>JAWWLV010000001.1:81696467-81718009 GCA_035041135.1 Platyrinchus mystaceus
CATGCAGCCTCTTTACTCTGAGTACTGCATGACATGGAGTAACAGAAATCCTCCACCAAATTATTAAGTGTAAAAAAATAACTAGAGCAAATTTCTTCTAGCAATTTTGTTTTGTAAACCTGACGATGGGCTAGCTGTAGTGTAAATGTGCTTTCTAAACCTGGGCTTAAATCCTAGCACCTCTAACAAATCTTTCTGATAAGGAATACTTTCAGGCTCTCATAGTTATAGCAAAGTCCATCAAATTTAGACTTATGAAAACAAGTGAAATTAGGTTTTCTTATACTTTACCTGTACAGATGAAACTTGATAGTCCTCCATAGATGACATCATCGTTGTCTGGTAATATAAAGGGACACCTCGTTTGAACCTCCAAACAGTATTGCTTGCAAGGAATTCTGTTGCTGCAGTGAAACTGTGTGACTTCAAAATACTGGGAACAGAGCCAGGCTTTGTAGACAATCTGAAAAAAAGAGAAGAACCAGAAGTATAGATGGATGACAATAGCACTGTCATTATTAGAAGAACATACTGTACTGCACACCTACATTAATGCTGCTTCTGAAAGAAAATTTTGAGAGAATACCACCTGGGTAAAATAAACTCTTTACTTTTGACTGTCCTCCCCTTTCAGAAATTAAAATTCCAGCCAAGTCAGTTAAAAGCAACAGTTAGTCAGGAGTAGGTGTATGCTATTATATTATCTTAGTCTGTAAACAGGTATCTCTTAGATGTGACTTTTTATTGAACACATGCATGCATGGAACACAGTCCTGTCCCTGCACCTTATCATATACAAACTGAGATAAAAACCTCATTTGAAGCTAGTCAAGGACAAATTTATGAAAATGCATGCAAAAAAGAGTTGAAAACTGGGCTCAGGCCATCTCTGTTCTTTCTATCATCTAGAGCTAAGCTACCAGGTTGCAATAGATGGTGCTGCTTCCCTTCAAATAAAACCTTATCCAGTCTACCGCATTAGTTTCCTGAACATTAAGGTTCTTGAACACTAACAGCTATAGACTAGGGGATAAATCTGCCAGAGTGAGAATCAATGTCTACATTTGGGAGCTAAAAGGAACACTTTAAAGATGTTCCCATCTGATGCCACATAGCCATGGCTGCAGTATCTTTGATTATTGAAATTATTATCATCATTTAAACAGAAAAGTAGAATAAACATGCTGATTTTAATTTTATTCCCTTTTGTCTTCTGAGTAAGGGTGTTTGTCATTAGAACTGAGCTAACCTTTTGGGAACAGAAAAGTTTCCTACAAAAATAGCTTGGACACAAAGGTTATAAAAACCCTGTGTGACAGAGTACAGAGGTTTGCTTGTTTCCCATTTTATTTTCCACTTATCTGTTTTGAAGTACATTATTTACTGTCTAGATACTTGCTATCTAGGTTGTTATATAATAAAAATTTCCTTTTTGTATTCACTCAGAATATCTGAAAATCTTAGTAACTACCTTTCCTTTATCACAGGCTGAAAAGCAATATAGTCAGTTTATCATTTCTCTTCTCTCTAGACCTGTTTCTAATAAAGAAGGAAACGTAGATTAAATTTTGAAGCAGTAAAAATTAAAAAACCCTGACACCTGAAATGAGCAATCTAGATGAGAGTTTGGTTTGAATTCAGTGTGTTTCATCTCATTGGTAATAATTTTATGAGTGTCAATAATAGCAGCTTAAATTATATAATTAATTCCAATGTAGCAGTCCCAGAATCACACAACTTTTACTTTAGCTTGTTTGCAACAGTGGCAGATATGGGTAAGACTGTGAGGTGATAAAGTGAAGCCTTTATCAGTAATCTATGGTTTGTGATTATCTTTTTACAGCAGCTTTTGCCTATTTCATTCCATAGAACATGATTTTTTCATTACAAATTCAATTTTAATTGCTTACAAACTTTTCTTATCCACAGATAATGATTAATGACAAGGAGGATTATGCAATGTGTGTACTTTTTGTTCTTAAATAAACTTCTAAAGAGAAAGTGTTTTTCCCCATGTTGACTATATCACCCACCATATTTTTGATGCTTCACTTGCTATATTGACACTTGCAATAATAAATGAAATAGAGCAACTGTTTTTCTATTTTTAATTAGTCAGTGAGCATAGCCTGTTGGTTGGAAACAGGAACACCGGGTCTGATAACAGAAAAATATTCACAGATGTTCTTTCTTGATCACTAACAGTGTAGATAACCTTCTTGTTCTCTTCATGAAATAGATCTAAGAGTAGTATGTTGGGTTATGAATCATATTTGAAAACGTACATCAGTTTTTAGGGAGTGTATTGAACAGTGCACCATACACAGTAACCATAACAGAAAATAAGCAAACCCATGTGTCTACTTAAGCAAGATAAGAAATAAATGTTTATTCAAGAGCAGAAATAAATAATGTAATTGTGGGCTTCTGTGAAGAATTTTACGTATCTAAGTTCAGTTCATACATATCATCTTCCTGCTCTGATTCACAAGTTCTCAGTTTTGGCTCAAAATTGTGTTTGAATTCTTGTCCATATTTTTAAAGAATGCATGTGCATGAGTATACCTGTTCTTGAGATCTGTTTCTTAGACAAATGCCTCCCACCCTGTTTTTTTTTTCCTCACAGCTGATTTCAAGCACTTCTGTAGTCTATACAGATATTTTTAATATCCCCATTTTGCCCTGTTTTGGCCAGCAAGGCTACATGGAGCACGAGAGAAGGCTCACCTATAGTGCCTAACTGTCAGTCCACTGCCAGCACAGCTTTGGCCTGTGCTAATTCCTACATTTCCAGACAGTGCTCAGCCACTGTTGGGGGAAAGGTGTACGTCAAGAACCACAGCAGTAAGCAGTTTTGCCTTTTTTTTTGGAGAAAAAGGAAAAAAATGTACGTGTTTGCATATGAGCTGTGCTGGGCTAGCTGGTAGACCAGAGAGTAGTCCTTCTATGCTCATATTTGTACAGGTGATTTAGATGACTATTTTCCCAACAAACACCAAAAACAATCTCTCTAATCCTTCCTGATATTTCTAGACACCAAAGGTTTTACACAGACATCTTACTCTCATGTGCTACCTAAGAGGGAATACAGTAGTGGGTGAATTTATCTCATATTTGCACCTATCACTCTGCCCAACGGCATTTGCGTGAGTCCCATGGCTGACCCAACTGAGTAACAAGATCCAGAGCAGTCTAAAGTCTTACCTCTATTTCAGTGGTAGAGAAAGGTGATGTTTTAGCTTAACTATTAGAAGTTCATGATTTGGAACTGAAATGTATTGAAATGTCTTGAAATTCTAAAACAGATATTATGGTCTTTGGTCAGCCAGTATTCCTTCTTATACCCAGGAAAATATAGGTTTTGGTTGGGTGGGAATTTTGTTCTATCTCTTAGCAAATCCAAAATGCTGATTTCCAGAGCCTTAAAATGTGTTACATAACAAGGCCTGAAACTATCAGTGAAAATACATATTGGCCTGGAGTGTGGTATTCACTTTACAAACTATTCTTTGATATGAGGGTCTTTTTCCTTCTTAAAATACATCAATAGCTAAACCCAATGATTTATAATCACAACAAATGTTCCTTTTAAAATTATTTCATATGGAACACTTCAATGTACTAATTAAATTCTATTAATATCTTCCTATGTAATTTTCAGTGCATTAATGAAAAAGATGGAAGGTGGATGTGAGGAGACCATGTGTTAAATAACCAGGGGCAGAAAAATTTCTCTAGCTTTTTAGTAAAATCCTAGTAAAATTGAGTAAAATCCTCTAGAACAAAGTTCTTACTCTTTCAAAGCATGCACTTTCTCAAGATTCAAGTCAGTAAGACAAATGTCTTGGATTACATTTCAAGGAAAGGGAAGAGGGGCTGTGGTAGCAGTAGATAGCTCTCTCACTGTACTATATCCTCATTTAAAGGAAGGAAAGCTAAAACTAACTCCAAACATAAACTGAACTAAACTGAGCTATAAGCTGGGAAAGATATATAAATTATAGAGAAAATATAAGAATAAACAATTATCATCAGTTTTTTTAAGAAACAAGAGGAAATCTAGTTATTTAAAAAATAAATATACAAAAATTTAGAAGACAAAACAATCATTTTCATTAACAGATTCTTTACTCACGTAATCAAGCCACCAAAACCAAACTAAAACACAAAGAAGATTTGGGGTTTTTTAGAATTCCAATTTCTGCTACACATTATGATTTTTTTTATATGTTGCATACATGTAGAAAATGTAGAAAAAAATAGAATGGTCTTATGTTTTCAGCTGGCTTGGGAGATGATTGAAACTTTCGAAAAATCATAGTTGCTAACAGAAAGCTGGCAGACCAGTCTCAAAGAACAAAAAAAAATTATGTTTTTCTGTTAATTTTGTTATTACTCTTTTTTAACATGGGATAGAACTAAGCTACACTGGATTATTGATGCATCATGGCAACAACATACATAGAATAAATACTTGGATAAATTTAAATATCTCGTCTCTTTACCATGATAGCAAGATACTAGCACATAAGAATAAAATCATCTTTCATGTACAGAAGCATAGCTACAAAATCTGAAAAGGATTTAGTGGCAATTTTGCTCACCTCAATAAATTAAATCTGCCTTACCTTGTTCCCTTAGGGAAAAAAAAGTTAAAATTACACTTTTGAAAAACTGCACCAGTCAATGCTGGCTTTATGTGCCTGTATTCATAATCATGAATGCCTATCCGATCATCATCAAAATCTTCTTGGTAATTGTGAATTATTAATAATATGATAAAAACATATTAATTGGGCAGGTTAATTTATTATTTCTACTGTACTGTCATTCATTTTATTTCTTCTGTAAAAGTTTCAAGCACATATCTGGAAGCAGAAAAAATATTTTATTACTTCAGTGACCAATCACCCAACACAAAAAAACAGCTTCAGCACTTCAAGGAGTGAAAGCTTCAGAAACAAACCAGACACTAAAGTGCACTTGCTTATCAAATCATTACATATTATAAATGGATTGAGAGTTACCATGAAGAAAATGAAGGGGTTTGTAGAGAATTTTGAGAAACTAAAAGGGCACATCATGTGCTTTTTCTCTCAGGACATTATGAAGAACACTTATTTTTGTCTTTTTGTGGGGACTAGCAGTCCAGGTTTTGCCTCTTTTTTAGGATACTCTGTGTTTCACATCACACATGAGGTTAGACCCTGTCTGAGTTATTCTTTCTGGCCTTGAAAGGCAACCAGAGTTATTAGTTAATACGATTACATTAATTGCCTAGAGAGAGGCCAAGAGCTGCTGCCCCCAGTGTTTACAGCATGTCCAGGTAGAAAAGTGCATTGGCTGACCATGACCCTGGTCATTACTCTAGCAGAATTCTAACTGGCTGTGCAACTGCACAAAACTAATTTTAACTAGATGATCATTAAGATCCTTTTCCAACCCAGGCCATTTTATGATTCTATTTACTAAGACTGCAAAAACAATGGGAAGAGAAAGTTTATTTACAATCCACATATGCTCACAGTCTCTCTCCCTCTCCCTCTCATTCTCACTCACTCATACATGCACAATACATGTGATCCAGGATAACCTGATTTCTGTCAAAACAGACTAAGTCACACTGCATGAGACGTATTAGTAGGGCATAATGAAAAAGTTCAATCAGTTTAATTCTCTATAGCTGCCAATTCTTCATAGTTTTCAAGAGATGAATTCAGTTTGCCTCTGCCCCTTCTCCTGTTGTTTCTGACTGCCAGTGTCACCACAGTCCTTAATGAACATTGTGAAATTTCCAGGAAGTACTTTAACCATTTTCCATGAAAATTACTTTTTTTCCTCATGGAAGGAAAATTTGATGTTACTGACTGGGCTGTCAAAATAATTATACAAAAAGGAACATAGAAATCATCAAAAAGCTCTTATGGTGTGCAGATGTGGAGGATGGTGGGAGGGAAAGAAAGTAGGAAGTAAAAAGTCACAACAGAAACTCTCTCAAATGGTAAATTTTCCTCAATCAGAATAGATTTTAAATGCTTTGCACTGATGCTTTGCAACCATATTCATGGTTGAAAATGACGTCTTCAGAGAACAACTTCATAATTTAATCTGCCAGCTGGAAAGAAAGAGGCCCCTCATGAACTTGAGAGGCCTTCTGACCACTCACACTTTCAACAACATCAGGAAATTATACCATATTGGAATAAAGGAATTAAGAGTATTGCCTTGAGACACTGTGATATGATTCCAGCTCAACTTCTCCCAAGGTTCGTGAGTATTTGGATAATTTAATAGATAAATTCTGCAGTCACCATGTATACTGAGGAGTACCTCAGGCTGTGACTAACTAATTAATTGATTTTTCCAAGAATATTCATGGAATAACCTATTATGTAAGCTGAGGTTTTTCAGCAGAACTCGGTGGAGAAACAGCATTCATTTAAAAATAAATAGTGATGTGCTTTTCAAGTTTTGCTTTGTTTGACCCCAGTGGTCCCCAGCCCATGTTTACTCACTGACAACAGCAGTGAATAAGATGTGTAAGGAGAGTGAAATCCACTCCCTGTAAGCCTCAGTTTAGTGTGTGATTTTCTGTAACCAGAAGTAACCCTAAATATTCTAGTATACAAGACTTGCATTATATGCATTAAAAGTTAGACTATATACTTAAATCCCATGTTTGTGTTTTTGTCTGTTTCTTTTTTTTTTATTTTTTTTTTTTTTTTTTTTTTTTTTGATTTAGAGTCTGGGTGAATTGTTGCCTCATTACCACAACCAGTAATGCTGTGTCTTGTAGGGTTCCCATTTCAATCTTCCTATGAAATATTTTTAAAGTAGCCTATCTTCCTTTACTTCATTAGCTTTTTTTTTTTTTTTTGAGTATTCCACAATCTCAAAGAGTAGAAATTAAAAACAGTAGTAATGCTTCATGAGCTGAGATGTTGTAAACAACAGTTTTGGAGAAAAGCTACTGATAAAGCAGGAAAATCTTCTAAGCCCTTGCTTACACAAATAAAGATACTCACTCATTCGTTCAGAACTCTACCTGAACATTGACCAGGCAAAAGATGAATATATCAAACACTATATATAGGAAATAAGGGCATGAGCTCTGAATGTAATTATGCATTTTATGCAGCAATGAGGAAATTCAAAAGAGCATTCTTATTTCTTCCTGTGGTAAAAATTCTATTGTAAAAGTCACTTTAAATCTTATGAATGCTATACAGCAGCAAAATAATGCTATGTTTGTGAAGTACAGTCTCTAAAAGGCTTTTTATATTCAGATCACCAGGGTATTATGTATTGGTTTGAGTGACAGTACATCTTTAAGAAACATTTGGATCAATCTCAGTTTCTCCTTTGTGCATCAGGACCTGAGATATCATGTTGTACAAGCAGAGATGTCTGATAGTTTGCTTACAAGTGCATTTTATATAGCCTACACAACCAAAATATAGATGGCTAACTGGTACAAGATTTGATTAAGTCTGACAAGGGTAGTGTTAGAAATGTGAACTCCCCCAGGAACTTTGTCAGTTTTGAGCACTAGAGACAGTCTGATTTCAGGAAAACTGCAGTTTGCAAGTGTACTAAGGAATAAAAATCAGCTTTCATAGAGAGCCTTCTGCTCGTGAGAGTTGTGGGACTGCTGTTGGTGTTTCTCTTTTGCTGGCCTTTGTTCCCAGTCCCATTCTGACACTTTGGTTAGCCTCACGATAGGGCTGCACACAAATAGTGCATCAAGAGTGACCAGATGGGAGGGAACAATACCCTGCATAAGGTATCTTTGCCAATGAATATCAGTGGTACCATCAGTGATTAAATGTTCTTCATTACATGCAGTAGAAACCATATAACAAGTGGATTGCTGAAAATGAGATATTTCATAGAAACTGTCTTAAAATCAAGATTATTTTTTTTTAAAGATAGAATTTTCACTTTGTTTCAGCACTACCAGAATGAAACAATTCTGACTGAGGAATCATTTTTCAGTAAGGTTCAAATATTTCTTTCCAAAAAAACTATTGTCCTTCTGTTTATACAGCCAAATATTGCTCATAAAACATTTATTTAAATACACATCACTATTGAGTTTTATTGCATTAATATTGACTCATAGCTGTTCTGTTTTTGGAGAAGTTTTGTACATGCATTCGCACCAACACCTGCACCCACAACTTTTTGTCCAGGGAACTTAAATTTTACTTTTGTTTTTGTCCTTTTTTTTTTTTTTTTTTAAATCTGATCCAGAATGAACACAAATTATCAATCTGAGCTTCCTGTACCACAGGCATTATATTTTCTAGTTATTGCACTCTATGTACATTTTTAAAATTCCTTGTGTTATAAAACTCTATCAGGAAATGAGAGTGCCTGTTTCATATTATAGAAACTTATGCCTGAAATTTACAGTAATTTGGGAACTAATATGTCTGTTTTGTGGTTATTTCAACCTCTGATTTTATTTCTGTTTTATTATAGTGAATACTTTCTGATCTGCCTAGATGGAATATCATAAAATAAATATTTCAACAATTATCCAGAAGATCTTAATGCCAGCGGATGCAAACTATCGTATTAAGAGACAAAAACTTCTAGTGTTTCCTAAATTTAATAGATAATCTTGTTTCTTTCCCTATTTTACCCATTTATGAATAATTTTATTTGAAAGACACGCACTATTTTATTTGAAGGTAGAGGAAAAGTATATCAGGGCTGAAATTTATTTGCCAGCTTCAGTTTATATGCTATGTAAGAAGATTTCTTTTAACCAAATAAAAATGAGTGGAATGAAAAACTGCTCTGCTCACATCTATATTGGAAAAGATGAACAGAAAGATGCAAATATGCAGGCTCCTAATATAAATATGCCTCTTTGATTATGGAGACATTACTGCAGAGATGGTATCAATGTCTCATTGTCACTTCGGTAATTTTTAGGAGAAATTATATACAGATATAGGAGAGATCTATAATGTTTCTATCTGCCAAAATAAACCAAGCTTCTGCAAGGGAAAGATTTGCAAAAACCTGATCTACCAGTCCTGTCTTTCTGGTGATTAGCCATCCAATCAACTGGGGTCATCATGATGATTAACTTCACTGTTGTTTTATAATACCTTAAAACCTGAACTCATCCTCTGTACCAGAATTCAGTGTTAGCTGTTACTTAATATAGCAAAGAAACTTTCTTTTGAAGATCATAAACATCCCTTTGGGTGAGCTTAAAGGAAAATGAAGATTAAATAACTCATTACTGAAATAAGTAGTCTGTTAAAAAAAGGAGGCACTAGCCTTTGATTTTGTGAGCTTAATATTATTCCATCTAATCAGATACTATATTAAAATGTTCAAATTATAAAAATAAAAAAGTGACTAATCTTTAAAGTGCCTGATCAACTTCCCTGCAAAATCTTAGGTGCACCAACTTCAAGTCAGCTCGCAATGGTCAGGGCTTGTTTTAAAGTTTTACAGTTTTCTAAAATCATATTTGGAATAATGAACCAGGTGATCTGTCAAGTCTGGAAAGTATTTGTGTTCAGCTCTGCTCTCCATCATTTCTGAAGTGATGGTAGTCTGTGTAAATCAGCTCAACATGACAGTATTCAGAAGATTAATACTGCTGATTACCAGTTTATGCAGGAGATGAGGAGAGTCTCTGTCTTTATATCCTCTGCTGCCTCAAATTAAGGACCTGGTTTTTTGTTCCACCTGCAAAACTGCAGTATTGCTCAGAAGAGAGAATACCTTATGGGGCCTGAGAACTTCCAATCAACTTGCAATAGCTGCTGCAGACTCCTGGCAGATGAGGGGACTTGCCATAGGCTGATGTAAACATAGACATAAAAAAAGTGTCCTGTGCCTTGAGGTTCTCTTTCCATTTGGAATTATAACTTTTTTAATCATAAGACTTATTCAAGTTTGATGTTGAATTTTCATCTTGGTCATGCAGGCAATTGAGGGGCAGGTAGTGATCTCTTCACTCTTGTGACCAGTGACAGGGCTTGAAAAAATGCAGGAAGCTGAGTCAGGGGAGGTTTGGGTTAGATAGCAGGAAAACATTTTTCACGCAGAGGGTGATTGAGCACTGGAAGATGCTCCCCATGGAAGTGGTCACAGCATCAAGCCTGGCAGAGTTCAAGAAGCATTTGGATGATACTCTCAGGTACATGGTGTGATTCTTGGAGTGTCCTGTGCAGGGCCAGGAGTTTGACTTGATGATTCTGCTGGGTCCCTTCCAACTAAGAGTATTCTGTGATTCTATGAAGATTTGGTAAATAAGATAACAAAAGCTAAAGACAAGGAGCTAATGAATCCAGAAGAAATAAGACAATTTCTTAGATACCAGTGATACGACAGATGTTTTAGAATCTGAAATCCATTTGAAAAAGAAATAAAAACACAAGAACTCATAACTGTGGAAGGAGTCTGTTATAGAATAGACTCTATTAATAATATCATTTGTATCACCAATACAAATTTATTCTAATCATGGTTTATTAAATCGATTTGAAGAACTTTATTGTGTTGTAAACTATCTAGAGGCAAAGCAGATTGACCTTACTCTTTTCACTAGACATTTCTGAGTGCAGAAAAAGGGCCAGAGACTCCACTTCACCATTCTACATTGCTACACTGCAATATTCTACATTGCTACAGTCAGTGTCTTCAAGTTGTGCTGCTTCTCCCCCTTACATTTAACTTATAGAATGACATAAAGACCTCAGAGTTGTGTGTTGTTATGACATTGAAGTGAGACATCCAGACATCTGAAGAGGGTGAGTGGTTGAACTTAAAAGCAGCTCCCAAGGAGAGGAGACATTTCCTCTCTTCTCACAGGTTTTTTCTCACACAGCTCTGGTTTGAAGCCACATAGTGCACCAAAAGCTGACTGGAACCCAGGTAGCCAAACTTGACCTCAATGGGAATATATATGACATTGCAGTCAGAGCCATGACAGCTTGTGATCATGCATTTGATAAATCATATCTTCTGGGAGAGCACAATAAGCTCTTCAAGGAGTTCATGAATAAGCTCAACAATAAGCTCACCCAAGAACAGGTGTCCCAAGAGAGGAGTTTCCCCAGTGTGCGGTAGCTCTGCAAGGGACTAGACATTTGCCACAGCAGAATGACACTTGTTATCACAGGAAATAACAGAGCAACAAGACAACTTTCATATACCTTTTGCTGTTTCACCTGCCAATCTAGTGATCACCAGCACGTAGACTACAACAAATTCTTCTCACCTCTGATTTCCCAGAAGAGTTGGAAGCATCATGTGTCCATTTAAGGATTTGTGCAAACTATCTGCAGCTTTGCCCACAGTGACAACTCCCATCTCCAAGTTCGGCATTCAGAACTCTTGCACCATATAAAACAGTACTTAAGAGACTTCAAACTTTTAACCACCTTAGGAAGCCCATATTACTTTTTAAAAATTTTCTGCCTTCTCTATATAATCCAACCATAATATAGTTTGAGAATCCCTTTAAAGCTAGTGTATGTGTTGTTTACTAGCATACAAAACCTATATGCCTCTGAAGTTTCTACTTCACAAGCAGTCTCATAGTTCATTGGTTGTTTTTTAACTTTTTTTTTTTTTTTAACTGGATTTAGCTTAGAAATTTACCTTAGAGAGAATTTGAGGCCCATTTTTTATTTTTTCTACTACATTTACACACATAAAAGTAAGTAAAATAAATTTAAGGTATTTAGGAGTCTGTCCAATTATTCAAGCACTTAAGTCATATACTGTGACATATCTGTAGACAGAGATGACTGATGCAGTTAAAAAAAAAATTAAATCTCTGTCAGGTAAATTCTCCACTATTAAGAGCAATATTGAAAGCAGAGATTACTGCCAGATATTCTTGCTGGCATTCAGAGATTTAAGTGGAAGTTCTGATAGATAAAAGCTTCTCTTATGTTTAGGTAGAGCATGTTTGCTTCACACAATTGTCAAAATATAAATGATACAGTTCTTTTCTCTTACTATCTATTTTCATTCTTGTTTTCCTCCTTTCTTATCCTGCATTTCCAAAAATGCAAATACTTGTTTATTTTTCCCACTCCTTTTCTACGTTAGCAGTGGTCTAACCTGTTCTCATGTCTGGATGCCTGGCATTTTATGGAAGGAAAAAGTAGGTTTAATTCCTTCAAACTTTGTTGTGCTTCCAGAGTTTCCAGAGAAGACCCAGGAATGTCTCAGTAATTCCAGCCCAAGAGGGCCAGCTTTCAGCACTACTATACACTTCTGCAGAAGAAATAGCTGATTTTAACAACCTATACAATGCATATGGCACTTCTCATCTTCAAAGTGCCTGATACTGGGATCGGTTTTGCCTGCCTAGTCAAAGGGAAAAAAATTGTTTTATGCTAGACTGAGGTGGAAATTTCAAGACTGCTCATATCAGGTACCCTTTTCAGTTAAAAAAAAAAAGAGCACCTTATCTAATTGCATTGTGAATGTCATACTGCTCTGTGAATGGCTGTACTAGCAGTTTTCTCCATAAAGAGAAATATCCTTGTTTTTCCTCTGCCAGATTTCCATTATCTTTAATAGTATCAAATCTAAAATATATGTTTTTATCTGAAATATCAAAATCCTTTCACTGCTTGATGAAGTATCTTTGTGAGAAACTGAATAAAACACTGTACCATAATGTGCCGTGTTTGCAATAAAGTCTTCCTATTTGATCCTGTTGGATTATATGATGCTATCTCAATTTCAGGCATTTTGCTCAAACATCTATATTCTTGTTATACATTAGACATCAATATCAACTTACTTACAGCTAAAATGTGCCTTTAGAGACACTCTGTTAAATATGGTGCAAACTTAGAGAGTATAAGAGCACTTGGTGCTAGCGCTTTTCATAATTCATTTGTATTCCTTCGCTGATGGGTGTGCAATAACAATATCCAAAAAGATGCTGTGTCTTCCACAGAGATATAATAGAAGAGTTACAAATAATTGAAACAGTATAAGCTTGTAATGAATATATTACATTACTCCCACATTATTTTATGGAATTATATGTGTTTGACTTTGCCATTACAGTAGCATATTTGTCCTCTCTTTCCATAAGAGATTGCCTGAGCTATACAAAACTGGTATTTATGCAAGCTGTTGTAAAGGGAACTTTTTCTCTCTGAACAAAAGTGTTGTTTGCTCTCAGATTTTAAAATATTTACTTCATTGCAGTTTTTCTTAGATGATTTCATGTGGTACACTGTGTCAAGTCTGAATGTTACTATCTGCTGACACATCCAGCAATTTGCACAGGTCAGAAACATTAGAGAAAATATTTTCCCTTTCAAATTTACTTTCATTTGTTGTTGCTACAGCCTGTTCACAAAATAGAAGACAATGGTGGAAGACTACCAATGATTCTGAGAGTAAAACACCAGACCTGCAACCAAAAATTGTACTGTGTGTCATTAGGAAAAGTTAATAGATTGATGGATTGAGAGTAGAAAATATTTTACTTCGTATTTCAGAATGATTCCCTGTCATCCAGAGATTCTCTGACAAGTAGAGCCACAGACATATTTAGAAGCTAATAAGTTGTTTAAAATAATATTTCAAAATGGAATAATAAACCAAAATGTAGACAGTAACATGAGAAAGGCTAGCCAGCTTCATCTCTGTAAAGGTAAATTCTCTCTCTAATGAATTAGAATTCTTCTTAAGAATAAAAATGAAGATATGATCCTGATGAAAATTTATTTAACTTTTCAAAAATCCATTAACCAGATCTCTAAAGAAAGGTAATAAACCAAGTTATTATTGTTTAAGAGTGTCACATATATGTCACATATATGAAATGGGTAGGGGGAAATGAAGGAAAAAAAACCCTATCAGTTTTCCCCAGTACAACCAGTTAAAAGCAGGGTGTCTTAGACTTTCATATGTGCAATGTTTTGCTTATTAATGCATTAGAAAGAAAGTTATACAAGAAGAAAACAAGTGCACTGAAAGAAAAATGTTAACAAAATCCAAAAAGAGAAATTAAAGTTTAGATGAACTGAAAACTTGCTGAAGTTCAGTGCTGACGAACTGAAACAAATGAAATTCTATGAAGAAAATGTTGGCTACTTGTATATCATAGAGGATTTTATGTTCAGCACGAGCCTGGGAAAATAATCTAGGTCTTGCTCTTCAGTGAACACTGTGCAGTTGCAGCTAGAAAAGACAGGTGAATTTACAAAAGCTGAGAAAAGAGACAGAAAAAGTCTCCTGCACAGCCAGTGCTACATGCTTACCTGGAATACTCCACCCAGAAAGAGATAATCCCACATCAAAAGGAGGCACAGAATTAGAGAAGAGATGACAGCATTTCTGTCACTGGGTCCTCTGAAGAAAGACTGAAAGACTGAGTTATGAAATTTCATAAAGGAGAGGGTGACAGGGAAAGACCTATAAAATTATGAGTGTTGTAGAGAAGAGGACAATTTTCTGATCTTGTTGTTTTATAACCCAGAACCAAGGGGCAAACAAGTAATGGAACTGAAAAATCTAACTTCTGAAATAATATACGGAAATATCTTTTCATGTAATGCTTGGGACTGTCAGTCATACACTAACATTTCCTTGAGAACAAGAAAGTAAGATTCAGAAAATGAACTTTCTAAGGTAAGGCCATATGTACAGTTAATAATAGAGGAAAAGATTTTTGAAGACTTTTAGAGTGCAAAACTATGTTCACCTTGGATGCTTTTTAGCAGTGTACTTGAGCTCTCTTTGAAAAACCTCTAGGCTTTTCTCTGCATATATAAAGACATTTATACTTACTTTAGGAGAACTACCTTATTACAGACTTAAAATACAGGTGTACTGAAGGTGGCTTGGATACCTTATAGTGCCAGCTGAAAGGGTATTAGTATAAATACAAAGTCTTTAAGAAAATCACTTTTAGATTTAATGGTTAGGAAATATCTATGGTGTTGCTTATTCTGAAATTTCTGTCACCTTTCTATGCAAAGTCTATTGCTGACTACTGTGGAAGCAAGATTGTGGATGGGATGGTTTATTTATAAAGTCCTGCAAGTGACAGTTGTCCTGCCTTCTAGGGAATTTTCCCTAATTTTAGTGGGCAGCAACTGTGAATAAATCATGTGCCTGTTTCATTGGTATGTGTACAAAACACACTACAGGTTCAGAAGTCCTCATGAGCTTCTACTCCTTGTTGACTAAGCACTGAAAACTCATATTTGTTGCCAAAGCCAATGGGAACCCTACAAAAACTGCTAATGGAAACGCATGGTCTGATTTACGCACATTGCTTAATAAAATGATATAAAGTAAAAAGATATGTTTTTACTATACTAAATGGAAAACTTAAATGCTTAGTAAAAGAAAAAAATGAAAAAAATCCTGAAGGATAAATTGCAAAGGAAAACAAATTAGCTGTTTTTATAATGCAAGTCCTTGCAAGACTAGGTCTTTTTTAATGACTTAATTCTCAATTGAATTAGACCTGTGATCCAGCCTTTTGAAATGAAAACATGGGAGAAAAGACTAATTGAGAATAGGGAGTAGGGAAGCCTTATGTCTTTTTGTGCAGTACTGTTAATTTATTGACTTAAGGTGATGGTGCAGTTTAAACCTGCACCTTTTGATGGCTTGTGACCAGCTGGAACATCAGAAGAACACACGATGTTTCCTGTGTGACATTCCCTCAGCAACGGCTGAGAAGAAAATAAATGCAGAAAACCACTGAAAACATAACGAAAATAATTTAACATCAATAAACAACATTTATTTATTTAGTTACTTAGACATTAACATCTGTTCATTTAAAATTAGGCCATAGGTTATTTTTGATCTTTAAATTTGATTGGAATTTAAAACTTTTTAAACTTTTAAACATATAGCTATTTTTAAGCATTCCTTGTCATTTTGTGATGATTTTTCTTCCTTAATAAAACCCCATTATATCTCAAAGTTTTGCTGTAACTCCTCCAAAATGCCTCTTTCTTAATGTACCCAAGAGAATAACTGCAGATCTTTCTCTGCTAGCCTGTGACCTACCTAATTATCCTTTTTATAAAGCTGTATTTCTTCTCATATTGACAGGTTTTACTTTTTTATTTAAATTCAGATGCTGGCTTTATGAATATCAAAGACATCTTGGAAAGTCAGCACTGACAGCATAGTCTGTCATCCTGTACTATATACAACGTTATTTTGTGGAATATCAGAAAAAAACACAGAACCAAATACTTTTTTTTCTTCAATCAGCTGCTTTTCTTCATGCCAGGAATCTCACCCTTGCTCATAATGATCTTTACAATGGCAAACCTGAATACTATCTTAAAAAGTTAATAGATTAAGGATCAGCTGGCCCAGCCTTTCTTGGCAAAAGCATAGTCTACACAACATGGCTCAGCACCCTGTCCAGATGAATTTTAAGTATCCAATGTTGGGGAAACCATCACTTCCCTGGGGAGATAATTCCAATGGTTGATTGTTGTCATTGTGAAAAATTTTCCTCCTGTGTCTAACCAGAATCTCCCCAGGACTAACTTGTACCCATTGTCCTTTGTTTTTTCCATGTGACTCCTTGTAAAAAGAAAGTGTCCTGGCTTCAAAGGTAGAGTTAATGTCTTAGTAGCTGTTGCAGTGCTGTGTTTTGGATTCAGAAATGAGAATGGTGTTGAAAACACACTGATGTTTAGGTTTTTATCCTAAGTCCAGGACTTTTTTCTTGTCTCAGGCTTTGCCAGTGAGGAGGTACAGAAAAGAAACTGGAAGAAAGCATAGCCAGGTGACCCGAACTGACCAAAGTAATATTCCATACCACAGACCATCATGCCCAGTATATAAAGTGGGAGGAGTTACCCAGAAAGAGGAGCTGATCTGTGTTCAGGGATGGGGGTCTGGCATTGATCAGCAGGTAGTGAGCAAATTTAATGTGCATCACTTGTTTCCCCCTTTATATTACATTATTATCATTCCCCATTATTACTGCATTTTATGTTATTTTAAATTATTAAACTGTTCTTATCTCAATCTACAAGTTTTACTTTGATTCTCCTCCCCATTCCACTCAACTGGGGGGAGAAATGGAGGACTTGAGCGAGCAGCTGCATGGTGCTTAATTTCCAGCTGGGTTTAAACCATGACAGGAAGTTTCCATCTTCTTTGTAACACTTTAAATACGGGAACATGGTGATGAGGTCTCCCCTAAGCCTTCTTTTCTCAAGGCTGACTCTCAGCCTTTTCTCATATGGCAGGTTCCCCAGTCCTTTGATCATCTTTGTGGCCCTTCTCGGAACCCTCTCTAGCCTGTCCACAGCTTTTTCTACAACAGAAAACTAAATTGAACCCAGTGTTTCAGGTGTGACTTGACAACTGCTGAGTGGCAAAAAGTTGTCCTCTTTAGCAGAATGAGAAAATAATATATTAAGCTCCTGTGCTCCTTTGCCTTTAAAGTTCTAAAAATGCTAAAGTTTTAAATTCCTTCAGAGTGGGTTAATCTCAGAAACCAGCCTCAGACATCTCTCTTTTTGGGTGATTACAGTTCCACTGATTGACACACAGAATCCTTCATCTAGGCTATGAACTAGCTGTGTGTCATGATAATTCTTAAAGATCCACTCTCATGAATGCTAAAAGCTGCTTGGAAACTTAGCAAATCTCTCCTGTCTACTTTTTTCCTTCTTAGTGACTTATTTATACTAAATTAGTTCTCAACCATACTGTGCTAGCTGATTTTTTTTTCACTTGATATTTTACTTTCTTTTCCTTGTTCACTAGCAGTAAATGCAACTCATATTTAATTACTCTTTGCTCACAACCCTGTGTAAGGGCCACAAATCCTGGGCAGAATCAGGGCCCAGTTACACTATTTAGGAATTTACTACAATAGGCAAAATCCAACAGTGAAGCAGACTACTGACAAGTCTAGAGATAAAATTTTAAAAATAAAATTTGTTTTCGGTCACGTAGTCTTTATGGGTGTTAAAACACAAAAAATCTCACTGACTGCAACTGAACTGATGATTCCTGCTTTCTTGTACAGAAAGCAGCCCTTACATAGTTAAAACGA
Source organism: Platyrinchus mystaceus (assembly GCA_035041135.1). Classification (NCBI taxonomy): domain Eukaryota; kingdom Metazoa; phylum Chordata; class Aves; order Passeriformes; family Tyrannidae; genus Platyrinchus; species Platyrinchus mystaceus. The sequence goes on from JAWWLV010000001.1 coordinate 81,714,526, forward strand.
TGCAAGAAAACTGGTCACAAAGGCAGAAGCTCCAGAGATATTGAATTCCCACAGGTTTGTCAAAGTAGAAGAATGTTTGGTTTCTATTGTTGTGGTCTCAACAACAGAGAATTTGTAGTAAAAAAATTCTTTCCATTGCATTTGTTTCCTCAACTGTTACTCTAAATAAGTGGTGATTTGGGGTATTACACCGTGTTGTAATTAGAGTTGATTGTGATCAGAGTTGCTGTGACAGCCTCATTTTGGAGAATCATGATAATCTATTTTGAGAAGATTTCTCAGTAAAGCATTATCGTGGAGATTACCAGAACATGAACTACACTCTTCCCTCCACTCCTGTGTTATCTGGATTAAAGGCATTTAGGCATTATTAGAAGCTATTTGGTCCCATATTTTCTCTCTGTGCTCTGAGGACCAGTGATAACAGGAACAATACATAAGAAAAGAGTCTCTGCATTAGTCAAACTTCATGAAAATCATGTCTGTGGGGGAATTTTGGGTTGGAATATCAAAGGATGACATAGGGCCAGAAGATCCATCTGGTTTTGAGGGAAAGGAAAAGCTCAGAACATGAGCAGAATGGAGAATGGTCATGGTTCAAACCAGCTTGAAGAGCTGAATCATAGAATCACTAATTAAGGAAAAGACCTCTAAGGTCATCAAGTCCAACCATTAACCTAACAACGCCAGGTCCACCACTAAACCATGTCCCCAGGCACCCCAACTACAAACTTTTGAGCGCTTCCAGTGCAGCCTGTTCCAATGCCTGACTACTCTTTCAATGAAGAATTTTTCCCTAATATCAATTCTAATCCTCCCTGGCATGTGTGTCAGTGGATGAATCCAAGTCTGCAACAAAGAGGTGGGCCATAGGACGTGGCCAGACGGTAAGTCAAAGCTAAAGACTCCTTATGTCCTTCTGTATGGCTTTCTGCCTGGTGTGTGAATACTGAAACACTGTACCTTTGCCATTCAGTGTGGTAGGAAATACGACATGGAAAGTTCTGAAGCCTATCACCAGCACAGCAGATCAACTGTCTAGATGTGTGTAAAGATCCCAGGATACACTTCAGAAAGAAAACTTTTTAACCCTACTGTTCTGACCACTGTTTTCAGCATCAGCAAAACAATTTCTTGTGCCAGGAGTTCGTATGTGTTATTGCAAACTGCATAATAAGTAGGATTTCCCAGTCCTTTAGGGTTTGGTTTATGAAGGGTCTTTCAAGAACTTAATTCAAACATGTAATTGTCAAGACCAGGAATTAATTTTTAATGTATTTTTAAAAGGTACATTCTGTTAACAGAATTACTCCCACCAGAAATAAAAAACAACAAAACAGACTTTGTTCTTTTTGGTGCGATAACTTGGTTATTTAAGTCTCTACACCACTTTGCTCTCTCATTTTGGATCTGTTTTGTCAAATATGTTTAAATTGGTATTTTTGTGAATCTCTCTAGATACACTTTGTGAAATGTAGCTGTCTCAAACACCTATCAGCATCAAATATCTTAGGCTGTGGTTTAGCTGTTGGAAAGTGCAGGTGGAATTCATGACTCCAGTTTCTAAAAGGAAGGCTTATTCTTAGCTCAAGGAGGCTGTATTTGCATTGCAGGGGTGATAATTATGTCTGTTAAAATGTTAATGAAGCATTACTGACTGGGCACTTCAGGGTCATCTTTTTCTTCAGTTTCTGTGTAATCAATAGAGACACTTTGGCTTCTGTTATGACTCACTATCTACCCTAAGGATGCAGAGATTTAGAGAGATTATCCTCCCCTACATAGACTCATAAACTCCCATATTGGAGGATATATGTAATTCACATTCCATTGATAAACTGCTACTAATTCTAAAGCTATGAAATAGACTCAAATAATTAAAGGAAGTTTATTAAAATTGATTTTACTGGGAAGTCTTGGCTTACATCCAGAGATCATGGCATAAATCACAGAATGCAATGAGATATCTATATTTGGGAAAAGTGGCATTGTCCCTACAAAAGAACCTTACAATAGGGAAAATTACCCATGAAATTACCATGAAATTTGGTTTTGGTTTTGATTTTTAAAAGATGATTGTTCCATTAAAGAACATGCATCTGTGCAAACAAGTAGACTTTGTGTTCTGTGGATATAGGTTTGGACACAGGGGAGAGAAGTGGATAGAAACCATAAATTTAACCTTCTGCTAAAGAGCTCAAAAACATGTTAGAATTTGGCCTGTAACAATATTACTGGTAAACTCTAATTCCAAAAAGTGCTGTAGCCACAAAATCAGGAACAACTCATTTGGCAGACAACTCTGCTTTTGAATTGAACATGACCGGTTAAAAGACATGCCAAGGACTTTGCGACAAACTGTGCAAAGTAATTTCTTGTCAAAACTTGCTATATAATTTACCCCATCAGGAAGTCCTCCTTGTGAGAGGAAGAAATAATTTAACTGTCCATCTTACTCTTGTACAATGAAATGCTCGAAGTAGACCAAAGTGGTAGTTGTTTAAAGATTAAATAATTACACTGATTTATGCACAAAAAGAATGGTGGGGATAATGTGTTCAGTCTATATCAGCCAATGACACACATCACAGCATACAGTATCCTGTCACATTCTAACATTGTATATAAATGTCAACCCTGCTATTTATTTTCAATTTAAAATGCATTAATATTAGCTTTATCACGCTGAGAAATCTTATAATGAAGACAGTTGATTTTTTTTTTCCCTGAAGGACAGGGAAAGACAAGAACACATTTCAATGCAATGATGAACATGTCTCTTATTATTTTATTGGGAAATTCATTTGTTCATCCTGTTCATATTTATGTCAATACAGTCTATAAGCAAAGACACAAGGAAGGAGAGATTGGAAGTCATCACTTAAGAAAAAATGTTAGAAAATGTTAGAACAATGTTTTTATTTTTATATACTCTAATACCTATGATTACTTTCTTTATTTTATGATTAATTTCTTTACCTGTATTCATCAGCTTTGTGTTTGAATTGTTTTACACTTCTCAAAAGTTCTACAGACATTATTATTTAATTCTTTTGTTTACTGAATCACAGAACAAATCCCTGACTTGACCGATTGATTGGTTGGTTGATTTGTATTTCCTTTGGCTAACAAAAGACAGTGCTTTTGGAGTGGTGTGTTTTTAAACATATGCAAAGTCATGTTTTAACATTACCTATCCCAAACATTTGAAGACCCAAGACTGAGAGTGAGAAAATCACAAAGCTATTTACTCTTATAAAACAGCGTATTGAGTATTCATGTTCACAAAATGGAGAATCAAACTGAGGATCTGATCTCAACAACAATTTTTGTGGGCAATAAGTATAAGGCAGGTACTGAATGAAAAGATGCTTTCATTGCAGAAATTGTCACTAAAGGCTGTATAAATGTGGCCAGTCTTCGCGAACGAAGATTTGGGAAAGGTGTTTTTACCTTTCAAGCCTGCGCAATGGATTTTTTAGGT
>JAWWLV010000001.1:81752187-81780772 GCA_035041135.1 Platyrinchus mystaceus
GATACAAGGACTCCCTGAAACAATCCCTCAGCCTTGGCCATATTGATCTCCACCACTGGTCTACTCTGGCCTCCAATGGGGAGGCCTGGAGACACACCATCTATAAAGCTGCTGCTTCTTTTGAGAACACACGTAGGATCACTCTGGAGGAGAAAAGACAATGCAGAAAGAATTGCATCTTGTCGATACCACCTAGGGAGTTTTTCTGCCGCACCTTCTGCAACTGGACTTGTCTGTCTCACATTGGCCTTTTTAGCCACCAGCGTGCTTGTAGCAAGCGTGGGTAGAGTCCTTCTCAAATCTTCGTTTGCGAAGCCTAGCCATGATGATGATAAACGAGACTTCAAGTGTGAGTGTGTGAGTCACTGAACAGAGTCTTTCTAAACTGCTGCTGATTTTGTGCTCTTATTAGAGTTTATTGACACGCTGTCTCTACAGCTCCTGCTCAGAGTACTACTAAACAACTAGTATGACTGAATAAGTGCAGTCACTGAGGATGGTATACATTTCCAATTTGTGACTACATATGTGTGACTATATATGTGTGTCTATATTGTGGACATTACCACTACTTGGAAGAAGGATTCCTATCCCTGTCTTTCAAGCTGCTTTGTGGTTGTTCTAATGTAGAAGATTGCTTGGACGGTAATATCATTCTGTTCACATTGTAATCAAAATGAGCTTTCATGAAAATAGAATTTGCTTTTTTCACACCATATTGAGAATGACTAATCTAACTTGATACCTTTTTTCTTTTTCTTTGGTTGATAAATTAAGATATAATCCATCTTATTTTCAAATTCAAAAGTGTCTGATAAAATGAACAGACAGACTTTATGGCTGATGGCTTTTCTTCTGATCAACAGATGAATGACATCAAGGATATAAATAGAAAGCACATATCCACACTGTGGTTTATCATTCTATGTTAAAACGAGGCAGCTCACATTTGAGTAAGTGAAGGAACTCAATGTTCCATCAGAGAAGGGCAATAAAATTATTCTTAGATGAATCTTAATACACGTACATCTGAAGCAGATTATGAATTTAGCAAGCAGCTTTCATTCCCCCAACATGTTATAATTGTAATTAATATGCTTCTGACTGAGAGATGGTTTGAACCTTTTTTCTCTGTCTGTGAAAGACAGGTGGGGATAAAAACCTTTGTTAGGCTCAAATCAGTAATAGCTGACCTCAAAGAAAGGAGGGGCAATTTGGACAGGCTGAAAACTGTCAGTTTCAGGGAAGCCAAATATGCAAATAATAGAAATCCTCAACATTCAGGCTCACTTAAACATTTAAATAAAATGAGATAATTTTCTCCTCTTCTTTTACAAGAGACTTTTATTCTTCTGGTGTAAAGGTACTGATAGAAAAATGAATGGGAGAGCAGGAATGTTCCTCCTGATTGTTTTGCTGATGGTGGTTGCTGTTTTTTAACCTGAATGGATATAATGGTGTAATGATGATACAATGGTGGATTCTATTTTACATGATTTTTGTTTCTCTAACTTTTGGACTAGAGTCCTCTATCAGATTCTACCCAAAACCATTACCTTCATCTAGAATAAAGATTATTGGCTCATGAGCTATTGAAGCAGAACAGAATGCTGACCTCCACATCAAGCTAAAGTGTGGTTGTAGCACACTTTTAAAGTCACACTATCAAATCTTATAAGCCACTGCTTACTTAGAAGTTACAGTCTGAACATATTTAATGCAGCAGGTACAATGAAGAGCCTCCTTGCTTACAGGTGCACATTAATGAATCGTCAACTGAACAAATGCACCTCTCATAATAAATGACACAAAAATCCTGGGTGAGGCTTTCTTGGTTATGTCAGTGTGTGAGGTATTTACAGAATAAAACAGAACCCATGAACTCTGTCTGTGCTATGGCTGCATCTGTACTGGTGGGCTAAACAAAACAATGCCAGAGGCAAGATCATTTTTTCCTGGTTATTGCCAGTATTGTCTCAAGTATAAATCTGATTTATGCCAACCTGAACTCTTTTCAGACAATGCCTAGGAATGATTTGGGGCGTTGAATGATGGACTGTTCCCAGGGTGCAGACTGCTCTGGGTAGTGGATGGGAAGTTAGCTGTATGAACACTACCTAAGCTGTGCTATGTGTCCTCAGAACAAGAAAAAGAAGTTTGGACTGTTTTAATTACTGATTTAGATGTAGCTACTAGGACCATAGTCCATGGCTGTAAAAGTTTAGGTAAGATAAACTGCTTGATTTCAAAGTCTTTGTCCCCTCTGAAGGTGTTCTTTTACTGTTAAACCTGCAATTTAGATGGATTTCAAATCACTATACCTTACATTTTCCAAACAAAAGCATATGTATCCAAAAGGAAAGCTATTCTTTGTCAGTGATAGACACTTAGATTCATTTCACATATTTACAAAATTACTTGGTTCCAAGGGCCACCTTTTGTGTGTCCCACTCTGCTTCCATGCTTTTAGTTATGTGTTGAGCAAATAAGCTCTAGATATTTCTTCTTTGCATGACATTTGATTTGGGAACTAACTTAGCTGAGTGAAACATCTCTTTAACTGTTCAAAAATCTCCTTCTCCAAATAGTGTTCAATTATGTAGAAACAAAGAGACAAATGTCTGCATTTGTAAATCTACATAGGGAAGCAACAGTAACACTGACAGAGTGTGATGTTCTCTGGCACACTATTCAGAACATAGTGATAACAATTTATTTCATAAATGCTATGGATTTCAACTGGTAATATCATATGACTTCAAACAATGGTTTCTCAGTAAAAATATTAATCCAAACTACCATTGTGGTTTTGAGTTTTGGTTTGGTTTTTTTTTGTTTGGTTGGTTTTTTTGTGTGGGTTTTTGTTTTTGTTTGTTTGTTTGTTTTTTAATTTAAGAGGAGATCCTGAACACTCTCGAGATTGCACTTAGAAACAGGAGATACCAGATAGCTGTGCTGAAATGCATCATCAGAGACAATTCAAAGTTCTTTCCCCAAAGGGGGTTGTGATCAAATACGAGATACAATCAGGAAAGTTAAAACATCTCTGCTGCAGCCTCTTTCCTTTGACTTTTTGCCCAATACACTCTTGCTCAATATAGTTCCTTCTTTCTTTTTTTCACTACATGTACCCCCTTTTTTCCTACCCATATTTTCATTTCTCTTTAAAACCGCTTAAAAAAAATCTATTTACGTATTACTTCCATTGGGAAGAATGCAGGGAAATATCCTTTCACCCTGAAATAGTAAAGAACGGCATTTTTTTATTTGGTTGTGTGAACCGCCTGTTCATAACACAGCTGGAGGTTTGATGTGTGAGGAATGTTTATACCTGTACACCAAACTCATCAGCTTTTCTATTTTTATTCAGTATGAATGCACACTCCTAGACATAGGCAATGACAGACCAACACAGATTCACAGAATCTTTAATACCTGTGAGCATTCTTCCACCCTCTCTTACTTTGGTCAGAGCACCTTTAAGTCAATCAGCATTAGAAAATAAATAAATTTTAAAATACATTCATTATATGGAAAAGTTATAGAGAAAAGTGAAGTTAACCTGTTTGTTCAGCATGTTCTTAAATGGAAAAATCTGCCTTAAGCATTTTGCAATTGTACACAAAAAAAAAAAAAAAAAAAATAAAAAAAAAAAAAAAGAGAAATATTACAATGGGAAAGACCATTCTAAATTCCAGTACCTTCCCTTTAGAGAGCAAAGTTCTATTGTAATTGAAAGAATTTTTAATGCATCCAAATCAAAAGGGAATGAAAAATTTAATCTAGGAATTGGTAGATTTTTTTTTAATGGATGGTATGTCAGAAATTTTCAGGCTTCCACATAACAAAGCTATTATAGAGCAAAAATTAATTTTGTCATTCGTACAGAGGAAGAAAAAAAGATGATGTCAACCAAGAAGGAAAGTAGAAAAGAACAAACTGAATGAACTGAATGAACTAAAGTGTTGCTTAACTGTAGAAATCAGTGACAATAAGATTAGACAGGGACAGAAACGAGTACTAGCCTAAAAAAGCATTAGAAAAAAAAATTAAATTATTTAACATATATTTAAGATATCAGATATATTAGTAGGGAAGTATTTATTTATTTGGTTTTTTAATCTAGTTTTTAAGGTTAACGTCTAAGAAAAATAGCCAAGCAAAAACACAAAAGGAGTTTAAAAAAGTACATGAAAATGATAATAAATTGGCAATTACAAAATCAAGAATCATAGAATATGCTGAGTTGTAAGGGACCCACTAGAATCACTGAGTCCAGCTCCTGGCTCTGCACAGGTCCATCCCCAAGAGTCACACCATGTGCCTGAGAGTATCATCCAAACGCTTCTTGAACTCTGTCAGTCTTGGTGCTGTGACCACTTCCCCGGGGAGTCTGTTCCAGTCCCCAACATCCTTTGGGTGCAGGACCTTTCCTAACACGCAACCTAAACCTCCCCTGACACAACTTCAAGCCATTCCCTTGGGCAGTAAATAGCTCTGTGTGTATGTGTGAGAATGTGCGTGCACACACTTCTTTTTATACAAGAATGAATATACATTTTCCAGCAAATAAATTTAAAAATTCAACAGCTCATGCAGTCAAGGATTGAGGAATTCTATACATCAAAGAAGATAAATTGCATTGTTGGGACTTTTGAAGCATGATTCATGCTAAATGACTTCAGAACTGAAAACAAATTCTAAAATAACAGAATGTGCAATAGTCTTGTCTTTACCTGTACCAAGTATTTATGTCAAACGTGAAGTCAAATTTACGAATCGAGACCTTTTGCTCCCAGTTAATCCATCTGAACAGCAAATATTCTCCCCTCAGAATTATCACTGATTCTGAAACTTTTTATGAGCAAGCAAAAACCTGAAACTTCATGAAATCATTAAGAACCTCACAAAAAATATCCTTCCCTTTCCTAGTGAAAACCCATTGTAATGGTTCTGTTCTAAAACCCTAGAATAAATAAACATCTTTGAAATCACTCTGAAGGCAAAGAAAAGGTCAGGATAATATAGTAAAACTTGTGAGCTATCTTGTCTTTTTCTTGGTCTAGTGGTATACTTGAATTACTGATACAGAGACATATACTTCTTTATTGCTTAGATAGAACTAACATAAAATGTGTTTCCTACATTAATAGTCTATATTTCAGATCTTGGCCACATGCAACATACCTCCAATTAACTCTGTGTCCTTTATTACTCAAAAGTGTAGGATTTTTAATTTTTTTTAAAAAAATATATAAACAAAAACAAGGAAGACTGCATTCGTAGATGGACACTATTAAAGTTTAAGTCAAATCCTTTTCAACTTCTACTATGCTGGAGATTTTGGATAACACAGTCGATATGCCATAAATAATAGTGTGAGCACAATATATGATCTTGTATCATAAAAAAAGTTCAATCTAATCAATGCAGTAGGGTGATTTAAGTTAATTTGTTTTATGAACAAGGAGAGATTTCTTAATAACATAGTGCTCAGAATGCAGAAGTAGTAATTGAACAGATGGAAACAGTAATGCTTTATATCACTGTGGCCAGCTTGGCAAAAATATGTTTGTGCATAGCCTATGTAAGCTGTATATTTTAATTCCTGCCTTATATGATAAAGGAGGAACAGTTAAGAATACGCTGCTCTGTAGAATTTATTCCTAGCTGACCAAAAGGTAACTTAAAAGTTATTATTATGAAAAAGCCACATTTGCATAATCAGTATTCTTATGTGGAAAGGCAATAAGTGAAGTTTTCTAAGGGCAAAATTATTCAGAAAATATAGCAAAGGTTGCTAAACACAAAGCTGTGTTCTCTGACTCCAAAAAACCACAGATGCAAATTGCTTGAAGCTACGAGTATGTTCTGGAGAAGCAGTACTATATACTTGACCTGTTCTTAGGCTCCTCTGTGGACATTTGCTATTGACTGTTGGAAAGAGGTATTGGGGTTCACATTCTTAAGTTGTTCAAAGCTAGAGCAACTTTTTGAAGGTCAGACTTTCCCTGAACACTGACAAAAACTGCTCATGACTTTTCACTGTTAATGGCTCGTGCAACCATTGTCATTTTACAGGCAGAATGACAATCACAACCCTTTAAATAACTGAAGATAAAATATAGATATTAATTGTCTGTGCAAATATGACCATAAAGCACTACTACTTTCATTCACATTAAAAGCATCCTCTTCCAGATAGTACTAATATTATTCTGACACAGTATGCAAGTTTGAGACCAGAGTAAAAATAAATCCCAATTTTTATTGCATTACATGAGTCCGTAATTCCCTTTGTAGAGTTAAACTAGCTTATTAACTTGTCTGTTTTGCATCTTCTTCTATTCTGTAATGAGCATAATGATATGTAGCTTTTAAGGGTATATAAATTTCTCACTATCTAGATCCTATTTACAGTATTATGACTGTGTAAAAAGACTTACTCTGGTACAAAACCTGTGGAAAAATGCAACGTACTGAAGGACCATGGGAGCAGGCCCATAGAATTAAAAATACTGCCTGGACTTTAATACAGTCCTACTAGAGATTAGTTCAACTTCAGATCAGTTATTAAACCAGCTCACAGCCAGAAAAATCTTGTAAGTACTTCACAAGTTGCTCAGGCATGCAGTTGCCCAATGGCACACTCTTGATTAAATTAGCAGAACTTCATATAAAGTACCATGCTGCTTCACGGAGATTCGACATGCTAAAAGACATGCTAAATCATCTGTAAGGTGTCAGACTTACTCAGATAAATATTAGATAATTTTTTTTAATGGGAGGTTGTGGTAGACATTCATTAGAAAATGCTACATTTTCAGTGTACATCCAAAAATATTAGCTAGGGTCTGAGAATTATTTTCTTTACACACTAAATTGGCTGTCTGAAATTCCTTAGTATTTCTTCCAGGCAATTATGTACTTTGGAACATCCATATAATCTTTGGAAGTAAGCTTACTTAACAAGAGCCAAAAGTCAAAATCAATTGTCACTGTGTACTGGCTAGAAAAAAAGGTTATTTCACCATAGCCTTTTTTGATTAGTAGTGTGCTTAAATTTTGGAATACATTCATAGCTTACAGTTTTTAAACTTTAAAACCTGACTTTGTTTTTCTCTTGTGTTTTATTGCTCTCAACAGTAACCATGCATTCGTTCTATTTCTCCTAACACAGAAGCAGCTCTCATATAAGCAAATTTGGATTAAACGTCTTTGTTTTTAACCATAAGATTTTTCAAAGCTTGAGTTCAGTTTTTAGCCTCTGATAGTCCAAAATGACAAACCAGGATTCACTGACAGTTTATTCCCTTGTCTAATGAAGTCAACCAATAGTATTCTACAGAGGAAAATGCAAGTCCTACAAAGCACAGCACTGTTTATAAGGACTATTACATTTAGTTTCTGGGTTCATTAATTTGCTTGAATTCCAAAACTGTTCTGTTTAAACAAAAGCAACAGTCTGAAATTTTAAAAGTAATTTTATTAAAGACCTATCATGCATACTTAAATAATATTTCCAATATTACTGCTCTCTATAAGAGAAATTTGTCATTGCAAGGACTCATTGCACCAATATGGTATCTCATCAGCTGGCAAGACAACAAAACTTTTTCATTTTTCATTGAAATTCTTCACCATCTTTGAGAATCAGCAATCTACTTTTTCATGCATATTCTTCAAAAAGTAAGCTATTCCTTCTAAACTTTTTTTTTTTTTGTTAAGAAAGAATTTATCTAGAAGAAATAATTATTAATTTTATGAACCTAGTGCCTTGTACTGTCAGGAATGTCTGCACCCACCAACTGGTGGGTTGAGAATCAGATAGGCAAGTGCCTTTCATCACTAAGTTTTCTGAGGGTTCTGCAGTGCCTATCTTTGTATTAATGGAATTTCAAAAGTACTTCTTCCTCTTGCTTTCCTCATATTCACAAGACAGTTCAGCATTGAATTATGGCTACATTAAGATGCTTCTTCATTCAGATTACCAAGAAGGGTTTCTAATCTCTGAATCTTTTAATGACTGGGACCCTGATATTTTTCCAAATAAAATTTTCTACAATATAAATAATAAGGAGAGCTCTTTATTGAATGCATGTGTCCTCTGCCTTCCAGTTCAAATTCTGTTATATCATGAACTGATCAATACAGCTACGTTGATATTTATGTACTTTGAAGATTTCAGTAATCATTTTTCTTTATTGGCTACATTATTTTCCTCACATAAATGTTCTTAGTAACAAATCCTCCTAAATTATGAAGGCAGTAATCTAAAAGCTCTGTAACTCTTTTAATTTTTCACTACATAAATCAGTGAAAATCCTTCCAAAACAATTATATAAAAACAGAGTTTAAAAGAGGAACTAATACATACTATGAATTGTTTTTTATGGGAAAAACAGTGGATTTATAATAATTTTCTTCAAGAAGTGTAAGGAAAGAGCTCCACTTTGTTGTTTGTGATATGTCCTCATTCTGCTTCTCTGCATATGCAGAAAAGACCTATTCTGATATTATAAAAGATGAAGAAAACACATCAGCTACTGCACTGCATAGCTTCCTATTATATCATCAGTCCAATCTGTTCTTTGGTTAAAAGATAATGTTTCTGGTAAGATTAGAGGAATCCAAAATTTTTTAAAAGTATCAAATTCTTCTTAAAAAAAAAAAAATCAAAAATGCTTTAGAGCATGTGCTGTTCAGCTTCAGGAAAATCCACTGTTTCTGCACTCTTTCTACAGCCATTATATATATTTCAAAAACCACTTGTTAACATTACAATAATATAATTATTAGGAGAATAAAGAAGTATTTAAATCACTTTTTATCTATGTTTTGTACATGCAATTTTGAAACAAGGGTGGAAAATAATAACAGAAAACAAGGGATGAATGTATAAAACTCAATGCTGATTTGTATTTTTAAAATATAGAAACAAGTTCTGAATATTCTGAAGGTCAAATAATATAATACTGAAATAAACTAACTGCTGGAAATAAGGAAAAAAAATCCCACAGGTTAAAATAGGAAAACAAAGCACTGCTATACATGTAATTGTACCATTAATTTTATCTGTAAACTAAAGGAAATAATTAGATAAAGAAGGATTATGAAAGTCCTGGAAGCACTTAAAAGAAGAATATAGTGTAGAAAGTAAAGATATATATATATATGTATATATATACATACATATGTAATCTAGGAAAGTGTGGGCACAAAATGTCACTGATTCAAGTTATGTCAATAAGTAGCAGAAAAAGTAGCTGCGAGATACAGAAAATGGGTGAACCTTATAAATTTAATTTTTCATTGACTGTATACTAAATTTCTCTAAATATATTATTTACAGTAGAAAACCAACAAACAAACAGTTACCATAGAGGGAAAATTCGAAAAATCTACCTCTACTTTTGCTGTTCATGTACAGGTTACAAATGTTTCTTGTGAAGTGTTAGTTGGCTTTGAAAAACAAATATCATAGAAGTGTTACATGAAAGTGGCCCTGATAGTTACATATCTGCTTTAAAATGTTATTACTGTAATATTCTGAGCTGCAGTAAAGAACATTTTTGGAACCAAATAACCATTTATGTAAAATAACCCTGTGGTACAAGACAAGCAGAAAGTGCAGTATCAAATTATTCTCCTATTAACTTTCATATGACTCTTTCTTTGGGGAAAAAAAAAAAAAAGAAAGAAAAAAAAAAAGAGAAAAATCCTAAACCCCTAAAGAAATATTTATGGATGGCAAGTAGTATCATGACACAATTGTGCTACATCAAATCAATATCAAACAACTTATGTTCATAAACAAGACTCTTCAATTTCCCCTTCACAACTCATGATCTCCATCAAAAGGTCATTAAGTCTCTATACTGTGGAATGCATTCAACTTTAAAATATTTTATGAAATATAGTTCTGGTTGAAATACCTGTTATCAAATAAGCAAAATATTTAAAATATTGTATTGAAGTAAATGCTTGTTATAGACAGAATACCAAAAAACCACCAAAAAACAAACCAAAATCCATGCCAATTTTGGATTTCTGATCAGACAAGTTATATGGTACTATTTCTATTCCTAGAAGGAATAAATAAGTAATTACATCCCACATTTTTCTGTTTTAAACTTTGGATATTATGGTTTATGAAAATTTTTGCCAGGAAATCTATCAGATGAATGTTGATGGATAAACAATCCAAAAGGGCAACAGGCACAGACAGAGCACAGCTTAATTACTGGTCACAGCTAATATACAGAGTATGATCTGCGTTTGAGCATATCTTAAGTGTGGTTTATCCAAACAGTAGCACAGTTCAAGCATTTTCTAAATATTGTAACTGAGTGTTGCTGAATGGAGTATTATAACAAATAGAGCATTATAATATGTAGAGCAAGTATTTGGCTGTATTTTGTCCTGTGAACCTCAGAATTTGTATGTCCTTCTTCCTACCTCCTGGGAAAACATTATATCCATGGGGTGGATAAAAACACAGGAAAATCTACAGGATGAATCGTACAGATTGTTTCACTGCCATGTTATTATTTTTTTCTGTGACAAGAGCATGTAGTGACAGGAAAGGGGTAATGGTTTCTAACTGAGAGTAGGTTTAGATTAGATATTAGGATGAAATTTTTTACTGTGAGGGGGGTGAGGCACTGGAACAGGTTGCCCAGAGAAGTTGTGGATGTCCCATCCCTGGAACTGTTCAAGAACAGGCTGGATGGGGCTCTGAGCAATCTTGGCTAGTGACAGGTGTCCCTGCCCACAGTAGGGTCTGTGAGGGTGGAGTGGAGCAAGATGATCTTTAAGGTGTCTTCCAATCCAAACTGGTCATGATTTTATGATTCTATGACAAAGTCCTCATTGCCTTAAGCATAACATGACCTGGTTGGCCATTACTGTCATTGTGAGAATAGCAGTAGTACAAAAAGGACTTCCTGGCCAGATTCTCAAAATCTACATTCATATGAAGGAGGATTTTAAATGAGACATCAAAGTGACATTCCTTGGGTGAAGAGAAAGAAATTGAGAGAGAAATTGGTACAGCTCACTTAAGATATGGATGGATTTGAAGCTGGATTGGATCGATTTGTGCCCAAGTGACTTGGGCTAAAAAAGTTCATAAATCTCAATATACTAGTTATTACATGGAGTCCATTAACACCTATGCCACATAGTTCTGCTGGACCAAATCCTGACTTTTTACCCTATTTATAGTCAATTTTCCTCAATTACACATCTTTTGAATTTAATGTGAGATCGCCCAAGTAAAAATGAGAGTCATAAGAGGAATATCTGCAGCATTTGCACCACTGATAGCAGCAGCAGAAAATTGCTCAGAAGCAGAATTGTTAACTGATCTGGTATAAATTAAATTGAATATGTAAAAAACATTATTCATTTGCTTTCACTGTTTCACAGACACCAAAAGCAGTATTAACTAGGGGAAGCAAAGAAAAGGGAAGCGAATTGTGTTCTTTCTCTTTTCTGAGTTTTGCTCACTGTGCTATGTCTTCAAAAGCAGTAAATAAAACATAACAAAATACAGTATTAATATTGTCATAACTGAAGGTAGTAATGGTACCCATTCAAGCAGGTACCTTCACAACTAAGAAAATAGTTTGCAGAGTAAGAAACTGAAGACCGAATACAAAAGGATGGTAGATGAGGCTTCTTGAAAGACATTCAAAGATACTCATGGAATTCCTTTGATAAACAAGGATTTCAAGTTGTGCCAAAACTGTTTATCACTTCAAGTAGGAAATTTTCATTCTTTTTGATCATTTACATGAAAAGATGGTAAGCCAAAGTACTTGAAAATAAAGTAGATGAAATCAGAAAATATGTGAAAATATAGATTTTTTTTTCTTGCAATGAACCTGGAGACTGAAAGTTCAATAAATATGAAACACTAATAAAATTTTAAAGATTGTAAATTTTGAAAGAAGAATTTTCCAAGAAGCTCTACCTTGATAATCTCTTCAAAGTTACAAATTGATCAGACATTTTTGCCATTATTTATAGCTGAGAGGTATTGATTTATGACTTAAGAACCTAGCAAAAGCCATAGTTGAATATAGATGCACTCCACATTAGCATGTCTGCAGGATTAGATCTCTCGGTAGGTCTGAGGTCAAGAAACACACCACAGAAATGTATAAACTTCTCTAAAGTAACGCAAAGATACTTTCATTCAGTGCAGTATTATTGATGTGGGAAATAGATATGAAACCTAGAATTGACATTGGAACACCTCCCTTTGCCTCCAAGAAGACTCAGCGCTGACTTTTATGCCTCCATTAAAATACAGACAGTAAATATTCAATGTGTCAAAATGAAAAAAATCTGTAGAAATTAAAATTTTAGCAAAAGTAATAGTCAAGTGTTCATGTTCTGAAAATCTTTCAGAAGAAAAAGTTGTGTGTCTCAGAAAAATATGGTCTTTTCTTTAAAAATATACTAAATATTTGCATGGATTATTGTATACACTTGAAAATATTTCTGTTATCTTACTGAACAAATGTAAGTAAATATGATAATCAAAGCTGATTTAATTACCTAAGTGTCAAAAGTAGAATATTACTCTGTTCAGGTCTTCAGTACTAGAAGCCAGAAGAGGAAAGACATTTAGAAATGTCCAAAATTAAAATCCTTTATCCTGCAGTTCTGCTCTTACTGTTTGCCTTCAACCACTTTACATTTTACTTTCACTACACGTCTGTGAACAGTACTTTTGTATTGAAGCAAAAAGATTTGTGGTAGATAACAAGACTTAGTGTTGCAGTGATATTACAGTTAAAAAATAACTGCACACAGTATTTCTTAACACTGAGACAAGTCAGAGGCTATATTCATGTTTTAGAGCATGGAATAGTCAGAATTTTAGAAAAATAGAACTGAGAACCTTTATTTTTCTGTTCATCTGAACTGCACTGAAAAAGAGTTTTATATTAGAGAAGTGTTGCAAGTGAAGTCTAGTGAAGGCAAAAAATGTCTGGATAATCTCGGGACCATCAGAAATCTGGAAAGAAAACATCAATTCAATTAGAAAAGGAAAAATAAGTACTGATGCTTTTGAAACCTATTGGAACTTTACAATCCACTCAAAATTATCTAACAATCTATGGGCTAATCATAAATACCTGAGGAATATTCTCCTTACTGTCTGGATGATTCTTAGTATTTTCACTTAAGTATAGGGAGTATCCGTAACTATAGTAACACTACCATTTGAGAATGCATTTGCTTTCTGAATAATTTCTGCATATTTGTATACAAACTGCTGATTGTCACTTTTCAAACTGAATATGACACTGTTCCAAATTCAAAAGCTATGACAAGGAACAAAATATTGAGCTTAGATTAAGAGAAAAGAATTATCTTAATTCTCCTAAATACACAAGGACATTTCTACCAAAAGCTTGTTCTTTTGTCGCATCTGTTCATTATTCTGCCTCTCCCTTGAAGGCGGTTGCAACTTCAATTTTCATTTCAACGAGTCTTCTGATTCGTAGGAAACAAACAATATGTTATACTAATTATGATGAGAGAAAAGCCTGTGTATAATAAGCATTTTGATAATTAAGGAGAAAGATGATGCTTAATAAAATGTCTGTATCACAATTATTTAATCTATTGAGCAATGATATTGTGAAATACAGTTAATCAACTATGTAACTTTTGCTAGAAACTCTAATCAGAGAATTGATCAACTACTTTATAAGATTAAATTAATCTTTCCAGAAAATTTGGCTAATACTGGGGAAAACTAATAGAGTTTAAGTCGAAATCTTTGCTAAAATTTGCTAGAAGATGATAGAAAACTCCCCGAGCTCTTTGTTTAACTATGGTAATATTTTAAAGCACAATCTTTCAAACTACTTCAGAGATATTACTAAAGCACTGTAATCTTTCCTAGATTACAGATATAGATAACTGAATGTGCCTATATATAAGATATCTGAAGTCAAGCAAGCTTTCTTAAGCCTCTATCCTTCAACAGAATCCACACAAAATGATCCTTTCCCAATCAACGCTTCTATCATATTGCTGGGTTAAAGTCTTATAATTCATGGACTAATAATTCTGTAGAGCTACACTACTTTACTGCAAAGACTAAACGGTGCAGTGCTGTGTCTTGAAGTTCTACTCCTTCAACTTTGAAAAAAGATGCTAAATGCAAAATAAATTATAAACCAAATCTATAACGATTGCATATATCAAGTCAGTAGCAGTTCTAAAACTGGTAAACAAGAAACTTAACCATGATGAGTCTGAGGTGGGGATCCCCTTTTCCAGGTATTTTTGAGGTGTCTTTGAAGGGAGCTCTAAGAGAAGGTTATCTATGGAATGGAAAATGGTACATCAATTGTCTCCAAAATAAAAATTACTTTTATTATCAGAGTTTATTTTCTGAAAGCACAGATGGTGTCAACATGCTTCAGTAGCCATCTTTCAGTAGCTGAGAAGAGAATGAAATTGGAAAGTAGTGGAATAGACCATGGACAGAAAGCAGAGTTGTGCAATTTTGATTAACAAAATGGAGTTGTATTTCATTAAGATCAAGAAGAAAAAAGCTTGGGTTCTTTCTGTAATTTAGGAAAGGTTTAAAACAAAACTCTTGTATGTCATAATAGTTTTATGACCTTTTTTCAATTCTCCTTGGGCAATAATAATAGCTCAAAACCTGAGTTTAAAAATAATTTAGCTACCTTTAAAATTATTCTCAGCCTTCTGATTATTTTCTTCAATCATACACCCTATTGAATCTTTCAGTCAGAACTGAGATGGTTAAGTCCTTTCTAATCAAGCCTGTAAGTCAGAGAGGAACAGATATTTCCACTGCATTTAATAAGGCATGATTCTCTCCTTAAGGTAGTGGGGTCCAATTTCAACAGAATTTTATAGGCTTCGATAAAATTTTTTTAGAGGCTGTACCTTAACAGTGACATCCAGTAGCAGCACAGTGCCATGGAGGTCTAAGAGAACAAATCATAACAAAAAACCCTGTGTAGGCTATTCTTTTCTAAGCTAATATAATTAGGGACAAAATGTTTAACTGTTATAAGGTGGAAAAAGAAAAAATGGACACTACCTTTCCAAGGGCATTTTCCTTTTGTGCTATATGCACTCCTTCACGAAATTGCTACTGAAGGTTTATAACCATGCATATTTGCATTTATGTCCTATGTGTTTTCATGTCAAACTGGTAGAAATATGAACTGAAAAGAATGTATCTTGGGAGTAGGTCTTGGTCAGCCCCTCCACCTGCAAGCTTGTCTTTTCAAAGTACACAAAAATGTCCCACTGCAGTCAGAGGTGATTTCTCTGACTACTCAGGCTTGCAGAGATGAGCACGTAGCAGCTGGGGCTGCATGGGAACAGAGGCATAGGAAAAAGTTACAACGTCCTTTACAAAGTCATTAGCAGTTTTTATCTTTTCCAGTATACAACAGTTAATTTTTTTTATCTTGTTAATATTATCTTATCTTAGAAAAAATAAAACTATATGTGATGGTTCGGACCTGGTTCCCTGTCAAATGTCCTAACTCACAGTAACAGCCCTTTCCCTCTCCCTTCTTCCCTTAGGGCAAAGGAAAAAAAAACCTATAAAAAATGGAAGAACCCGAAATCAACCGAATTATATTAAAATATATATATTTAAATATATTTACAATTATATATACAATTGTACATGCAATAGGGAGCCCAGAGGGGAAACAGGGACAAAAACTAAAACAAGTAACCTCCAAATACACACCGTTAGTAGAGAGCTAGCGAATAAACAGAAAAAAACGAATTAAAATACTTCCCTGAATTAGACAGCAGAAGTGTACGAAGCACCAACCAACTCCCCACGCCTCCTGGAGGGCCAGAGATAACAGCAGGTCTGAGCAGACAGGCCTTGGCCCACACAAGCAAAGACCTGCAGAGAGATCTGTTGTCCTCAGCCACCAGAAGAAAGAAGAGACCAAGGCCTCTAATCTCTCTCTTATTTATACGTCTTGTTACATAAAAACCAGGATGGAATAACCTGGGAAATGGGCATGTCCTTAGTTACATCTTGTTACTAAGGAAGGCCTGGATTAAAACTATTACACTATATCATTGTTGCTTTCTATTATGTTGTACTTCTAATTTTTCCCCATTACACATGCACGTATTCAAGTGCACAGGCACACAGACAAAATGCAAACCAACCTACTAAAATATTATTCTTAATATCCCCACCAGCTAAAAACCACTAAAGCTACCTCTGAACAAAATATTCCACAAGCCTCTCTCCACCACATCAACTATGATGAGTAAAAGTACACCTAATCTTGCACACCCACCCTTGCACGCCACATCCAATTATTAAGCCTTGAACTCCTATACCTGCACAAAAAGACCTTTTTCCCCAAATCTGAAAGTGTATCGACTTTATTTGCATTACTCCCTTTGTGGAGCTGTATAACCAACATCTCTCCTTAATCCTTGAATGATAGTGTGTTGAAAAGCTCTCACAAATAAAACCACAAAACTTCTTCTCAAGGTATTGAGTTTTATGCGCAAAATTTGTACCTGACTCTAAGATGCTTGTTCACATAGGACTTTCAAAGACTTCCCTGAGAAGACTGACTGACTGGTTTTAGACTACTAGGATCCTAATTAACTTAAGCCAGGACAGAAAAGGACCTGTGAAAAAAAATGTTCATGTTCCTCAACTCATCTGTCCAGAAAGACCGCACCACCAGCCACAGAGAAAATTATTCTTAGCAGTGCTCAAAAACTATGCAAACATTAAAGAGAAAGAAGATAAAATTGTTCAGATACAAAATAAAAAAAAAAAAAAAGAGACAACATGATGAGAAAACTACAGCTGACAGTTCCTTACATCACTTTCCCATTACCATCCACCACTTTTTTTTCACCTGCTCTGGCAGACTGTACCCCTCACAGATCCAAAGATGATACAAAAACTAAAAGAAGCTTTTTCTACCACTGGAGGGTATGTGGTCTGTCTCTCTGGAATACTAATGCTGTTGTTCATGGTAATCAAACCAATGACAAGACTAAAGGGTGAATGATAATGTCTCCAGAAAGTTTGCAAGTGAAGTACAAGTTAAAAGTACTCCTCATGGAGCCTTTTTTTCTCTTTTACTATTGTTAGGTGGTTTTTTAAAAGTTGAGCACTACAGTGAGCAGTATCTCAAGAAATACACTCATGTACAGCTGGACAACAACATCAGAAGAATTAGGGATATTCAGGTCTTTTCACAAGGACAAGCTTAGGTTTCTTTCATAGAACTGGTGGCCACAGTGCCTTTGGTACCTGCAGTTATAAATTTTCTTCAAAAAACTTTCTAAATTAATTTCTTTTGCTTTTATGTTGCATTCCTGAGTGCCTTTTCAGAGACATGGAGACTTTTTAGAAAAGTATAAAAATTGTATTTCTCCTTAATTTCTCTGCTGGTAAAAGGAGAGTGATTCTCCATTTAACTCACCAGAAATAAAGTATGCATACATAAAAGGCAACTGAAATGGCTGTATAGAGGATAAGGGCGGTGTTATTTCTGGCTTAAGTTGAAGTATAAGAGATTTTGGTTAGAACGGAATGGGAAAGAATAATAATTCTGTAACTTCATTTGGTTTATTTAAATTCATGCTTAGGTCAATTATGATACTCCCAACATTGTTTTCAACAAATACTAAAGAAATAAATTCAAAGAAATGAAATTGCATTCTTGATATAGGGTGACAGAAGGAAAACCTTGAAAATAGCAGTATGTGGACTTCATACAGACGTAATTTTCTTTACCAGGATGTTTTTTACTGTTAACATTAGGTTAATATTAGGCTAACATTAGTTGGTACATCATATTTCAAATAGTACTGAAATATTAAAACTTTAATGCTACCACATTAGTATTTACTAAACTAAGGGCAGTATCTGCATCATTATATAGCTATAATTTTATTGTGTATATAAGATGCTTTTAATTTGAGACAATTAAACAGTCTTCATTTTTGTGTTGCTGCCCTTATGACAAGAGAAACTAAGAAAAAATACAATGCAGTTGTTGTGAAAGTCACTGCCTGTCTCCTTTGTGTCATCTCTTATGAACCCGAAGTCAAATTTTTCCAACAGCAAGAGTTGGTGTCATTGGGATCTTTCTGTTTCCATAGCGTTACATGGGGTAACAGTTTACTATGTGTTGCTAGCCTCCAGTTTGCTACAACAGTGCAAGTCCCTCCCCTGGTTAAAGACGGGATGTAAAGATATTTCAATGCTAAATGTGTGCAGAAGACTCTTTGTGAGAACTGCAGCCTAACCTCTAAAAATCTTAGCTATGTCGTTAGCAAAAACAAAATGACCAAAACCCCACCATAGGGGTATTCTAGACTAAAGTACATGAACAGAAATTGTATAATCAAGTATGCACATCAATACAGGGTTTCCCATCACCATTGCTCATTGCTTAGTAAGATCAGAAAAACTTTGCAGGATAAGAGATAAGAACAGAATAATTTCTGTATTTGTCTTTCTGTCTCAGTTTCCTATCCTTCTGAACAGTTGCCAGACTGCAGCAGGAGCTGTCTCAAGTTTTTTAAATGCCTTTTGAAATCTGTGATTTCTTTTCTGATTTGTGGAACCTTTCTATCATATCTAATTTTTTTCTGACTTCAGCTGTCTAGTTAGGTCAGGCTATTTCTGACCTTGGCCTAAGCTCCTCGTGTTCTGAACAGTGTTTGCCTCTTAAAGATTCTTATTTGTTTTTCCTCCCTACCTGCCCTTTTTTGATGAGGCTTCCACCAGCATACAACATCCAGCAGATTACAGACTTCTCTGCTCTGCTTTGGGTAACTTTCCATTGTTTCAAAATAAACTCTTCCCCACAGGCAGAGAAGAGAACACTGGCCCTCCTGGGCTTCTGCTAACCCATCATCCCAACTTGCTTTTAACTGTTCTCTCTGGTCTGGAGGGACACAGAATGGTCCTTGCCAGCAATATTGCATGGACTTTAATATGGAAGAATTAAAAATCAAACAAACAATCAAAAAAAAAAGCAGAGTATTTTTGTAATACTTCTAACTCATGAAACATAGTCTGTAAATTGTGTAAATGCAATTATTCAAATCATCACAGACAATTAGCTTATTTGGACTTGATATATTTTTTTTCTCCCAGTGGAACTATTGAGTTCACTAGCAGGGGGAGTCCTCCTGGGACAGAAAGTAATTTGAGATACAGAGAGTCTCTTTGCAAAAACCTCATGGCAGTTTCATCTCTCTAAGTTACTTTTACACAGTAAGCTAAAATGACTGTGGCACACCACGCTAACAAAACACTCACGGATTTTTATCCTCCACTTGTCTTCTGTCCCAGATAGCAGAGGGAGAATGAAAATAATGTTGTGCATTTTCTGTCATTAATGAAAGGGTCATAGTCATTATTTGTAATCTACAATACTAGTGAGATTTAGCAGTTTGTAGATTTGCATTTTATTAGCATGTCTCATCATTACTATAAGAGATTTACTGGTCAGAATTTGGATGGACTATGTTTGCACATATTTATCTAAACACATATATATGTTACTGCAAACCAGAATGTGTAAAACCATCCATATAAAAATGGATGAAGCATAGCTGGGTTTTCATTCTAATTTTAATAAAGCAAGTTATAACTCACTGGAGGTTAGCTTTCACAGCAGCCATGAATAGGAGTTAATATAGCCAAGTTACTCTGAGATCAAACTTTCACAGAATCATTAGGAGTTCAAGTTACATACTATTTTGCCCTTGAAACTCACCAGTATCATATGGACTGCAGATGAATTTTAGTTGGAAAATAACAGGTCAGTGAACTAGAACTACATCTGTAGCTCCATTTTGGACAGAGGTTGTGTGAAAAAAAATAAAAAAGGAGTAATAATTTTTCACCCTTCTCTGTGAGTCTTTTTTTTTTCTGGGAATAGAAAACAAGTCTTGCTTTCCAAAAAGTAAACAAGGTGAAAATAGCAACAGCTCCTCTGTTAAACTTTCCCTCATGCAGAAGAAACTTTGGGATCCTGTAGATTTCTGCCAAATACCTTTGCTTCAGTGTAACAAAAAGGCCAAATGAATGCACCATAGTTAGTCCCTAACTCAGCAGGAGGGATCACAGAGCGAGGACACTGACTGGCAAGCGATGACAAATCTTGCGACAGCCCCCAGCTGGCGACTCTGCCCTTCTGACAGAGGTCAACAGCAGAGTCAGCAGAGATAACATGGGCCAGCTTGTCAGCTGCCTCAGCACAAAGTCCTTCACTGGCAGCCTAAACTAAGACTTCCAGCCTTACATTTACATCTCTGAGGGTGAGAGTTGGTGATAAAGCTGAACCAGTCTAATGGCTCACTTCCAGCAAAATTGGCTGCCCCTTTCTGTCATATTCCCTCCTCCTAGATGCTGACTTTGGCTCTCATCTGACTGCAAAATGAGACAGTTCAACTTTCTTAGCCAGCAGAAGGCTGACAGCATTAAAACAGGAATGGACACCATGTGTAGGTGCCTCAAAGGAGGAAAGAAAACCATGCCTGTAAGTGACCAAAGGAGGACTGCTCCCTTTGGCCCAGACAGTTGACAGTTTGGTTCATTCACATTGCAGACCCTCACTCTGTGGAGTGGAAATGGAGAACTTGCCTCATACACCAGCTGCAGTGGATAATGACTGTCACCAAATACAAAGAACAAATAGTTGTGGATGGTAAGGCAGCCACAGCATGATCTGCCTGAGATTATCCAGTGTTCAGATTACATCGGAGTTAGACATTAAATCAGCAAACTGCTACAATCTAGTATGCTGCATCACTATTGTGCTACTATCTAAAACCAACAGCACTTGAATTCCAGCTATTTCCACAAACAAGCCAGGTAGAATGAAATTAAGGCATTGCTTAGACTTGTGCATACTGTAATTATGAAATGCAATCGCATGTGAAGGGTACTTGAATTAGCTTTAATCTGGCTATTGCATCTGTTTAAAGGGAAAAAACCTGAAGTGCTATGGCTTCTGCAGGAGACATGTAAAACTCTCTAGGACTCTGCCTATTTACTTGGTTGTGTTAGAATGCTTGCTGAACTCAGAGCAGCTGAAGGCCCCTTTACACTTACCAAATCTTAATATAAGCTTAGGAGCACTGAAATCAGCCTCAAAGTGCAATGCAGATACCACCTTCATTTGAACTTTAAAAAAAAAAAAAATTGCTGTTCTTCCCCAGGGACTACCAAGAAAGCTCCACTTGCAGGTTATTAGACCCGAAAATGGTGAGGAAAACTTTGAAGGCTTGCCTGCTTCCTACCGATTTTCTTCAGCAAATTAAAAGCATTCTAAAGAAACACGCCTATTTAAACCAGTCAGCATAACTGAACAAATAATTTCTGACTAATTTCAGATTATTTTTGTTGGTTAACTGTCATTTGACCCTTGATTACAAGAACAGCAGAACTATCCTCTTAAGTACAACTTGCTGGGCAGATGTGCTTCCGGAGCTCAGAATACAACAGAGTCTGAGTCCCAGGATGCAAAGATATTGCAAAAAGATGGAAAAACACAACAAAAAACAGGAAACATCACTAAAGCTGAATAGTTCTTACTTTAATTTAACTGACCTCAAACCCAATTATTTAACAATTTTATGTTTCTCTGTTTTGGATTGTAACCAGGCAATTGAAGCAATACTTGCAGGAAAGGGGGGTGAGGGAGGCGTGGGGAAGGGGGTGGGAAAGAGAAGGCAGGCAAATTTGCTCTGAACATTCTGTTCAGCTTCTCGAGTCTAAATCATTTTTGTTTTGATGATTTTACATCATTCACATGCTCACTGTGAATGTCAAATACTACCACAAACTAGAGTACATAATATTCCATTCATACATCTCATGCTAACCAAATGAAGGACCAAATCCATGTCAAAGACTTGCATCGATTTTAGTTAGATCTGTAAAGAAGTATAATCTTCTAATCCTAGGATTAATTGCATATCATGTTAGCACACAGGTCCTGGTTAGAGATAGAAACTGCTTCTGTAGGAAGGACCTCATTTAAAGTAACAAGAATACCCCAGTAAAAGATAAAAAACTTTGGAGGGAACAGCCTGGCCCAGGCTAACAATGCTTCAATTAGCTGTCTGAGCTTGCATCTCAGTGAATTACAAAGAAATAAAAGACCTGCATAAATAACACCAACCTCCTTAGTTCCTACTAAATTAGTCAAGCTAGAGAAAATAAGACTCCAGCCTTCCTAAACACTTCTGTCTCAGGCATTTTCATACTTACTTTATAGAAGGTTATGATTCTATGCATCCTTCCCATGATGCCTATTATATACATGACAAGAAACTGTGAGAGTACATTTTATTTAAACATAAAACGATATCAGATGAATTAAAAAATGCCTTCTATAAAATTGGCTCCTTTCTTCAAGAAACCAGAGTATTCAGAATTGTCTACACAGGAATATATTTTCTTCCTTCCATTTTAATATAACAAAATATGCATTATTATTGCCTTCTGTTACCTGTGCAAGGTGAGCACTACAGTATCTTCTTTATAACTCCAAAGTTGCGTCGATACAGCACAAATATTGTTTGGCTGTTATTAATTAACAGTCAAAAATAACCAATGAACAGCCCTATTTGCTATCAAGCTGTATAAGTTAAAGTCCTAATCAATATTTTTTATGAAAACCCTATGAAACAAAATCTGCTGAAGTAAGAATCTAACTCTTCTTTCTGTCAATAAACTATTTTAGGAGAATGCATCAGGAACTAGATTCAACAGGAAAGAGCAGTAGGTTCAAACTAATCCATATTAAAAGTATGAAGCAAAAAGTAATTGAAAGTAATTTGTATGATCCTTGTATGCTAGTAATAATTATCTTCTCAGCAAGAAGTTTCCAAAACTCCAACCATTTTTCCTTTAACTTTTACAAGGTAAATAGTAAGGTTTATGAAATAGAATACAAATCCAGGCATGTTTAATAGCAATAGATCTTCATTTAGACTTTCATTAATGAAGCTTTTTTTCTTATTTTGTTGCTGCATCTCTTCTTCTTTATTTGAGACCTTTTTCGGTCATTACTTGCCTCCTGTATTCTTCCATTAACCAATCATCAAATGTTCCCATAGAAACATCTGGGGTTTTTATCTGCCTTTATACTTTCTTTTATACTTTATTATTTTCACATTTGTTTTATTTTCCTCCTCTGACACATTTTCACCTCCAGATCTCCATCAAAAATACATTTTCTATAATAGCTGATTCATCTAGAGATGTAAAGCCATAGTTTAGTTATTTAATTTCACTTTCTGGATAGATGACAATAAGAGGTAAAAGTGTAAATCTCTGGCTTTCCTATCCATTACAAATTAAAATACTAACCATGGACAATAAGACAGATCAAAGAATTATGTGCATAAAAGCTCACAATACACTTAATATCAACCTGCAACAGTCAAAATAATAATAGAAAAATGCAGTTGTAATGAGTGTAATATTTTAACTGAGGGAATAATTTAACACTTGGACCATTTACCAAAATATGGTAGATTCTGTGCTATTTGAAGTCTTTCTACTCAAGGAGCTACTGGTGTTTTAAAGGGTATTTTAGCCAGAAACCTTTTGAGGAGTGGTTTACATTCTTGAATCAGAGGAAGAATTCAAATGTGCTTAAAATCTATGTAATAAAGAAATTAGAAGAGGAAGTCTTGCAGGTAAAGCATTCACTTTTCTTAAATTATTGTCTTTAAAACAGTTTGACTGCTTAAAAAATCTAGGGAAAAGACTAGTGAACATAAAGAGGAATGAATGAGACTTAGCAAGATTCAGAGATTTTCCAGAACCCCAAAACAGGCAGAAGTGATGCTATGATTGAAAAGGCTGTGCAGAAAAGTCTTCACAGCACAGAACAGCCATTCTCCTTACGGTCCTTTGCAGCCCAAAAGGGAGAAAATATGGGTTGGTTCAGGGAAGATATAAGGAATGGGATTTGGAGAAGGGTTTGATAGAAACATGCAGATGTTACAGTGGCAGCACAGGTGTTTTTCAAAATACCATTCTGTGCCTGCCAACCTCCAGATAGTTTTACTAATGCTTTGCATTAAAGAACCAGAGTGACAGCAGCATAGATTACAGCTGTCAGAGATGGCCCCTGTATGTCTTATTGCTGTAGGGCCTGTTGGAGGGTGATGCTACATTGAATCTCTGCTGGGAGCTTATATCATTAAGCAGTATGCATAATACTAAGGAGGAAAAAAATACTGGCAAAAGGATTATATAGTTGCTTTAGTAGAATATAATATTGTAGAACATAAAATTAATTTTGTAGAATATAATATTCAGCACTTACACACATAGATATGTTCACACAAAATTATGCAGCATATTTTTGAGGCTATTTTCTTTCCATCGATTTTATTAAAAAGTTGGGATTATCTTTAAATCTTAGCACAGTCATCTCTCCAAGGATGCATAAAGCACTTTCTTCTTGCTCAGCAACTCACCCACCACTACAGCATAATTACTAATAAAGTTCAAGGAGAGTTTCTCTTAGATAGTAATAAGAAATATGAATTTAACTCCAATCAAAAGTTGTAACAGCAGAGGCTTCACCTTCTTCTGAAATTCACTAATATAGCAGATATGTCACTTAAATATGTTTAATTAAATAATGAGCTGTTTTACTGAAACCCTCATAAAAGAGCTAGCTAAGCACCAGATTTTTAAGAGCATTTAAGGACATGGAGATACAAACAAGCCTTTGAGGAGTATTTCTTTCAAATCATGTCATTCTCCATCAGATCAGTGGATGTCAGATTCTTTACAGCAGAAGCCATCACCCGGTGAGTTTTTAAGCACCTCTCTAGTAGCTTGCTTACAGGTCTCTTGGGTTGATCCTCTGCAGAAATGGTGATACACAGTTAGCAACAGAGCTGAGCTGGCACACAGACTTTTGTGTAATTTGAATATTTGTCTCTTTATCTCCCGAAAATCAAAAACTCTCACACTTCAGAGCCTTCTCAGCTGAGGTTTGTATCTTCACAGAGCGTTTTGATATATAACACTTGGGTCAGGAACATTGGTCACCTTTACATTTGAAAGGTTATAAAAATGCAACTAGTATATTCATGATTTATATGATATTATATATATTTTAAATATATATTATATTAAATACATTTATATTATATTTTATATTTCATGTTTTCCTTGTTGGAAGCATCCTGTATTTTATATGCAACATCCTGCAAGCTTGGTATATTCCCTTAAAGCTATGTCAGTTTAGCAGTGAGCAGAGCAGGCTGCAGCATGTCTTGCTCCTCCATCCCCCTCCCCAGCATTATTAGACTACATCTGACTTTACTCAGAAAACTATAGAAAAAAAAAACGTTGTCTATATGTCTGGACTTCAGCTGGTTTCATTGCAAAAGCTGGATTGGAAATGAACTGGAGTAATTTTGTGGATGAATTGATCTTTTATAGGAAAATCATTCTTTGACAGGATGCTTGCAAAGTGGTTCAGAGCCTCTGCTGCACCTCCACAAATAAGTTCTGCTGGATTTACGGCAACAGTGGTCCTGGCTGCCCCACTCAATAGTTCATTCTGGTGAGGGCAATATGACTATATTATACAGTACCTATATAACTCTTACATATAATGTTGATGATGGGCACCCTCATGTCTGACCAAAGTGCTAGTACACCTGATCTTTAAAAGGACTTTTCACTCTTGCAGAGGTTCACTGGAAAAAAATAGTCTCTGGAAGAGGATACCTCATCACTGTGTTGAGGGTGATTTTGCCAGTTTTCAAGTACATCTCAAGTGCAGACTCACAAAGGTCTTGATTTTCTGTGGAGTCATCAGCTCTTGGCTCAGATGCCACATCCCTGGGACAGCCTCAGAAATCTGAGTTGAAATCTTTTGAAAAGCACATTTATTAAGGAGAATTTATCAGGAAATATGATACTGCTGTAGGCAATATGCTCATTCCCTGTGAACTTGACTGCATGCCTCTGAAATGGGGGAGCCATGTCTTCTGTCCAGAAAGTTTCTAAAGATAACAAACACTCTCTGCAGAAGTATAAGGACTCCCATTGCCATACAAACAGGTACAGTAATCCTTGTCTTGTCATTATTATGTTGTTTTTAAACACACAATACTCCAAAATTCAATGTGGAGTTAATAAAATCAATAGTTAGCTGCTGTTTTATTTCTTTTTAAAAAAGTTTCTAAAAAAGTCCATGATCCAGTTTAAAACTATATTTTCAGACTTCAATGACTTCTGTATAGCAGAGGTTTGTGTACTACTGGGGCTAAAGCAAAACCTCCTGTTAGAAAAATCCTCTGCTTTTAGTGAGAACAGATGCTTCAAATTGACTTTCAGATTGAAACATAAACTCCTCTAAATAAGGGTCATGTTTAACTGTAGGGCAGCTAAACTTCTTTTCTATTGCATATGGAGGGAGTATCTGGAGCTAAGCTTTCTTTGAAGCAATGATGTTTTGTTTTCCAGAACTATTCAGTCCATGGGGAAATTTTTCAAATAATTCTCATCACTCAGATGAAATGTTGTCCATTTATCTGAGTAAATAAGCACTAAGTGCAGCAGATGAAGGCTGTTAGAAATTTATATTAATTTCATTCTATGTTTTTCTTGTGAAGCAATGCTTCTGTAAATGGTTCTGCTTCCATTATTTAGTTTAGATGCTGTTAGATGTTGTGTTAATTTAATACTTATGCTTTTGTTTGACTAATCAAAATACTATTGCTCCAATGTCAAATGTTAATGGCCAAAACAAAGGGCACATGTAAGTGGAATAACATAAAAAGCTTAAAATCATTTGGAGTTTGTGTAATTGACCTTATAATTTTTGTTTCATGAATCACTAAGTCAAACTTACCAAATGCATAGTAATGGAAGTGATATTTATCATGAGAGAGCAGTAAAAAGGTACTGTTTTAAGTACATTGTGTAGTACTTTATCCTTAAATAACATTGTCTTGTTCAAATATCTCAGCTAAAATATCTCAGTATCCAAGAGAATTAGAGACAGCTACAACACCCTATTGCAATCACATTAGTTAAGGAGGTTCTGCTAGCTTTATCTTGGTGGCAAAAGGACGTGCATGTAGTTTATATTTGAGACAGCAGTGCACTTTGATCAAAAACTATATTTTGATCTGGTTTGGTAAAGGACAAATTATGTAAATAAAACTTGTTCAAAGTAAGCTGTTGACTCCTTCCTATTATCAAACTTCTGATATATTTCTGCAAAATGCTAATGAACTATAACTGATGCATTCATTTGGAGCAAGAATACTCCAGCTTTTGCTGGAAATGATACTGTATGGCCCATAGAGAAGAGTCTACACCTTAAGCAGTGGTGCCATTGCAACAGTCAAACTGGGAGACTGGACTTCCATTTAGACAGGACTTTCCACAACATAGTGGGACATAAATTTTAGCAGAAAAGGATGACTCATCCCAATCTCAGACCCCATCAATGTGTTTCTAAATACCTCAAATTCATCTTTAATTTGTTGTTTTCTAAGCATCCACAAACCTTGCACAGTCCCCACAGTGTCACTCTACTACAAAGAAGCAAAAGTGTTTGGAAATGGTTTTGTAATAGCATGTTTGCATGGGCTTGCCCTTGAAGCAGAAAAGGCCCTCACAAATCAGAAATACATCACAGTGGACAGAGATTTTTCTCTCTCTCTCTCCCCACTATGGTCTTCCACAGAAAGAGAAAGCATGTAAAAAAGATCCTGAGCTTCACATTTCTTCTATCTGACTCATACCTTACAGACAAAGTCAGAATAGGACAAGAGGTGATAGTGTTAAGTCACTTTCTTCATAGGGAAAGAAAAGGAAGACGTAAAGCAGATGGACTCTTGTCTTACCTGACTCAGAGCAGCAGAAGTGTCTTGGCTACTGATCTGGACTACGGGAACAATTTACTGTTTCATAATAAAATCAAAATATTGAGTTGTCCTGCAAGACCTATTCCAGGAGTGAAGCACTAGGAAATCTGTAGTCCTTACAGAAGCTGCAAGATCTCTTTAGGGATTCCTTCACTAAATTCAACACTATTTTATTTTTTTTTAAAGGGACAAGTCATAGTTCATATTATTATTTATAATTATATTAGTGAATTGGGTAGTATCAGACTGATGACCTGTCACTAGTGGAGTTCTACAGGGCTGCATGAATGACTTGGACACAGGACTGGTAGAGATACTAAGCAAGTTTGCAGACAATACAAAACTGGGAGGGGCTGTTGACTCCCTCTAATGCAGGGAGGCCCTTCAGAGAGACCTCAGCAAATTAGAGGACTGGGCAATCATCAACCATATGAAGTTCAAGAGGAAGTGCCGGATTCTGTACCTGGGATAGGGCAGCCCTGGATGTACGTACAGACTGGGGAATGAGATGCTGAAAAGCAGTGCCATGGAAAGAGACCTGGGAGTCCTGGTCAATGGCAAGTTGAATATGAGTCAGCAGTGCCCTGGCAGCCAGGAGGGCCAACTGTGTCCTGGGGGCATCAGGCAAAGC
>JAWWLV010000001.1:81781948-81799450 GCA_035041135.1 Platyrinchus mystaceus
TTGAATATGAGTCAGCAGTGCCCTGGCAGCCAGGAGGGCCAACTGTGTCCTGGGGGCATCAGGCAAAGCATCACCAGTCGGTCGAGAGAGGTGATTGTCTCACTCTGCTCTGCACTAGTGAGGCCTCACCTTGAATATTGTGTGCAGTTTTGGGCACCACAATATAGGAAAGATGTTAGGCTACTAGAGAGTGTCCAAAGGAGGGCAACAAAGACAGTAAAGGGCCTGGAGGGGAAGCCATATGAGGAGTGGCTGAGGTCACTTGGTCTGTTCAGCCTGAAGAAGAGCAGACTGCGGGGATACCTCACTGAAGTTACAACTTCCTCATGAGGAGGAAGACGAGGGACAGGCACTGATCTCTTCTCTGTGGTGATCAGTGACAGGACCCAAAAGAATGGCCTAAAGTTGTGTCAGGGGAGGTTTAGGTTGATTATTAGAAAAGAGTTTTTCACCCAGAGGGTGTTTGGGCACTAGAACAGGCTCCCCAGGGAAGTGGTCACAGTATCAAGCCTGCCAGAGTTCAAGAAGCATTTGGATGATACTCTCAGGCACATGGTGTGACTCTTGGGGATGGTCCTGTGCAGGACCAAGGGTTGGACTTAATAATCCTTCTGGATCCCTTCCAACTCAGTATATTCTGTGAATCTGTGATTTTATTTATGCTGCAATTGATCCAGAAAGAGAAAATAAAACAGCCAGAAGAACTTCCGCAAACTCAATATGAAAACATTTCCAGATTCACAATTATTTTAATTTGTTGACATACTTTTTTTTATTATGTTTTCAATGACTGTTGAAAGCAATTCCTTATACCACTGAGAATGAACGCATACTCTTTCGAAGGGTGATCTCAGCTTACTGCTTTCATTTAAGGCTCAACTCATCTTTATACAGATCCAGAGAGTTGGGATGTTACCAAGAGGCAATGAAATTTCTTTTCATATACCTCTTAGCTCCAAACAAGGATCAGGTTTAACATAGAGATATATCATAATATATTTAGAACTACATTAACAACTGCTCTCCAGATGTTTTTAGATCAAAGTAAATAGACTGTACATAGGTTTGAACTAGAGACCTATTGTTATGAGCCAGTATATTTCACAATCCTATTCATAAATGTAGTGAATAACGTTAGCCCTTTTTATCTGAGTCAGAAGGTTGTAGTCTTTGCTTCCCCCTACCAGCTTTGTTATTCTGGTAGTCAGAAACTTGTTTCTAGCCTGGATTTATTCATTACATTTGTGTACTTATTTCTTTCTATACCAACATCACCTGTTGTGTTTCTTCTTTCTCACAAGTGTTATGTTCCTGAAGAATTTAGAAAGAGCAGTCATATCCATTCCTGGCTATTCTCTTGCTAAAGTACAAAATTTTGCATTATGAAATTGCTTTGTCCTTCAGAAAATAAATGGGGTTTCCCTTGAAGTGCAGTGATAAAATACTGGATTTCTCAGTGTGTGATCATACCTATAACTCCATACAGGTTTACAGGGCTTCTCCTGAAGGTAACTTCTTACATCAGCACCAGGTAACCCAGGGGAATTTCAGGGGACAGTGTAAGCACCAGGGTACAAATAACTCCCCTTGTTCAGTCTGTTATTTTCACTAGCTAGTCATGGGTAGGGGCACTGATGAAATGTCGACAGAGAATCCCTGTAAAATCTTTTGCAAACAGAAGCAGTGACTGTCTTTGTCAACTGCTTTTCTATTTTATTACTGATATATCTCATGAATAATTGATTTTAAGTTTTGTTAACTCAACCCCTAAAACTTGGCCTAATAATCTTAAAGTTAATATCTATGGAATACATTTAAGACGCTTTTTAATAGAGACAAAGCAAAATAGAAACTTATTTGCAAGTCAGTTTACAACCATTATAGCTCCATGAGGAAAAATATATTAAGCCCAAACCAAAGAAAATGCTGATGTATATGCTACTTTTTATTTTTAATTTGTTTTCATAATTAACTTTTAAAAGTTTTGAATTTGTAGTAGATTTTTGAGCTGGCTACTAATAAATATTGTGGATAATTAAGTATATTGTAATAACTAAATCCGATGTGAATTTTAGGACAAGTAATCCAGCAGATTTTCAGTTTTCTTCTCCCTGCTCCTTTCCCCCTCTCCCCCACCTTTCCCACTCAAATAACCTTTAATGAGCTCTCACCATCTGATGACTGCAGGAGACTGATATCCCATTAATAAAATATTGTAACTAGTGTTGTAAGGAAGGCAGAGCAGAGTGAAGTAAAAAGATTTGCAAAGACAAAAGAAGGTCTTGGACAACCATCAGTTTTGAATACACGTTTAGATTTCGCAAGGGTAGCAGGAGCAAACTATGCAACTACCTCTTATTATAATTTGTTCATTTACACTTTAATGAATAAATTATTATGCTGTATCAGTTCTGTTCTGCTGTCATGATAAAACTTGCATTTATATAAGCTGTAATCAGTTTCACTGTGGGCATAAGGGAAAAATTGATTTTGAGATGACAACCACAAATGTTCCTTTTACATACAGATTGTTTTTGAGACTTTACAAATTGTTTGTAGCAACATGCAAAAGGGAAAGTGCTTCTGGAAGTGTGTCTGCAGCAATTATTACTGTGCTGAGAGCTTAAATGGATGGCATGAACAGGCTGTGCCATCCATGTCTCCCTTTCCCGAGCTATAGCATAGATTTTTGTTCTTGTGATTTACTTTGCTTCTACTCTGTTTTGTCAGAAGAAAAAAAAATTCATATCTACACAAGGTAAAAAAGTGTATTTCAGTATGATATTAATCAATTACAGCAAGCCTCAGATATTTTGCTAAATGGTCTTCATGCATTTTCTTTATATAAGTATCACTTTCTCTATTGAGAGTTTTTCAATGTCTATAAATAAAGATATTAAATATAATTCCCCATTCTTGGGAATCTTTCAAGGTGCAATATCTCAGGTCTTCAGTGAAAATATAAAAATGATATTAAATCTCACTTTGTCTACCCCTTCATAGAACACTTGCTGGTTTCCTTCTTCTATTGACAATTGAAGTTACTCAAAACAGGTGACCAATTTGAAGGTTAATTTGAGAATATGATGGGGCATGCCTCTAACTTCCTATACATCACACTGAAGTCTTTTACAAAGTGCTCATGCCTTTTTTTTTTTCCCCCTCCCTAGGAAGAACTAAAACTTACCTAGATCTGTACCTTTACCTTCATAAATTCATTGTCCTGACTGAATGATACGGCTCTCCTGGTGGCACAGCTCTGCAGTGGTACCTACAGTGGCAAGAACTTGGGTAGAAAAATGAAGATGGACAGTTTTTCCAGCTTCTTTTATGGTAGGATAACATGGTATCCTTTTGGATCCAACTTTTTTTCGGCACCTACCTAACCTCTCTATATTAACAATTTGTCATGACCAATAAGAGCTTCAGTGCCACAGTCAAGCAAGAGGTAGGACAAGAATGGGAAGCCTAAGTTCTCACACCAATGCAGCCCTCAGTGTTTTCCAAATAAGATTAATTTATCTTTAAAACTTCCCATGAAGTAATATAACTCCCAGTCCCTACACAGATCCCAGAAACCAGGGACTTGCCTTGCTTACAGCTTGGGATGATTAGGAAGAAGTAAGAAGGTAGAAGTTGCTTACATACAGATACTTCAGTCAGGAAAACTTAATTGACACTGAAATACAACTTTTGAAAGCAGCTTTACCAAACTGGGACTGTAAGTAGACTGAAACATTTCCTACATCCCGTTTTTCATAAAGACTCAAACAATTTTAGCTCCTTATTTAGCTTTATCCTATGATCAGAACAAAGTATCATTCACAGTGTCAATTCATGGTAACAGAGAGAACCCACAAAGATTTAGAATTCAGGCAGTGGTAGTTCCACATCATGCAGCAAATGTTCTTTACTTAAATTCCATTTCCACGGCTAGTAACATTTCAGTGATTCAAATCATGTCAACTACTGCCGCAGTGGCCCTCTTGAGACAAGAGGGCTGTAATAAGGTTTTCAATTTGTCTGCACCGGTTTAGCTGAGTGGAAACATCAAGCAGAGCTTTCACATTTATAATGAATATGATTAAAGAATTTATTTGTAAAAATGCATACTTGAAATATGAAAATAAGATTAGAAACAATGTTGTGGGCATTGAGCCATATTTGGGAAGAGTGCTGTATTTTTTACTAAGATCAGAAGGCTACTACTTACATTTAAGTCTCTCAAGTATTTAATAATTTATTTTTCTGTGTACATTGATTAACAGCTGGCAAGCACTTCCACATTCATTTCCAGACAAGACATGTGCTGTCCAGTAGCGAGTAATCTTTGCTTTTGTGGTTCAGTTCTTTCAAAGAATCGCCTTTGAGGGCCAAGAAAAGAAGAACTGTGGTGCCAGGCAGAATTAAATTGGTTTGCATATCTGCCAACTTGGCTGATCTTGGAAATTCAAAGAAAAAAAACTTGCAAAGCAGTTGTCTTCATTTGAAATTTAAATCTGAAAGGTGATATGACATATATTAAGGACACAGCATCAGTGCCTGAGGCACAAGATAGTTTTTTCTTTTGTTGGCTGTGCTTCATTAACCATACCCAATGTAAGTTAAAGAGTGGTGGCAAGGCACAGATGATTAATCATTTGAATTATGAATAATCGTTTGAATTAATTATTTACACTAGTGAGGTATTTGGGCCACATGGACAAAATTCTGGGTTTAGCCACAGTCCTTCATTGGTGCTGCAGTGACTTGTCCTCACCTGCTTGGAGCATTTCTGTAAAGTTTTCTTCCCACCAGTTTTTCAGCACCAACACATCCCTGTGCCTTGGAAACTTAACACAGAAGTAAAGTGGCATTAGAGGTCTACAAGCATCAATACAGGGAGTAGTCAGGAGGCTGAACAATGACAATCAGAAAGGAACACAAAAAGCATGGATTTGGTTTACTTTATTACCTCTTCAAGAACAGTAATAAAAGATATTTGGGAATGCAAAGTATAACTTGCATTTATACTACTTGTTCTAGAAAT
Source organism: Platyrinchus mystaceus (assembly GCA_035041135.1). Classification (NCBI taxonomy): domain Eukaryota; kingdom Metazoa; phylum Chordata; class Aves; order Passeriformes; family Tyrannidae; genus Platyrinchus; species Platyrinchus mystaceus. The sequence goes on from JAWWLV010000001.1 coordinate 81,786,978, forward strand.
GACTCCACATGCTTGCTTCAGAATATCACCTTTGCAAGAATCCATAAAGGGAGTAATAAGAAAGTGGTGTTTGGTTGCAATAGGCTACTTCTGTTCCCAAGCCTGGAAGAGAATACATTTAAATTTGATGAGGTGATGTAAATTGTGACATGTCCTTAGCATATCAGAAGAGGACTGAAATACTGTAGAATTTCTTGGTCCTATTTATTTTCATCATTCAGGACAAATTAACCCTTTAAAATAATTTAAACCAATAACAATTATGGTTGTTGCTTCCCCCCCCCCTTACTGACAGACGTTGAATATGAAATTCCACTTAAGAAAATAACCTTTATTAAGCTACAGATTTATTACTTGGTAACTCACAACAACTTTAAGCTATTTACCCAAATTCAGTTTATTAGACAATGGAAGCCAAAACAAGACATGGCCTGATTTTCTGTGCACATGATAAAAAGGCAAATAAATAGAGACTGTATTAATTAAACATCCTCCTCCCTACCGTGTAAACCTTAGTTGACTGTAGGGCCATATTTTTTTCCAGAGCCAGAACCACACAAAATTTTGATCTGAAACATCTACATGCTTTCCCACAATTTTCATCTTCCCTTCCTGAGGGCATTCACTACCATTACTTCCTGAGGTCCTTCCAGCCTCCAGGCAAATATCCAAGCAAGTCAGGTAAAACCTCTCCATGCACCCTTCCCTCAGAAGATTCTTTACTGGGGGTCCTCTTCTACTCACTGCCTCCTGATAGGGTCCTAATCACAGACAGAACCAGACTCTGCAAGACAGACTCATTTTACAGGAAACCTTTGCTTTTAGGGACGTCACTTCTTCATACCACACTTTTATCTCCATATCACTGCATTCAATTTGCTATCATCTATTAAGTCGGGAATAATCCATTTGGACATTTATCAGTCATTAAATAAAACTTCATATCTTTATTCTTTCAGAAGATACACTTTACCAGGGAAGGTAATATTCCATGTACCATTTATTTTCAAAACATTTTTTCAACTTCTCCTGCAAGAGATTGAAATCTTTTTACTAAAGGATTGGGTTTTACCTAAATTATATTAAGACTGAAATCTAAAAGGCTTGCTTGTTTTCTTTGGAAGTATTTGAATTCCTTTTCCCTCCTGTAACATTGTTTTAACCTTTAAATAATACCAGAACACAAACTGATAACTTGGTGTTTGTTTTGTGGGTTTTCAAAATTTGCATTCATATAGTACCTTATATGCAATGTAAATATATTAGTATTAGAAAAGCTTCTAAGGGTGGTTTTTTGGTGGTGGGTTTTTTTGGGTTTTTTTTGTTTGTTTGTTTGTTTGTTTGTTTTTAAGAACAGATGGATTGTGATTCATGTCAAAGGCAAGTGATTTCCGGGTGCCGAAAATCATTAGAACATAAGCACATCTACAGTCTGATTTAGAGTTGTTCAAACTGATTTTTCTGTTGGCAGGTAAAAAAGAGGAAAATGTAATATATAATAACTGTCTCAGGTTGAACACTAAAATTTTTTTGTTTGTTTTGGTTTGTTTTTCTTTTTTTTTTTTCGTTTTCCTAAGATATCAAAATTTGAAAAGGCTTCCTTTGTATCAAACATAGCATTCTATTTAAGCTGGAAAGAAACATTTGGATATTTGTAAAAGAAGATATAATCTTCAAAAAATGTAATAATATTTCATTTTATTGAAACCCAGAAGTTATGGCATATGGAAACCCGAGGCTCAGTTCCTTCTTCTGCCTGAAGACACATCTACCATCTTCTACAAGAATATTCTAGTTCAAATTATATTTGAGCGAGAAATGCATTCAGCCTTGGCTTCCTTTCAAAACCAATCTGTGCTAATTGAGCTACCCTCTTCTATTTTTCCACTGCATAAACACTTAGGAGTTTAACAGAACTGATGCATTTCCAGCAGGAAAAAAAAATAGGATGGCCCATACCAGACTACTTCATAACTGAAAACTGTAACTTTCAAATGACAACTGTAGCAATTTGTTCAAATGTCTGGGCCGAATTAGAGAGTTGATACATTTCTCTGACATCCCAACAATGTTTCCTAACTTGCAGATTAACACTACTCTTTCATTTTAGGCTTGGAAGAAGGAGTGTCAGGCTTTTTCTACCATTATATTGAAAGCGCTTTGCATTACTGATCAATAAAAGAGGGTAGTAGTGTAAAACAACTTACTCTTTCAACTTTGTTTCCCAGATGAGATGTTCTGGTAAATTTAATATTAATTTGAACACATTTTTTTTTTTGCATAATTAAAACTGACTTTCAGCAAGTGCTTTAATTGCTGAAATAAAAGGGTTTTTTTGTTTTTGTTTTTGTTTTGTGGTTGTTTTTTTTTTTTTCTGGTCTTTGTATACAGTGTTACTTTATGTCAAATTTGTGAGAAACATTCTATTAAAAAAAAATGGGTCTGTAGCTGGAACATGCACAATCATTATCATTCAATGCCTATAACATCAAGGCAATATAGAAATTGTGTTACAGAACAAAATGACTACTGTAGGACTTTCACAAATGTGACAGATTACATGCAAAAATTTCAAAAAAGTAGAACCAATAAACACTAGAATGAAAAATAATTTAGTGATTTGTCTTTTCATGTATGACTGATCTAATTTGACAAATTTTAAAAAACTAAATTAAAAAGCTGTGGGACAAAAAACACCTGAATATTTGTTGTATAACATAAATGCATATGAAAAATGTGTGCAGGTTTTATTATTTCCATATAAATAATTCTTAGGCAACTCTGAACTCCTCATCTCCATGAGCAAGCTGCACCCATTATATTTTCAAGTGCCCCCAAAGCGTCTATTCTAGATATCTCCTTGTGCATTAAACATCAGAGCTATTTTTACCTTACTGACAGGAACAGTATTGCACTAATCTTAAATAAATTCTTTCTCTGTAGACGCAGAAAAGGGGAAAAAAAGGAGAGCAAAAAGCCCTTTCAGTTTCATTAAGTTCAAACAGGTTTTCTAATTTATTAGATCTTTCCGATTTTTATTATCTTACATAATTTTACATTGAGTGAGCAAAGGTTTTTAATAACCTACCACAGTTTGAAAGTGTCATGTCTCCATCTGATGCTCAAAAAACATATATGTGCAGAAAATTCTTTGTTTCCAGTCACCCTGGAGTTTACATGAACTCACAAGGAAAATAAATGACAACCTATTTATTCATTGACAAGGAACTTATGGATCTGTCCACAATGAGTAAAGATTGCCTTTGCATTACTCTACTTTGAAGATCAGATCAGGAAACATTTGTTCCTGTCTATAGAGGGACATGAAATCAACAGGTCTGAAAAAACAAAAGGCAAAGCAAGTGCAAAAGGACAGATAACTGCAAGAGTATTTCTAAAACACATCTTCCAAGGTTTGGGGCTTTTTTTTGGTTTATTATTTTAAATGCATATACTATTGAGGTCAGCTTTTGAATCCTGACACTTTTCTGTTTACAAAGCACAAAACTAGTTTCCAGTGCTGACATAGTAATCACAGTGGGCCAAGACCGAAAATCTGATTCACATTTTCAGCATATTGGAATTTGAAAAAGAAACCAGCTCTCAATGTATATAGTAAATATTCCCAACAGCTGTCTGTGACACGCAGCTGGCTTCGAAAGCTTCAATGAAGAACTTTTTTACTCTTTTAGATCTCAGCTCCGGAAAGTAATTCCTCCATAACTTTCTGAAAATAAACCTACAAAAGTCAACAAGGCCACTCTGACTGAAAGTACTGGCCCAGTGGGATCAGGCCAATATATAGTAGTCCAATGCCCTCTGTGTTATATGCTTTGGCTAATTTTGGTTTTGTTCGCAAAGCCTAGCCATGAAAAAAAAAAAAAAAATTATTTTGATGTGTACATGAGCAAACAGATGTATATACAACTTGTTTGAAAGCCATGACAGCTCAATGAATGCCATAAAGTAAACCTGCTGAGTGATAACCCGAAAATATCCATGACAACATCATCATTGGAAATAGCAGCATATTTTAAATTGAATGAAATGGAGTTAAACAAAATAACACATTAAAATATCCTAGGATAAAATCTGCAATACAGTAGTAAATCCCAGTGATTGTTTCCTCAAAATTACCTGAAGTTTCTAAGTGGAATGCAATGAAAAACATTGTCTCATATTTATGTTTAATTTTATGCCACGTATTACAGTTCTCTGATAAGGTCCATAAGTAAAGTTACAAGGTGTTCGCTATTGCTGTGTTCCTCATTCTGGTCTTGGCCTTTGTTTTATTATACCTCCTCTGCAGAGTCAGCAAAAACTTTGCATCTGGGATGACTAACAGAAATTTCAGGAAAAGAAATAGGAACTTCTGAAGATATGGGAGAATGAGGGGAAATTTGTCTTCAAACTTGAAAAAAAAAAAAAGAAAAAAGAAAAAAAGAAAACCATGGAGAAGTTTAGTTTTCTTGGGATTTGTTTGTTCATAGAAAACAAGACCATTTATACTTATACAAGAGTCTCAACAACCTTACAGATGCTAGAAATTGAAATCTCTCTTATGTCACAGCATTTACATACTATTACATGCTATGATCTCAAATTCTAGAAAACTAGGAAAAAGTCAGGAAGTGTTGGAATTAGTTTTGTGAGAAGTTACTCAGCATCTTTTAAATTTTTGTCATATGATCCTAATCAAAAAAGCAGAAGTGAGATTTTTGCATTTTATAAACTGGGTAGGTAGGGAATGCAAGAGATGACTCTGCAGTCTCTGTTCTAAAGAACATTCTGTATTGCTTGTGCAAGTTTTTAAGACTACCTGAGTCTCAACTCCCTTTCTGTAAAAAGATAGCTAGCAATGCTTCCTTTACACCTTCCTTCTCTCTTTCTTGTCCACTTAGTACCCAAGCTTTTCAAACCAAGGAACATCTCTTACTGCAGTCTCTCTGGGACCAATTTGAAGGTTTCCAGAGCACTGATACCCAATGTATAGCAAATATGCTGCCAAATGGGAACCAAAAGAATGAATGTAAGCACAAAGAATGCAGATCCTTTGATGACATAATTTCAGAAAACATTTCTGAAGAATACAGTATGCAATTATAAAAGAAGGAATAAATGAAGAAAAATGTTCTGAGGAAGACCAGAAACAATTAATTTTGAGGTAATATGAATGAATTAGAGAACTTTTTTAATCCTCATTTCAGGGTTTATATAAAACTGATGATCAAAAAATGAAGAAGAAAGAGAAGCTGAGATGTGATTAACATTTCTCAGTATCAACCTTTGTATTCTATTTGCCACACTATCAGAGGATAAAATTGCTATGTGACCTATTTGCTGTGCTGCAGGCAGATGATACAAGCAGCATCCTGAAGAGGCATAGTTCTTTCTAAATGAGCCCATCCAAGTACTTATTCGTCTTCCTTTTAAAATACACAGAAACCAAGGGAAAACCTTTCATAACAGTCATAATTAAAAAGAAAGAAATCAACCATCCAAAAAACACACACACAAATACAATTGAATCAATTTTTGTTGTCCAGCTAACACAATTTAATGAGTTAATTCAAACACAGTGAAGTATAGGGAAACACAGAGCAGTTTGCAAGTGCTCTTTTGATAGAGAATTTGTTTTGCATCTATGCAGTTTCAAACCTGTCCTCTGAGGTTTGTTTAGGCCCCATAAAACGTGGAAGCCTTGCAGTGAACTCCATGACTTAGACCCCTCTTCTTCTTCCTATTGTCCACTGACTACCAAATTACAGAAGAAATTCCCTTTTGTCTTAATCTGGGTTCTTTCTGTTGCTATTGATAGCATTTATTACTCAAATTGGCACAAAGAGTAGTGAGCACTTAAAACACATAGGTTTGCCCCAGCTCAGCTAAAGGCAAAAAGTTAAGATGCTGCACTAGGAAAAGTGTAGGAGAATCAAGTCACAGACAGGAAGACAGAGAACTCAATTTTCCCAAATGCTGGATTAGTGCAGTAATTATAGAGCTCCTGGCCAAACTTCAATGGTAGTGCTCTGTCTAAAAGCATAAGTGAAATGAGTATGGCCATTCCTAGTGCACCTTGTATAGCTCTTACTCATGTCAATATTTATTAAGGAAAATCTGAACACACCAAATATGTTGTATCCCTCTGGATATATAAGAAATGAGAATGCAGATCTAATTGAAGGATCTTAAAACAAAAGAGGTATTGATCTGCTCAGTGATTTCAGGATGGTTATTTCTATATACAAGGACTGATGATCCTTCAGCATACAGCTAAGCAGTAGAATCTTAGGCAGCTAGAATCTAGGTATGTGTTTTTTAAGAACACAATATTGGCCTTACCTATAAATTTGACATAGTATCAGTTTAAGTGCCTTTATAAAACAGCATCTGCAGCAATGCAGCAGCATTTCCATTATCAGGTGATTTCTCTGTGATTCCCCTGGTGACAAACCTGTTTATTTTACATGTCAACCCTCCAGTGCAGCATTGGTTCACTGACCACTTGATCCAGGTATCATCTTCAAAAACAAGATCTGCATGTGCTGCTGCACATTTTCACAGTTATCTTGTTCTTTTGTGAGGTAAATCCTAGTGTTTTTTGTGAAGACTTTTTTTCCCAAAGAAAATTCTGGAGAACTTTTGTTATGACAAAATGTTTGTTATTAACAGGACTGTATTATCAGACCAAAAAGTATAAGGAATAAGACAATACACAGGTCTTTTTTCTATAACCAGCCCTAGTGAAAATGATATCTTTCCTCCTAAATTATTTCATCATGGAAGAATTCTCAATTTAACCTGCCTTTCAGAAACTTGAGGACATAGCTCTTCACACTACTGTAGACTAGTAATATATTTATAAGTATCTGCTATCTGGGCCTCTAAATTATCCTCAAGTGCCACTCATAAGGTTTTTCAGAATGAGTTATTTATAATTTTTCTGAAAGTAGAGCCATAATCTCTATAATCTCTACTTCTACAACATTTCCATCAATGACAGATTTTGTAATGAGAAAAACAAATCATATCCATAATATTTGTAAAGAATAGCCAGCTACAGAAGTTAAAGAACTGAGACTAGTCCAAACATTTCATTACTTTTTAAAAATATGTAAACATTATATTTTTTTAAAAAAACAATATAGGAATAGCTAGGAAAATGTGCCTGGATCTGTACAAAAGCCTTAAAATAAAAATGGTTTTTAATGTTTCTAAATGACGGAAGGATGCTCTGCTACCATAGAACTGGATTACTTCCCCTTCCCTTCTTAGAGATAAGACTTTTAAGGAGAAAGATCTCTCTTCTTACTTGATCAGAAGTTGCTACTGTTAGTAATGTGGCTTAAGTGTATTGACTTCCACAGGACACCCTCTTACAATGAACTCTGCTCATATAAATGATGTCTCATTAGTTGGTCCTCACAGAAGTTGTACTCAATTACATAGCAGAAAATTTTGTCTGCAGATTATTAAGGAAAGAGTGAGTTCAAGAAAAAAGGACAGTCTGTATGATTTATTTTTAATCCTTCTCTTCTTAAGTAGCATCAGAAACCCAAGTAGTGGTGTGGGTAATGAAGAGACATCACCAAGAAATGAGATTAAAGCTATTTGAAAATAAAGAAACTGTGTTGAATAGGTAAACTGCAATATAATATTTATCATTCTCTCATGGGGACAGCAAAAAAAAAAAAAAAAAAAAGGTGAAGGAAGTTAGTGTGAAAAAGCATTAGATTACTTCCTTTTTATTGGTCTAATTGTATAGACTCTATCATATTTAGTTATAGGTTTGACATCATAGGTGGTTTCTCCCTCAGTTTATATTTTGCAAATCTAATAAGAAATCTATCAGTAAAGACATTAAAAGTCTTATCTAAAAGTATACCCAGATATGTTGGAATTATGATTTAGCTGAAGCATATTTTGCTTGTTTCTCACTTTGATCACTGCAAAGAATTTTAAACCTATATTTTTCAAAAGAAAGAAAAAGGTCAACTGTATCATTATATTTCTTCTGTATATCATTTCTTGTTTGCTTGTAGGAAATTTGTAATTGCTCTTTCCATAAAACTTTGAAGTACTTCAAAGTGTCTTAAAGTGTCTTAAAAGTCAGAACATTTTGACTGTAACATACCATCAAAGCACAGAGGCATGTAGTGTAATAAGATAAGAGAGATGATACGTCATATGTATCAGGTCCCATAAAAGCTAATACTTAGCTATTGATGGAATACATCCTAATGGTGTTTTTTGTGCCAAAATAATATTTAAAAATTCACATATTTTTTTCATAACAGTGGGAAAAAAAGCAAATTGATCTTTTAAGGAGGCAATAATTTTAGAAATGTTAAATTGTGCAAATATCTATGTATGTATTATATATGTATATGTCTGTATACCTACCTATATATAAAGCGGTGTTGTTGTACATAAATCAGTTGTCACTTGGGAAAATAAAATAAGGCTAATCTGTGCTTTCCACTTTTTCAGAAGATATTTGTGTTATCTTTTTTCTTGCAGCTGAACCTTACACGTTTCCAAGTAGGCTCAATTTCAAAATTGCTTCAAAATGACAACTGGCTATTTAATTCTCTAACTTATTAAAAGCAGATGTTAATTTATGTCGAGAACAGAACAATCCATCAGAACAATGTCCTATGTGGTAAAGGCATAATATTTACACAGGAATTACTGCACCTAGCTAGTGGTTCATGACTGTATAGGAAAAGATCTTAAAGCTGGTTTGAAGAGATCAAACAGTAGAAATTTTGTCACAAGTAAATTTAGCATTATATATAGCAATATATATATATATATATCACTTATTCTGCTGATATCATTTTTGTCTATACAATTGAAGAATCTTCTAGTACTCAATAACTTCTCCCTCCATGAATATATTTTCACCCCTCATTCTCTGAACATCTTCTGTTCGTTTGTTTCTTTTCATAATAGAATGCATACTGAAAGGAACATGAACCTCAATCTACAGCCTGACACTGTGGTTTTCCTTCCCAAATAACAGAACAATAATATTTAGTGGCCATAAACTTTTAGCTACATATTCCTTGCTGGGCTTTTTTTCTTGTCTGTTTTAACATGAAGAGTATGAAGTCTGGATGGAATTGAACTCTTGCAAATAAACTTTGTATTTTATTCATGGCCTTAACAGTAAAAATAGACTGGATGCAAAACCCACTGAAATCTCTAGAAAATGTTTTTTTCCTGTTAACTTAAAATAAATTTTCCCAGGCCTTGGATCTCTCCTGTCGAGTCCTACTATCCAGATAGTGAAAAAGATCTGAGATATGTTTTTTGAGAACCTATCCCGCAATAAGCTGACAACTTCCATTTGCATCCACTTCACAAATACAATACAAAAGGGTACTTGTTGGAGGCTGTTGGTGTCCAAAATTTGCTTTTATTGAAAGAAAACTGCCACAAAAATATTATGCTATAAGGAGTATATAAAAATGTGATACTCTTAAAACATTGAAAGAAATAAGTAGTAAATGCAGGTTTCATTTTGCTTTCCAAAAACTACACACATGGCAGTTGCCAGAATACTTCATCTCTGGCAGGTTGAAGAAATGAAGGGAAGATCTTGCATATGTTTACAACTCCTTCATGCAAAGCTGAGTACTGATGTTTTTCATTACTCAGCAGTGTCAAAATCTTCAGAATTACACATAGTTTGTCTTTAATACTTCAACAAGCCATTGTCGACTTCATCTGAATGTGTATCGCTGCTGGCCTGTCTGCTGCTGCTTTCTTCATTTGATATAAATGCTTCAAGAAGAAAAGCAGCCCAAAGGTCTATGGAGTTTCATTAAAAATACAATCATACAATAGGGTGTTATAGTAAAACTTACTGCAGCTCAAGCTGAAAAGCACAATGCTACAAGCATCGTGTTAATTCCTGAGATTTAATGTGTAGAAATCAGCCTTTAAATCAGGAAAACATGTATGCATCTGACAAGCTATAAGCTCAAATAGTCATTGTTTCTATGCATTCGTGTATGCAATTATGAAATGCACGTGTGCAAAGGCATAAAATTTGCTCATGTGATTGCCTGTATGTTGTCCTGATTTGTATGTTGTCCAAAAATTTGCTCCTAAAAAGAGGTCTTTGCCGGCTTTTTGGCCTTAATTTCAGAGTGTGATTCAATGCTTTCAGTTCTTTGCTTTGTAATGTGATTTAGTATTGCATTCAGAGGATTCTCATGTGAATGTATCCAGAACAGATTAAACACAAATTAATGCTATAAAATTTGCAAGAAAACAGGAAGTTTTATATACCTATACAAATATAAATAAGCATAATAAAATTAAGATGAATATTTATAAAATTCAGTAATATTTACTTCCATCATAGTGAAATGAAATTAAAATAAATGAAAGTCTAATTTTACCTGAATTATCTGCAAATGGTTTACATTTTTTCTCAGATATTTATTAAAATGTTTTACAAAATAGTTTCTTCAAATAATTGAGGTAAGAGATTCTAATAGACATTGCAGTGAATAATTCTCACTCAATCAGAAAATTCACACACACAACAGAGAAAATCACTATATTTTGAAACATTAATCTTGCTTTCCTATAGACATCTCTGGTATGTGACTGACAGATTTTGGAGCTAAGTTAATTCACCAGAATATTTATGGGAGCTGAACACAAAATAAATTCAATAATAATTTTTGGTAATAATTTTTCAAAACAGAATATAGTCATTAAGTTCTACCTTGGTTTAATGGTATATGCTTTTTCAGTTGCCACAGCTGTCTGCTAACTGCCAGAAACCCAGTGTGCCACAGGAGCACAGGAGGACACCAAAGCCTGATCAAACATATGTATACCAAAAAGAGAGTTTCACATTATCTAACTTTAAAATGTTATTTTGTGCAAGTTAAAAAGCTTGTTTGTTGAAGCTTACAACAGAACTCTTCAGAAGAGACTTTCCCATCTATGACTTAATGCAGTGAACTAAGATACAAGATTCTTCTCAAAATCACTTTTAAAAGAGCCATCTCTTTCCATCAGGTATGAAAGAGGCGTAGCAAGATTATTATCTTGACTAGGACACATAAGAAATTTCTTTCAAATTAGGCAGCATGGGCAACTCCTAACTACACAATCATTTCTAGTACAGATGAAGAGAGAGCACTGAGAGGATTTTTCAATTTTTGAAGTCTGAGACTGTTAAATTCATTATTATGTCAGGGATATGAAATCATGGCACAGTCCAGGAACCAGAACAGAAACTCTAATTTTCTCCATCCAGAAGCCCCAAGATTCTCCAGGCCAGGGAAAAAACATGCAGAAATGTGAACTAAGGATGTGATGCAGGGAAAAGGCGAGGACGTCTGTTTGGATTTTGGCAAGATCAAAAAGCAGAGAATGTGAATGCTGGAGTCTCTTTGTGTAGTAAATTAACAGGGAATTTAGATGTACCTAATAACAAAATATTTTGGAATTAAAAAGGCAAATTGGTGGTACCTTTAACAAAGAGGATATGTAGAAGCCTATGATAGCTGTTTAATACTACTTTAATTGGAAAACACTAGATATTTGGTTGGAAAACACTCAATTGCTCTCAAACACTGAATGAAATCTGTGGTCTCAAAGTATTGCTAAACTAGATGAATCAGAGTGCAGTGAATTTAAAGAAGTTACATATTCTCTCTGTAGACTACTTGTATAGAAAGTAATGTTGTATTTATCATATGTATGTTTTGACTAAAGTGGTTCCTGTGAAGAAAATAATATTTACAATCCCAGATTTTGATACTATATAGCATATAGCTAATTCCAATCTCACCAAGTTGGTGATTGCTCATAATGACAATTCACTGATAAAATTCTGGTAAATGCCTTTGAAATCCTATATAAATAAATTAATTTTGAGTAAAAATGCGTGAGAAGAAAATAAAAAACAGGCTCCTTGTAGCTTCAAATCCAGTGTCAGAAACATTTATCTACTACCCTGTCCCTAGATTTTGTTTTTTTACAACATAAGAATGACAAAGTAAGTTATTAGCTTTTCTAGTCTAAGAGAGTTTAAAGTGGGAAGACAGTGGATAGACAGCAAACATTTTATCAGAAAGATGTGTTAGACGATCAAACAGAGCTTTTAAATTTCTACCTTTCTAATTTTACAATTTCCTATAAGGTAGGCTGCACCTTCCTTACATTGCAAAGCTCTAAATAATAACTGTACAGTTCAAGTGGTGACCACTGTGATAATAGGGGCAGTTTGCATCACAGGTCATTGCCCTCTGCTTGTCTGTTCTGTAACTGAAAAGAAGAATCAGACAAATCTTAGGAGTGCTTCAGTAAATTAGTGAAGGAATGAAACTTCTTGCAGAAAAAAAATAGGATGCCATATTTCAGTGGCTCCAAAGCAGCTATGTATGTCAAAACTTGACTTTTTTATTTGTGCTTTTCTCTTCAAGGTGCCCTTTGTATTAAGT
>JAWWLV010000001.1:81822407-81845576 GCA_035041135.1 Platyrinchus mystaceus
GCTGAATAGAGACTTATTCAGGTCAAAATGCTGTAATCTTCTTTTTACTGGGAAAAGAGCAGAGTGCAGATGAACAGCATAGTAATTTCTTAGTGACAGATATAGGTAATTCCTGCCAGGCAAAGCAGAGAATTTTTTTAATTGTCTTGTTCTTTCATATGATACATGTATGTCCTCTTAGCTGAAGTTAACTCAAGACTGCTCTCTATCACTCTAATTTAGCTATCTCCATCTATCAAGTGGCAGGTCAGTCCATTCCCTGCATCCAGTCAGAACAGTTTGTCCTCTTGTTGAACTAATTTCCAATTTTTTTCCTGCATGAGAGGACTCTTCAGTGTGCACATGTGTAAGGAGGTCTGTATGCTGCATGCCAGCAATAGGAATCAAACCAGAAGGTCTCTCTATTTTCTCTCTGTTTGTGGTAACTACAGAATCCAATGAACCTACATGTTGAGTTGGGGTGTGTGCACCAGCATATGATTGCTGGCGAAAATCAAGCTGACCTATCTGACAAGGTTTGGCAGCCAGATATTGGAAGGACCATAAATCTGGGCCTACATGAAAAAACAAAAAGATCAGCAAACTGGCTACTGGAGAGGGCAGGGAGTCCAGGCCAGCTAATGGAGGGGCCATAGAGATAGAGGTCATCTAGAAGCAAGCGTATGTCTGGTCCAACTGCTAGCAAGACTTCTTTGTAAATGTAAGTTTCTGTGTGTGAGGATGAGAGGATGTAAGTACAGATTGAGTAACTGTAGCAATCTATAGTGGATTTGAGCATGTGCATGTGTATGTGCAACCCTGTGTGCGTGTGTAGGTCTGAGTTTCTAGCAAAAGCAGAGGGCCTTTGGGTGTCAGTGGTTGGCATGTCCAGATGACAGCAGCTGGGGAGACAGTGGGGACCCAGGAGCCATCTACTGTACACAGCTACTGAGGACTGAGTCAGTTTTCTGACTGGGGAAAGACCTGAGAGTGTTTTTGAGTCAGCAGCAGAAATAGAAAAGGAACAGACTCTTCCATCCTCCATTAATAAAATACCTTTTTGTCTCATGGCTGTGTCAGAATGGCTGAAGATTGCTTGCTTCAATTCATCTCAAAGATGATGAGTGAAATGGTGAGGCCCCATCAAAGCATGGCATGTGTGATAAAGCCAGAATTCCTCTTAATCCTCATGGTGGTTATTTCATGATATCAGAACTAAGATTTTATTTTCTTAGTTGAAAAGCTATAATTACTTAATAGTTCTATTATAAAACCACCTGCAGGCCCTGCTTTAGGATTGGAGATTTGTTGTGAAAGGGATTGCCTTTGGAGAGAGAGACAGAGTTAGTTCCTGACTAAAGAGACTGTGGTCAAAGGACAGGCTGGCAGCTGTAGAAATCTATTACTTGTCTCAAAATTACTTAGCCCTTTTTCAAAGAGTTTTGCCTTTAAGCACACAAAAGCAAGAAGCTTCTGTGCAATGTGCTCTTGCAACCCAGAAAACCAGCCATGTTCTGGTCTGCAGCAAAAGCAGCGTGGCCAGCAGTTTGAGGGAGGTGATGCTGGCCCTCTGTTCTGCTCTGGTGAGACCCCACCCAGAGTGCTGCATCCAGCTCCGGGGCCCTCAGCACAAAAAAGACATGGACCTGTTGGAGCAAATTCAAAGGAGGGCCACCAAGATGATTAGAGGGCTGGAGCACCTCTTGTAGGGAAAGGCTGAGAGAATTGGATTTGTTCATGCTGGAAAAACCTGGCATAGTGAAATGTTTTATATTTATATTTAACGCTTTTGTTTCTTTATTTGTTGTGCTCTGCAAGAATGAGAAAAGGGAGGACCTGATTGTCATTCATATTATACTAATCCATTTTCACTTAAGGATTTTAACATTTTTTTGATAAAATAGCTCATGATTTGCAATGTAATAAATGTATATTATTTTACAAAATCAGTCAAGATATTTGATGATGTAAGATTGCCATTATGTTTTTGAAATTTACACACTAATTCGCTACCATTTACTGTAAAAATGACACTTGAAATACTATAGTAATTTTATCATTGCTAGTTAGAGATGTTAGGGAAAGGCCAAAAGAGCAGGGGAGAAAAAAAGTTTAGTGATGAACAGTGTGAGCCAACAGCATGATGCACAGCTAAGTAGAAAGCCTGTGCAAAACGCGAGTACTCTGAGTCGAAGGCCACAGGGTGGGGAAAGTGGCATATGCTATGCAGGTGAACTGGCAGAGCTTGCAGCGTGTGAAAACACCTTCTTGAGCTAGCTAAGAAATCCCATTAACAATCTCTCAGCTGCAGGTCTGTGAAAAGATGAGGTACAATAAGCACTGATGGGAAACCTTAGGAAAAAATTATTCTATAGTAAGAAGGCAGATGACCCATTCAGTTGACAGTGTTTTGGCCACCTCTCTTGAATAAATGGAACAGAACCAATAATTTATCATTGTTCTACTTCCTTGTCTCTCTTGTGAACCTGAATGTATTAGAGCTCTCTGATTCTCTCCTGCATGATTATGTTAGGACATGAAATTTGATTATTCATGCATGAAATGATTAATTTTTGTTTTAACTTATGCAATATTCTTTGCTGTATCAATGCTGTAATTAAAACAGCTCTTCACCGAATAAAGTAAAAGTGCTTAAACTTGATCAGGTTATAATTAACACCTAAATTTATACAGGTATAACTGTATCAAACAAAGCTATGTGGCAACAATGCAATTTACACCAGCTGTCTAAACTGTATGGGAATTTTCTTCTTCCATTCTTTTTTGGAAGATGCCTGCTCACAGAAATCAAATAGTTCTGTGAAAACTCATCATTTTCAAGAAAAAAATCTTTGACATATGTTTCTTAGCTCCATACTAAACATTTCTTATGCATTAAGACATTCCTTTTCACAGTCAGCTAATAAGAATATAGACAGTAGACCCAGACGAGACTTCCTTTTCAGTGTCTCCAAAGAGGGACTTGAAAAAGATACTCTGTATCCCAGTTAGGTCTTCTGCATTTTTCTTTCATACTTTGAAACTTTTCTTTATCACCATCATGCAGAACAAGGATATTTTTTGAAATATGGAAGTTTCATGGGTGTGAAAATGATTCTCTATTCACTTCCAAATCAACTGAGTATTGAGATTTGCTAGAATTGAAAGGTAGCCTGCTAAAGCACTCTTTCAATCTTGAAACCATATCCATCAACACCACAGCAACCATTTATCCTTGCCTTGGAAATACCTTGCAGACATAACACAGGGAAGAAACAGATTTAAGAAAAGATATATTCCCACATGATCCACATAAAGGTTTCAAAAAGGGACATAATTATAATCTGCTGTGATATAGAGGAACAAGGACATTTAGTATAACTGATCAGGAAATAAAATTGTCTAAAGATTTTCTTTTATCTTAATGAGATGTTGTATGTAGAGTTGCTCTTTAAAAATAATATAGCCACATCAGGAATAAAAAGATATACACATTTTCTAACAGCTCAGTATTTTTGTGGTACAAAACAAATGCAACTAGACAACACATTCACACAAACCTAATCTCTTTCCTTCCTGGGATGATGCTAATGTGCTCCCAAAGTCCTGAATCAGTTCAGAAGTGTTTGATATGCTATCTACAGTGAAGCTCCTCACGTTTGTTGACTGCTCATTTAATGATACTTAAGTCCTATACTAGGACTGGCCATAGACATCTTATTGTTTGAGTGAAAATAGTATTAATCCTTTCCAAAATATTAATACAATATTCTGAGTGACATTTGAATAGATAAACAATGAGATGGTCAGTAAATACTTCTAAGGATTCTTAGGTACTAAAGCTAGTCAGTTAGGAATTGTTTAAATACAGTTTATATGCTTATGAGGAGCCAGTATATATACAAACCAACAACACTTCTGATTTCAGGAAATCTTGAATTCAGAAAAAAAAGAAGTACTAGAGAATAAAGCCGATCTTATGATCTGCATTAATTGGTTTCCTTTTTGTTGTTTTTTATTTAAAATTTTAAGCCTTTACTGGTTTGCTCCAATCCTTTTTTAACATGGCAAAACTAGCTAAGCCTTTGGTGGCATATTCTAAATCAGTAATTAAAATACTACCCAAGAACAAGTGAGTGTTTAATTTCAAAATTGTAAGCATGCCATCTTTCTTTAATAGAACCTCCCTCTTGAAGTAATACTTTGGGAAACAGACTATGCTCAACCTGAGGAAATATACAACCTGTGAGCTCTATCAAGACAGGCCATAAACATCTCCGGTTTCAATTCATGTCAGTGGGAGTGGCAGAGCTCAGTGATTTCTTGGATCAAAATTTGAATAGAACCATCATCTTTCCATATGGAGTGCAGAAAATAGAAGCAATGTTTCTGTCCAGTTCAAGCAGTGCTAGAGTTACAATATAGTCTCATAGGAGAATTATTAGATTCAAATTGCAATAATTTTTGAATATATTTAAACCAAGTTCGGGCAGCCCATAATCTGTTTGGGTACTAGATAAGGAAATGAAAATATACATTTTTTGTCCTTGTTCTTTTCATATCCATAGCTACAAGATCTCAAAAGGAATCTGTAACTAGCAATAGCTGTAGCAGACTCAATGAAATCACAGGAGGAAAAGAAAATTTAAGTCTAGACAGATGAGAGCAGGCTGATTATGCCAAACTATTTTACGGTACTGGTAAAGGGAGGAATACAAAGGATGTGGAAAACACACTGAGAAGCTAATTTATGTGGGGAAAATCCTTAAAGTAATACACTTATTACAAAATGAGACTGCAGACATAACTGCTTTTATAAAATGAAAGAAAACACTCCTATAAGAGATGGTGCCATCAATGCATTTGTAATACCTTAAAAATCCATGTCACTATTTGTTGACATGAAATAAGTGAATAAACACATCCTTAAGCTAATGTTGTTTTTGTCTATATTGTATGCTCATGGCCGTTTTTATACAAGACTGGAATGTATGTTGATGAGCATTTTAGTCAGTTGGCTATAAATCTAGGTAGTGGGTTATTAACAGGATATAATTTCTATGGAAAGATTCCTCTAAGACTGCATGCGGGAAAAAAAGTATCTAGGGTAGATTATCTCTTTTTTACGACAGACATCTACTCTTCAAAATGCATATTTTCTTCTTCCCAATTTGCATAGCTAATACATAGTAAATTGAAATCTGAGATCAGGATGATCAGTATGTTCATGATGATTGGGATGATATTCTTGGACTTCTCTAAACCTTCATACAATCATATCTCTTTATTTGAGTAGGCACACGGACATGAATATCCCTAATCATGGAGGAATACAGTCCTTGAAACTATTGTTAAGACAAATATGTTGTTCTTCATTTCTGAATATTAGGACACAAAATCATTATAATTTCCAGGCTAGTAACTGAATCTTTGTTTGCCAGGCAGTGGAAAAATTAAATTGAATAGGATGTCAAGGAAGATCACAGATCATTTTTTTTTCAGTATGCAAGACATTTTTTCATAAGGATTAATTCAATGGAAATATCCAAATATTTATTGTTTAATTACTTTGCAGTTTAGGGGCAAATACACTGAGCTGTTTCAAAGCAATTTATCCCTCTCTTAAACTGCTTGCAATCCTCTGTAAGTATGTTGATTTCCATTTTTATTTGCATGAAAGAAAAACAATTATTTGACATAATTACTGGCATGCTATTGAGAATTTGTCATTTGATTCATCCGTTGTTAATATTTTCAAGGGCAATTGTTGTGATATTCCTACCATCCCTGTAAACAGTAAAGGGTGATCTATTTTTTTTTCTTTCTTTTCCTTTTCATTTCACCCCACTGTTTTCCTATTTTCCTTTTCTTTATGATGATTGTTTCAGAGTTCTGTGCATTCATTTACTGACTTCTTCATTCACCTTAGAGAATGCAGAATTTCCAAATGCAGAAATGTAACACACTCCAAACTAAAAGCAAAAAAACAACCGGAAGGAAGCAACTGACTGTAAAACAAGCTGTATTCAAATTCAATTTAGCAGTGGCAATTGTAATTGGTTTGAACAGCTGAAACACTTCCAAGCTTTTACACATAAAAGCTCACATGAAAATGAACTATCTGCAATTCAAGCTACTGAATCATCTGCTATGGCATAGTTTAGACTGCAAAAAAAAAAAGAAGCATCTACTCTTATTCCATGAATTCACTTTAAATATGGGAATTAAAATGTTTCCACAACCTAAATAGTAAATAGTATGTTTTCAATGTGTTTCTATGTTCTTTTCTTAAAACTCTAACCTTAGGAAACACTACCACTGACTTAAACAATTCACACGTTTTGTCTTAATTGGTAACTAAGCTCTTCAGGACATAGTACTGTGTACAATGTACATTTTTACATATTATTACCAAGAAAAGAAACATTTCAAAGGAGACTTTAGATATCTCTGGATTTCTGACACAATGTTATTTTCAGTAGAGGCAACGAAATGTTCTCAAGGCTAGCTATACCGTATGTGATATTTTATAATTAATAACTGTTTAAGCATTACAAATTTCTATGAAAATACAAATTCTGATCCTGTAAGGTGTTGGACACCCTCAAGTGCTATTACATTAAATGGGAGACAAGAGCTTGAAGTTCCTCAAAAAAGATGCTTGGGCTATACATTCAGGCCAGCTACAAGTTATAATTCATTCAAAACTTAATGTGGGAGTATACCAACAGATGTCATTTTCTCCTAGTGAGGAAGATGTCATTTTTGCCTTGTGAGGGAAATAGGGCTGTAATAACTGATGCCATGATGATTTTCAAGCAGTATAAAGTACCATTAAGCACAGCATAAAGCCACATATTTAAAATGATGAGAGAATCTATGAAAGCAGGTTAGACACGTCCTGGTTTTTCTCTTTAGTGAATAAATTGTTATTCTGCAATTTTAAGTCTTCCAGCATAAAGTATTAGATATGATAATCACCATATTAAAGATTGTGTGAACATATAGTTAAAAGACACTATTTTTACACTACTATGTGATGCAAGAAAAGTGGGAAAAAATTGAAGCCTATCATTCTTTCTGAGGAAAACACCTCTAAATTTCTAATTTACATGAGTTAAAGAGAACTATTTTTCAAATAATGTTAAAAGATCAATTTATTTCCTTATTCTTTTCAAGTGTAAATTTGAACTCTATCCATATGAAGTTTATCCTAGTTAAATTATTGAACTGCGAGTCTTTGTGTATGTAATTGTTTTAGGAATTGTTTTAACTGCCTCTCTTTTACTGTTCTGTAAAGATATTCCAGGTTTTTATCGCTTAACTGCATCTCATCTCAAACACAATACATTAGATGTTATTCCTAAGTGTACTTGGCCATGACAGAGCAGACTAGGGAAGCACAGTTTGCACTTTTTGTATCTATTCCTCCAAAGACATTAATTCCCTATGTACAACATCCTGCATATGAGTTTAATAAGCGGGGAATATGAAAAGTCTGGCCTTTAAATTTTTGGCTAATTTGGGGTGATTTTCCTTCTGATGTCCTTCACCTTTTCACTAAGGAAATTGATAAAATAGTACCTCTGAAGAGGAAATACAATTCTAATAAACCAGATGGCACCAAATGATACTGTTCTCAGAAGAAGATGTAAAGGAGCTTTACAAAATTTTCTTAACTAGCCTACTCTTTTGCCTTGACTTGAAAATACAAAATATAGCTGGCTGGATATATATTTCTTATCGTTTTATGGAAAGAATCAATTTAAAAAAAATATTTCCATCAATATTATGATGACACTGAGACCATTTCAGACTGAAAACATTTACAGTACTAATTTTTAGAGTATTTAGATGGGGTATAAGAAATCTCTTTCCTTTTTGCATATAGGAATGAACAAGAAGAAGAATCTGAGCCTGCCATTTCCTGACAGTTAATCATGCTTGCTTTCCTGACTGATGTAGAGATAGAAGTAAGCAAAGAAGAAGTTTTCTTTGTTATGACCAGAAATTTCATTCAAGACAATGGAAAGAGTTACATTTCCTTAAAAAGTTCTGCTCTCTGCGAAAGGCTATTTTTTAAACTAATAATGCCAAGCTGAAAAATTGTGCACCAGCACTATAACTCAATATACTTAGTATAGCTAATACCAAAAAAAAAAGGAATATAATCCAGAAATATATGTTGGATGGTTCTGCTTTCCCCCCCTCATTCTGGATTCAGAATTATGTATTTATCTTTGGGTAAAACAAAACAAAACAAAAAACCCCTCCACTGAAGTAGTTATTCTCACTCTATTCCTGTCTTACCTCTAAATTTAAAACATAGAACTTCTATACTAACAAAAATACTCGGAGGTGAGACAACTGATGAAAGCATATACTGCATGTCTCCCACTGAAGAGTAAGCTCTGTGGGTATCTCTTCAAACACCAACAACCAGTTCAGGTGCTTTTCCCCTACAAAAACCACATTATTTTTCAGTATGCTGTATTCTGTGAACAGTCTTCTGATGTCCACTAACTCTTATATACCATACTGATGGGCATTTTATGCAGTTTCAAAATCTTCTGGCTTTGAATCATTTTCTATCCTTATCATCTACACCCTTTTCATCTACTCTCACTGTGATCTTATTGATATGTGGGACAGTAGCTGCTGCATGAAGGTCACAGAGAAGGAACACTTGAATAGACAGCACGTTGTTGAATTCTGGATGCAACTTTGCACTAATAAACTTATTATGATAGTGAATGTCATACCTTAAATAACAGAAATAAATCACAGTTTACAAATGACAAATGTTTTAGGATAGGGAATAGTAAACAAATGGTGACACTCTTAAAGGAAGTCACAATTCCTGACATTCTTCTGGAAGGAAGAACCAGAGATTCATCAAAAAGTTCAGGAAAAAGAGCTTTATCTCAGACTACCACATGGAGTGCTTGAATTCTGTACCTGAGGGATGGAAATATATTTCTATCATCAGACCATATGATGTGCAAGTCTAGAAATACCTCATTGATGTTGTTGTTACTATTTATTGTTACATTCTGTGTTTTTTCCTTGTTACCTCTCTTCTATTTTTTGAACCCAAAGAACTTTATGATGCTACTAGAAACCTTTTAGATTATATCTTCATTAATTACACGGATAAAGGGATTGAGTGTATCCTCAGTAAAGTTTCAGATCATACCAAGCTGAGCAGTGCAGTTCACACACCTGAAAGGCAAGATACTACCCAGAGGGACCTGGACAAGCTCGAGAAGTGGCTGCATGGGAATCTCTCGAGGTTTAAAAAGACCAAGTACAAGGTGCTGCATCCGGTTTGAGGCAACCCCCAGTATCAACACAGGCTGGGGGATGGACAGATTGAGAACAACCCTAATGAGAAGGACTTGGGGGTGCTGGTGGGTGAAAGGTTGGACATGAACTGGTAATGTGTGCTTGCAGCTCAGAAAGCCAATTGTGTCCTGGGATGCACCAAAAGCAGCGTGACCAGCTGGTTGAGGGAGGTGATGCTGACCCTCTACTCCACTCTGGTGAGACCCCAGCTGGAACACTGCATCCAGCTCTGGGGTCCCCAGAAAAGGAAGGACACTGAGTGTTGTTGGAGTGAGTCCAGAGAAGGGCCACCAAGATGATTAAAAAGCTGGAGCACCTCTCCTATGACGAAAGGCTGAGAGAATTGGTTTTGTTCAGGCTGAAAAAGAGAAGGCTTCAGGGTGACATAATTATGGCCTTCCAGTACCTGAGGGGAGCCCACAAGAAAGACAGAGAGAGACTTTTTGCAAGAGCATGTAGTGACAGGACAAGTGGGAATGGATTCAAACTGAGTAGGTTTAGACTAGATATTACAAAAAAATTCTTTACTGTGAGGGTGGCGAGTCACTGAAACAGTTGACCAGAGAACTTGTGGATGCCCCATCCCTGGAAGTATTTAAGGTCAGGCTGGATGGAGTTCTGAGCAACCTGGTCTAGTGGAAGTGTCCCAGTCCATGACAGGAGAGTTGGAACAAGGTGATCTTTAATGCTCCTTAAAACCCAAACCATTCTAGGATTCTAGGATTCTAGGATTCTATATCGTGAAGGAAAAGATTCTTCAGTCTGGTCAGCCTGAAAGTACCAAACTAAAATGAAAGCCCTGAAAACTTCTTTAAGCAGAGTATTTTTTCAAGCCTCCAAATTCACAGGAAATATAATAACGACAACAGATGAGTACTTGGTATGGCAGCATAAACCAACAGCATTCATCCAGGTGGAAGGAGTGAACAAGTGTCTGACACACATCTACTGTTGGTCATGACCATTTTAATGTTAGCTGCATTTTGTGATATCATCATCCTAACCCAGTTCAAGCAAATTTATTGTGGAATAACCTTAATTTTCATGAATTGATTGCTTCAACAAAAAATTATGTGTTAATGATAGAGACAATGAGCTTGTAGCATTATAAATTAACTTTTATTTTGTGTTATTTATGCATTACAAATGAGAAGGAGAAATTTAAATATAAAGCTTATGAACAGTTTCGGAGAAGTAGCTTTGTCCTTTTCCTAGACTATTTTCTCTGTAGTACTACTGTAGAAATGTTTACAAAAGTTACACAGTTTAAGACAGCCAGATTATTCCTGATTTTTTTTTAATTTTTTTTTTCAAATTCTACTTTACAAAACAACTATAGGTATATATGTGATGATAAATTGTTTTCTAGTAGGTGTTTTAATACTACAGTTGGATCTTTGGTGGATAGTTCACCTTCAGTCTTTTCTGCTATTACCAAGAAGTGTTATAGATTAGCAAAATTTTGCTTTGTGTGCCTAAATTAGAAACTTGCACCAAAGAAACCGTCCTAATGCAGAAACAGACACCGGACTGGCAACAAGAAGTTAAAAAACCACCTAGTTTGATCTAACATTGTATTTGTGTATTAGTAAATTCATGTCATCAGGTGAGACACCTGGTAAAGAACTCTGAATGACAGCATGAAGTAATTTGAAAAAATTTGGAAGTGTGGTAAAACATCATCTGCACATGATGTCATTGCTGTATTAGCTGCAGTCAACCCAGCCACAAAAATAGGCTGCTTATCTTGCAGTAAAGCTCTCCTGAAATTTTATCACAAAAAACAAGTTGGTCACATTAAAAACATTGTTGAAGGCTTTTTCTATTTTAACATAAAGCAATATTAGTAAAAACTGCTTGAGTTTTCCAGAGTGAGAGTACTTATTAATTTGAATAGAGATCAATGTCTCTGTAAAATTGCTTGAAATTAGGTTTTGTGTACGTACACAAACTTCAGAGGCTTGTTTGAATATCTCACACTTGAACATACTGCACTAAAGAACTTGGTTCCACTCTACCAGTCACAGAGTTCAGTTTATAAGAATATCTCAGATGGTTAAACTGGATTGAGCAACATGTTCTGTGACAGGAAAAAAAAAAAAAAATCTCACAGAGTGTTGCACATATATCATGTATTAAGAAATGTTAAACATTATTGTTAGAACCATAAATCTGGATTGTGCTGTGCTTAATGGTACTGTATACTGCTTGAAAATCATCATGGCACCAGTTATTACAGCCCTGGCTGTATCGCTCACAATGCTTGTACTAGGAGAAAATGACATCTGTTGGTATATCTACATCCAGAATCTTGAATCAGCCCTTTACAAGGGGAAAAAAACCCACCACAAATAAAAACAGTCCCATAAATATATTGAAAACTTACAGTCTTCAGTCTTCAGTGTTAATTATCTTTCTACACATACCTTCAACTAAGCTTCTTCGTCTTGTGCCAGCTTTGATTTATGGCATTCAAAGTAAATACAGAAGACATGAATACTTGTTATCTCCTAGTAAATTATAGGCTTTCACAATCTTGTATTTTATAGCCTGATGTTAAGGGATATAAATATAAAGCACACTATAAAAGCTTTGTCAGTTATCACCCAAAGGACTTACAAAGACTGTTCGTAACAACTGTCAGATCTTTAACTAACAGTCAAATATAATAATACTGGAAGCCACTGGGAGACCTTCAAGTTATCGTATAACAGAAGATTACTTTTTGAAGATTTCTCTGCAATAACAAAATTGAATGAATACATATATATACACATTTGAATGTAAGATGACATCATGAAGAATCTGGGAAATACCAGTGAGTAGGATAAGGAGAAGAATCTCATGTAAGTTCTTTAATATACTAACTAAATTTATTTGTTTGTTCATTAGTTTTTCTCAGTGAGTGTCAGGAAGATGTGAAAAGTATTTTCAGGGATATATGAACAGAACATTTTGATAATTTTTAGAAGGTTCATAGGTCCATTCTTAATGAAAAGCAGGAAGAAGACCTAGCAGACTAAAACAGAAATAAGTGGTCAAATGGGAAGAAACAGCAGTTCATGGTGATAAGGACCCCTCTATATAACACTTCAGAGGAAAGCTGCTTGCAGTTCTTCTAACATTTTTTCCCAGAAAATCCAGGTTGGTTAAAAGGACATATGTGAGACTTTTGACAAGCATGGGATTGCCAGCAAGAAACACATTGAAGAAAAATTACTCCTAGGCAGTCAATAAATCAGACACTCTATGAAAGTCTATGGCTTTCAAATTTCAGTTTTCAGATTTCAAATTCATAACAATGCACACTAACGAATTAAACCTTGTTCTCTTCTGTTTAAAGTAAATGCCTTGTCGGTTAATTAGTAGAAAATGTTTGACTTTATTAAAACTGTCTGAAGTATGAAACCACTCAGATGAAAGGTCAGCTACATACAGGAGGTTGCTCAGGGTTGTAACCAGCAGAGTTTTGAATATCTCCAAGCACGGAGAATCCACATCTCTAGACAATAAATTTTCAACCACCTTCAGAAGTAAATAAGTGTTCTCTTATGTTTAAACACAATTTCTTGTATGTCAGTTTGTACCTGTTTCCTCTTGTTTCTTTCACTGCCATCACTGAGAAAAAAGTTCAATCTTCACTATTCACCCCATCAGAGATTTACACACATTGATGAGATCTCATCTTTTCTCCAGGCTGAACAGTCCCAACTCTCTCAGCCTCTTCTTCTATGGCTCCAGTCCCTTCATTATCTTTGTGGCCCTGTGATGGACTTGCTATAATAAGTCCATGTGTCTCCTGTACTAGAGAGCCCATGATGGTACCCAGAACTCCTGATCTGATTTACCAGTGCTGAGAAGACAGGGAAGGATCACCTCATTGGACCTGCTGGTAATATTCTACGTAAAGCAAGAATTCTTTCTAAATGAAGAATACAGAAAAGGTCTAAATCAAAATATTTTTCTGGTTGGGTAGATTTTCCCATAGACATGTTCAGAATGAGGAAGAAGTGGAAAGCAGCCAAATCAGTTCTCTTTTGAGCATCTAGATTCAGTCAGAGGATCTGCAGCTTTAAATACTATATGATTTGCAGATATTATGGATCACTTATGAAATAAAACTAAGCAGGATACCAGTAATATAGGTAGCTGACTAACCGAGTTTTTGATTTACTGCTCCCGCTAGAGAGAAGAAAATGGTAAGATTTTTATTACTGTAGGCCAAATAAAAGCTTTTGGAAAGTGAATCTTTTACGGGCTTCAGGAATTTCATTTTTTTAACCTGTTTTTCATGAGTTATCATTAAGAATAATTGTATGTAAAGGGAAACACATCAGAGACTGGATGTGGCACTTAATGCCATAGTCTAGTAACTGTGGTGGTAGTGGATCAAGGGTTGAACTTGATGATCTCAGAGGTCCTTTCCAACATTCTCTGATTCTATGATTCTGTGATTTGGAGGGATGCACACTATAAGCTTTTTAATGTCCGGCAATGTTGCTATGCCCAGTCCCCTGACCCTAGTCTTTCAAGATCTGCGGTTGAACAGAATCTTTCAATTGCCTCAGTTTTGGGGTGATCATGTGATATACATAAATTGTGACTTTCAGGAAGCTTCCTAAATGTCACCTACTTGAACTTATGTCATCGCAGGTGACTAAGTTGGCTGGAGCACACTCTTAAATCTGTCCTGAGATGACTAACCAACTGTACTCACCACCACTATTGTTTTCTCTAGCTGTTCACCCATTGCAGGGTTAATGCAAGATATACTCCATGATTACACAGTTGGCAGTGCTGGAGTCCAATTTTCCTCAATGAAGTGATGACTGCAGTTATTTTCTTTAATTTTCTAAAGTAATAGAGGAACATCATTGTAGATTACCTTGAGCTGTTACGTTAAAGAGAAAAGTGGTCTTCAATTAACATGATCTGGGCTGAGTAAGCAGGAAGTAAGTTGTATGCTGACTATAACTACAAAGATAATACATACTGTTACTTTATAGTCTAAAACCAGATAACTTGCACAGTATAGTCAGTTACATCTTTACAAAGTGAGAAGATCTTGCTTATTTGAAGCGTAAAGAGCGTTGCCCTTGCGCTCTTACACCAACTATTTTCACTCTGCAGACACTGCAAAAGAGCTAGTCCTGTGAGCTGTTGGTTCATATGGGACTTATGGAAAGTAGAACAGTTAGCTAAGCAGGAAAGGAATCAGTCTCTTCCAGGGTGGCTCCTGGAACTGTTCAGTCAAAGCCCAACACAGTTTGGGTTATTTCTCTATTTTGTAACAGAGCCAAGAGATATCAAAGGAGATTGGGAACCCTTAGTGCTACATATCATGCAGCACATTATAAAAACAATCTTTCTTTATTTCAAAAGACTAGAAAAAACATTATGTTCCATTTTAATGATGAAAAATTGAGGTTCAGACTTGCTGAAAGGGAGACCTTCACAGGAGATCTAGGAATTGAATTCAGACATTTTAAATCCAGCAGTTTAAGAATCAAGTCCCCATTATCATTAGGCTGAAATATAGGACAGTTCAGGGTATGAACTAAACAATTAAGTGAACTTTAAAACTTTTTCAGTCAGCTAATGAGCAATATTCAAATTAAGTGTTATAAAAGCTCTTTTTTTTTTTTTTAGGTACTGGTATATTAACTATTAAAAATAACTAGTTCTACTTCTCTTTTAAATTTATCTCAAAAATTATACTAAAGTTATAACTGAGCAGTTTAACATAAAATTATGAGAAACTGAGATAACTGCATTCATAAACTTACTTTGAACCCCTCAACTATTAGTTGGCATTTTTAATTTGATTTTTATATTTTAAAGGTTAGTACAGCATTGTGACATAGCTTGATGCTTTTTCTTTCTTCCTTCCTCTTCTCAAATAATTTGAAAAATAAGTTGTCAGCACTTCACTAAAAATGCAGGATATTCACTCAATATGCAGTATAACTGATCAGACTGGGTTTGTGTTTAATTAAGGATTTTCTTGTGCATAAGGAAGGGAGTCTGTACACACAGAGCATTAACTTAACGCTCTGTGAAAAGTCTTTCTGAAGTTAACTTCTACTTGAAGAGTAGGAAGCTGAATATGCACAGAATCTTTCATAAGGTCTAATGAGAAGCAATCTAAAAAGACAATTGCCTTATTTTCCAGTTTTTAAAGTGCAGCAGTGCATAAGCTGAGCTCTCCCCATACAGGTAAATTATAGCAACTGGCTCTGCAGCATTACCGCTCGCTCTTTTCATGACTCCACTGCTTTTGTCACCACCTCTGTCTCCCTCACTGTTGCTCTGATTGCTAGCATTTATGTTGGTGACAGGAGCAGTGACAGCAAGCACAGTAGCAGGCAGGTTCAATCTGCGAAATACATCTTCATTTTGAATATCATTTAGAAAGAGACTGTCTTTCATATAATAGAATATGGAGAGTAGCACAAGATGTGCAACATGGATAAAAGATGATCTACATATCCTCTACATAAATTCCTTAAAAGCAAAGGACGAGAGTGTAGCAGGAAATGTAGATTATATCTGGCATTCACATTCTATACATTTTTAATGCTAGCTTGTATTATACAAAACCACAGTCAAAACAGCCTTTGCTCCTCTTGTGGTTTGTTTTCAGTTCTGTTTTTCAGGGGTTTTGCTTGTTTGTTTTGGGTTTGGGGTTTTTTTTGGAGGGTTTGGGTGGGGTTTTTATTTGTTTTGTTTGGATATTTTTTTCATATATCAGAAGAATTCATTCTCAGGGAATAAAATGCTAAAGGGAAGGTTTTGCTTATTTTGACTAAATCTATTTATGAACTCTCCAAGAGAAAGATAAAGGAAGAACCAATCGAGTTGCAAATATGTAAAAGGATTTTCTTCTATTTTCTCATTCATAGACGGAGGGGGGGTGGGAGAAGAAAAAAAAAAAAAAAAAAAAGAGAGACAGAGAGAAAACCCAAAGCCCCAGTCAGGGGCTCCAGGGTTGCCCTTCAGAACATACATTTTTTTGTCTGATATTTTTCTTTGTTTCCTTTTCTTTGACATGAGACAAGGCAATGATATTTGATGAAAGGTCCTATTTTGAATAACATAAAAGCTCTTAAGTGGAAGCATCATACAGCAACAGTACTGTAGTCCCATCTGAGTCAAACAGGTGACGTTTTCTGACGTAGTTCATTGGTTTTCTTTGTCATCTTTATGTGTTCATGAGTGGCTGGCATTTATAGTCCCTTATTTCCTCATGCCCACTGTAACAAACTATTCGTCAGATATAATTTGCTCAAAAGCAACCAACCAAAACTGCATATGGCAGTGCAAAGAAAAAGAGCAAGAAGTTGAAGAGGTTCATAGAAAACCATAAACTTTGCTGTTAAACTGGTCTTCTAAAACCACCAGTAAAATGCGTGAATTTCACAAACTAATTCTAGCATTGCAAATTCCTGTGGAAAGGAGTAGTTCTCAGCAGTCTTGCGCAAGTGTTAAAGAGAGCCACAAACTGCTTGCACAAATCAGGGAATGCTCCCCTTATCCTTGGCATCAGCTCTACTCATTGCCTCTGTAGAATGAGAGCTTATGCTTCCAACTGGTAGTTGAGAAAGTTTTTCCTCCTCCACTTTAAAGCAGCCACACTGCTGTTAAGCAATCAACGGTAGCTAGTTGCTACCTGTGATGAGTACTTGTGTTGGTAATTATAGCACTTTCTTTCTCCTTTTCTTTCAGGAATTTATAGCTCCCTTTAAGCCAGAGAAGGGGAAGAAAAGATGGAATGATCTATGGAAAGGGGAGCAGGGAGGGAGTCACAGAAAGACAGGTGAACACAAAAGGCACTTGCGGTTTCTAAGAGTTTGAGAGAACACAAGTGAAACAAAGCTAGATTTTGTTCTAAATGCTTAAGACAGAAAAGTTATAATTTTAACAGAATCTGTTACCCACTGCAGCTTCAGTCTTACATAATTCAGAAGCACAGCTTTTCTAAAGTTTAACTGATGTAAATAAAATATAAGCGCATTCACTACAGGGTGATTCTTAGAGAAAAAATGTAGAAACAACCTCAGTAAAAGTAATAATAACCTGGACTGCCCTTGACTTTATACTGCAATATGTATAGCTTTACTATTATATGTGCCAGGCCCCATGCATAGTGCAAGCCAGCAAGGCTTGTATTAAAGGACAAATCTTTTATTAGGCTAAAGTAGTATAGATGGTGAAAAAAAAAACTTGACAAGCATTTGGGCAATAGGCGTTTCTTCAATTCTGAAATAGAGAGAGCAGCTACAATTCTAGAACAGAATTTGCCAAAGTTTAACAAATGATGTACTAACAAAATGTTCTCTAAAGAAAAAGTAATTGGTACTGGTAGAATAAAATAGATGAATCAGGGAGAAGGAGCAAAAAAATGAGGAAAAGAGATGTGGTGAAGTTACAGGAAAAAGAGAGAGACATATGCAGAATTGTTGGAGGAAGGTTGCTTTTTAGGGGTATTAAAAGCCATATCTCTATTAATTGAGTGATTTTACTTTACTTTACTGTTCTGATCAGCTTAAACCATAATAGCTTCAGCAGCACCACTGAGATACACTATTCAATACAGCTGTTTAGGTAAATGATATACTATTACATTTCAGCTGCAAATTCTGGCTCTGAAGGCAGGGCCAACGCTTTCCTGAACCCCATGCAGTGTGTTAGACTCTTGAGACCTTAATTAATGAGAATTTTTTAGGAGAGGTTTCGATTTAGCCTTACACTATACTGATGAATGGTCCCAAAAACTCAGTAAGATTGTTCTCATGAGCATTTCTTGGTTGCCACTAAAACCTTTTCCTTCTCTGAAACCTAAGGGAGGACATGGATATTCACCACAGATGTCCGCCTTAGAGTTTCTCAGCTGACAGAAAGGAAACACCTTAACCATAAAGCAATTCTTTTTGAAACACTTTTTGCGCATGTTTTATGAACAGGAAAGATGGAAATTATGATAAATTTTACACTATTTTGCTTCACTTTTTTTTTTTCTTTTTGATGATAGGAATTGCATTTGTGCACAGACTGATTAATTATCTGATTAACTTTTATAACTCTCTTATAATGAGCTCATACTGTTACTTATCACAGTAATTGGCATACTGTATATTTGTTTTTCACCATGTTCATTTTGAATTTATCATGAAATTTACCTTGTAAAACTGCTTCCTGTTATTGTCTGGTCTGTTACCCAAAGCATCATGAGAAGAAGGATGCTTAGGTGAAGAGGAAGGAATCTTTTTTCTAATGACCTGAATTCTCACTATACACTTGAGGTCATACAAAAAACAGGAATGGGATTGATCTTACTTCAGTGCCATCTTAAACACCATAATTTTCCTTGACTTCATGACTATTCAAGATAAATTAGGGTTTTAAGTCCATAATTTACCTCGACAAGGGCAGATGCCTGGAGTAGCATGACATAAACAGTATCTCAGATCTGTCTGTTAGTTCTTATAAACTAAAGGGGAAATAAAAGTGCTAAGTGAGAATGTACATTTGGAGTTGCAGGTGTTTTCATATGGTCACCCAGGGCAATTCTGATCCAAGAATTTTGGGGAAACCTTAGAAAAAACAAAATTATGCAACTGAAATGTCATCTGCAAACTCCACCTCAAGGTTAAAATTTTAGCTGGTGTTATGATCTTAAAATCCACACCACCATATAAGATCCACAGTTTTATGTGGATCATATACATAGTGACTTTTTCAAAATTTTGCAAACCACTTTTTTACTATAAATTTCTGAGATGGGTTGATTTTTACTTGGAAAAAGAAAATTTTACTTCTTACTCCCAGCAGTATTTTATTTATTATTAAACAAAATATAAAATTTGTAAAAAAGTCCTTAGACTTCAGTGACTCATTTATTAGCTTAGAAAATATTCATCTTTGCTAAAATAAGTTCCTGGCATACAAAGAACAGGAAGAAAAAAAAAAATCTCTATTATTCAGATCTAAAGACTTTGGATTTTGGTTTATTGATTTTTTTATTTTTTTTTACGTATCATTAATGTTTAAAATAACTAAATATATACAATCTATTTATTAGCTGAAAAGCAAGTTAAATGGAACTCATATAAACTAGTTCCAACTGGGGGGAAAAAAAGTTTTCTGTGGAATCGAGCAGTCAGAAACAATACCTGGGAATTCTGTGTAAAGTAAATGCATTCAAGTGATTAGGTAGTCCAATAAGTAAAAGCTAAATTATTTTCATATATAAACTACAAAGTGAAAAGAAGAGGAATAACCTTAGCAATGGTTTAGATAATTTAGATAATTATGGCAGACTCCCAACATTCCTCTCAACAATGTGAACATGTGGCACCTGGATGATTCAAGGTTCTTAGAAGTAGTTTTAAGGGAGGAAATGACTTCTATTAGGAAACTCAGTCAATCATTGTGTTAAGATTACTTAGATTAGATACTGTACAATAATTTAGAGCTACAAGGAACCTATGAACCCATGCTACTCTCTGCAGTGGTAAAAGGCTGAAAATACTAAGGTGTTGCTGTAGTGAATCATATATCTTTAACTGCAGCTGTATGACAGAATTTCATCTTCAACGGAAAGTTCAAGTTTTACAACATAAAAACCCTGACAAAATGAAGGTTAAATATGCAGTTGTAACTGTCTGTCAGGAGTCATATCAAGCTTTCCATGTAATACAGACAAGGGTCTGTGGGCTGAGCATCCAGGGCATGGCTGTCCCACTCCCTCCTTGGCCACCCTGCCTGCAGAGGTCTTCTGTTGGCCAGCCTGCCTTCTGACTGACCAGGTCTCCTCCCCATCTTCTTCTTAAAGAAGAAGACATCTCAGCTTTGTCAAGTGTCTGCCTCAAGGGCATCGAGGTCTTCCCCTGCCAGCCAACAGGTGACTGAATATCTAGGAATAGACTTCATCTCCTGGATGGGTCATTTCTTCAGAGGTACTGCAATCCAGCAGGTTGCCTCCTTACCTGTCAGGTGAGCAAATGAGAAAAAGCCTGCCAGAACTCCAGCATCTCATTTTTTTTCCTTTGTGTTAATACTATCTTGTTTCTATGCATATTATTTTTAATTTTCCAGTACTTGTTCTATTTCTATATATTTCCAGCTACCTAAGAGTACTTGTAGAAATATAAATTTCAACTTCAAAATGGCTAATTAAATTTTAATTAAGATTACTTTATACTTTAAAAATAAATTATTCATCTTCATATTGTCATGCTGCAGTAGTTGATTAAATTTAAAACAAAAGCATTTATTTCTACTAAATGACTTCACTCATATCATGCCATCTTGTCCACAATGAGGTTAGAAATTCATTCATGTTTTTCTTTCTAATCCAAAATTCTAAAACTGTGATATGTCAGAATTCTCACAAAGATATAGTAGATTCTCACAAAGAGGTATAGTAGATTCAAATTAAAATGTTTTTCTCTTTCAGTCTTAATGAAATATTTTATGGAGATCTTAGGAAGCAACTGCTTATGCAACACGAATTACACTCCTAACAGCATTTCACAGTGTTTGTTTCAGCTTCATTAGATAGGATTTTTCAACCTCCTATGAGTCAAGAAGAAGAGTCAATTTATGAAATCATTCTTGAATAATATTAAAATCAGCTGAGCCTAAAACTCTAGGACTTACCAAAAGCTAAGTTCCAGGGCTCATAAAAGCAATCTAGAAAGCTGGACAGGCTTTATAGGAATATCAAACATTCCCAGTAAACTTTCCATTTCTTTTATATCAAGCTTTCTCTTTAAATTCTTCAAAATTACCAATTTCTTCTTGGAAAACAAATAAATAAACAAACAAACCTGCCTATTTGATTTCCACCTTATCCTCACGATAAGAATTAGTTTTATATACAAAAAACGGTGGAGTTTTTAGCTTATTCTGTAATATGCTCCAAAAACTTTCTAATTCTTAACTCTCTGTAACATTCATTTTTAAGATGCACTTTCATTTCTAAGATGCACCTATAATTTGTTCAGAAATTCAACAAATGAGGCATTCCAATATGGACATCATATTTACTCATTCACTTCATTCTTATTTTTCAATGCACAAAAGAAAGATTTTACAGCCTACTTGCTGTGCTGTACAAAAGCTTGCTATTAAGAATTAAGAAATTCCAGATTATGAAACATCCAAGGCTGATAGTGAACTTTATTCAGTTGTGCTCTTCAGCAGCTCCTTATCATTGTAAACAAACACTACTGAGAATACACTGCGCTGGAGTCTGTAGTCTGCATAAAATCCATTATTCTCAAGCAGACGATGGAATGAAGAAATCACAGCTTTCTGTGAAAAGAACAAGCCTGAGGCATTCTCTCAAAAAGGAGAATAAGGATGACTAAAGAGCAAAATTACCAATAGTACTTGAAAATCAGGCTGCTAATAAAACAGCTGTTCATATTCACATCCTGTTTAACATAGTACTGGACTTTTAAAGGAAGCTAGTTTTCCATTGAAAGAATTGTCATAAAGGTTTAAAGCAATCTTATATATGCTGTAAACACCTACAAATTAGTTTCTATATAAGTAGAGCCTACAGGTGGTAAGACTCCAAAGTGGATACTGAAGCCCAAACTGTGTGTACAATTCAGGGCCCACAAGAGGCAGAACTCAGTCTCTCCATCCTCTTATTCACTTGGTAAGAAACAGGAATATAGGAACAGGAGTGAAAGACAATAAGGAACGTACAATGTCAAGGAAGTAAAGATGCCAAGTTTCAAACCACATGTTTGAAACACAGTGGTTAAAGAAACTAGTCAGTAAAAGATGGTAGAGCTTGAGTTTCAGCCCTGCACATAACATTATTGCTTCTACTTCCGATCCTGGCATTCATGGATCGTGAAGCAACTTGTTTTTCCATTGTATCATACAGAAAACCTATTTTCTTAACTTAAGACTAAATTTCATTCACGGCAGCTAGGTTTAACAGCATACATCATCACTGTGGTTTCCCACATGGATTCTGTCTGGAGTATCACACAAGAGCATTGCAGTGTGATAAATCAGCTTTTCTCTGTAAGAACTAAAGCTTTGTTTCATCAGCTGTGCTGCTGGGACGTGGTTATATGCCCAGATCTAACCTGAACACAGGGTTGTGAGACAGACAAGTGTATGTCCATCCCTGGCAGACAGAAAAGCCTTTCAAAATCTTACAGCTATGTGACTGGAGGCAAATAATAGAAACCACTCAAACCTCTGTATCTCTTCTTCCTGTAAAGTGAAGGTAGCGATATTTCCTTTCCTCTGACCCTTTTTTGTCTGCTTATAATTCAAGCCAAAAAATTATGCATAATGGCAAACTATCACTAAGGCTAGCCTAAAAATATATGATTGAACTAGAATTATCAGAGGTTTGTTTCTAAACAACACAGCTTTTCATTGATATGCTTAGCTTTCCAAAGGTGATTTAAAAAGCAGATGCACAACCAGATAATAAAGACCTATTCAAGATGTTTTTTCTTCATTTCAAGTGTGTTCTCTTGCAGGAAACTGATACTATCAGGGTTTTTTTGGTGGGGCTTTCTGGGGGTGTTTTTGGGTCCCTTACTATGTATCGTAAATTACTTGGACACAGGACTGGAAGGGATACTAAGAAAGTTTGCAGATGACACAGAACTTGGAGGAGCTATTGACTCCCTCAAAGGCAGAGAGGTCCTGCAGAGCGACTTCAAAGAGTCAGAGAACTGGGCAATCACCCATCAATATGAAGTTCAACAAAGGAAAGTGACGGATTCTGCACCTGGGATGTGGCAGCCCTGGATGTATGTACAGACTGGGGAATGAGATGCTGGAGAGAAGCACCACAGAAAGGGA
>JAWWLV010000001.1:81858178-81891170 GCA_035041135.1 Platyrinchus mystaceus
CTGCCCGGGGGACCCTGAAGCAGGAGCGGGATTTGAACCTGCGGCCTTGGCGCTGAGAGACCAGCATCTTAACCGCTGGGGTCCCCTACCCAGCATAAAATATCCACCATAATAGACAAATCTTGGACAAGGGTAAACAATCTGTTTAGATATTTCAGAGATTCAATATGAAAACAAATTAAAGGAAACACAGGGTTTATATCCTTTAAAGTATGAGAGAATCGTGGGGTTTGCTAGCTTATAAAGTATCTTCACAGATCCTTTGCTATCTGCAACTTTTCCTGGTTGGTGCCAGGGCATAGCCCTGAGCAACGTGACAAGTCACTAGTCCTGCTTGGAGTAGGAAGTGGACGAGGAGACCTCTGTCCCTACTGTCACAGCAGAAAAGCTTCCTGGCATTTTTTCTAGGACATTTGCTTGGTGCTTTAAAAATCACAAGCTGCTAATCTATAAAACCCTCTGTATAAACAGTGAGCTCTTAGGGGTATAACATTTTAGCTGTACAGAATGCATTTCCTTTTAATATACCAGTAAAATCACTGCAGTTCTTTAAAAAAAGCTACAAGAAGGGGTCACTCCCCCTAACAGCTCTAGTCCCTAAAGAGAGGCTCTATGCATTTCGCATCCTTCTGCCCCCCTCATGGCAAGGTGCCTCTTCTAAACTGGAATTTTTCCTCTGCTGCTCACCTACCATGCTCCTGCTTGCACTCCTATATTGCACTCCTATTTCTTTTTGCTCTTTTCAGGAAATAAAAATTTCTGGTCTACTTTATTTTAGAAAAGTAATCCCCCACCCCCTGGTTGTATATTAGTATATAATAACATACTAAATAGGTACCACTCAGTTAAATATGGGAGATCCAGCTTTGCTGTAGCTCAGTGTATGTGATTGAACTTGCTTTCCTACTTCACACATTTTCACCAGGTCAAACATTCTGTCTGCAGAGCCTATTGATAATTCCAACAAGAAATACTTTTTCAGCTGCGAAAAATCTCTCCTATGATGTGCCCCTGTGAAAAGTTTGTTTTTCAGGTAGATGATATTTTTCTTTCTTCCCTTTTTCTAAATTTTTCTTTATGTTAAGCATCTGAATATCTTACAACAAACTGATACTTAGAGGAAAGAAAATTAACACACTTCATAGGACTCACTTTTTTCTCTGTGAGATATCAAAACTAACTAGAGCAATCACAACAGTATTTCTTCTAGTTTTTTAAGAGCTTTCTAGGATGCATTTCATCCAAACCTATATTCATATTGTCAATTTATTCAACTTTTCTTTTGCATTTCTGCTTCAAATATTAGGTTTTTTTCTTTAACTAGATTATATACCACTAAATTGAGAAATAGCCTTAATCAGGGCATTTCCCAAGGAAAGGAATTAAACTTAATGATACTTATCAGCAAGAACTGCAGCTTAATTGGGAAGGTAATTTGCTTAACTGGGATGCCTGTAGGTTATTTACTGTAATCAGATAAGGACATCTGATCCTTATTTTCCCAAGAAGGTTATCAGAAGTGCTAGTTCTAGAAGGATTTTGTAATTATATCTATAGAATATTTCAGGTGTGATATTCATTCAAGTTGTTCAGCTTTTAGCAGCTGCATTGGATCTATATTCACCATATAGACTATACCACACATATCCTCCTTTGAGGCACAGGGGCCAAGGAAGTGATGTCCTAAGTGTTCCCTAACCCTTAGGGCAGGATAAAGGGCGTAGCAGCTCATGTTATGAATGAACTGGGAACTCATTCATGAAAGTCAGGTGGTCACTTTATCTGCCTGACAGCAAGATCAAACAACCAGTATTGGATTCATGAAACAGTCAAATAATGGATAATAACAACTACAGAATAGCTAATGTTAGCAAACAAATTGTTCTCGCAAGGTCCTTGAGGATGCACATATGCAACAAGAACTTGAGCAGTGTTACAGTAAGCCACAGTAATTTTATAACTGCAAATGCTCTCTCTAAGCTATTTAGGAGGCTACAATCTCTGGGATGGCTATAGTAAAAGAATGTTTAGGAGAGCGTTTCAATATGCTATTTTATTTCACTATATTTTAGCTCAGTCAAATATAAGAAAAGTTGAACTGCTAACAGAAGACACGATATAATTTTCAGCTCCCTAATGAGACAATAGTTTTGAGATCGGAAGGGCAACAGAAAACTTCTTCAGACTCAAAATAGCATTTTTCTAATTATACTCCATCACAGCATTATGCAGATGAAAGTATTCAGCCTCTCAGTACTAGACATAATGGAACCAATCATGCAAAGCATCACTTTCAAGAGAGAGGTTGTTACAATTAGGACTAAAACCTACAAAAGCCATCCCCCTTTTTTTTTCTTTTTTTCATTATTAACAATTTTACTGCAAACCGTGTGCACCAGAGCTTTAAAAGTTATAGCTAATGGACAATCCATTTTTTACTGTTCTCATTCCAAAATTCACTGTTGATCTTTTCACTCAGTTGAATGTCTTGCTTTGCTTGTAGATCAGGAGTTTACTCCATCTAAGTCTGCTGCTCAGGGTCCTTGGGAATGGAAAGGATGAAGAATGACT
Source organism: Platyrinchus mystaceus (assembly GCA_035041135.1). Classification (NCBI taxonomy): domain Eukaryota; kingdom Metazoa; phylum Chordata; class Aves; order Passeriformes; family Tyrannidae; genus Platyrinchus; species Platyrinchus mystaceus. The sequence goes on from JAWWLV010000001.1 coordinate 81,860,750, forward strand.
GCTTCCATTACTACAGATCACTTATCCGGGCATTCAAAAACCAGAAAGAGTGACAGTGAACATGAAAACCATGCTTTCTAACATGCAGAGCTAATGCCTGTCACCTTCATTTCAAAGATCTTAGAAAGCAATTACTCTTTCTTTTGCTTTTCATTCTCCAATGGACATTTCTGCTTCATTGTATAGGACTATGCTAAGCCCAAGGACCATTTGCAGAACTCGTATGAAATTTTAATGAAAAGAAAGTAATAAAACCTTGATATTTCCATAAACCTACATCTCTTTCTCTTCATTTTTGGCAGCTACTGATGTAGAAAGGAAGCTTTGTAAATTCATTGATAGTTAGCCTGGATTCACAACAATCTGCATGATCACTACAGTTTCTTGGATAGGGGAAAAATAATATTAACTTATAAGAGTGCTCTGCTCTGAGAGTTATTTTGCAGCTGCTCAGGTTGCTTTCCACTCAGCAATCTCACCCCAATAATAACACACAGAGTTCATGTGTTCATTGCAGGGCCTCACAAATAGACATGAAATAGGGCAAGAGGATGCATAAATGCACAGTGAACTTTGAAGAAGCATTTTATACTGAATCATATAGATATCTTTTCTGGTCTTAATGCTGCTGACATTGTCTGATTTAACATTCTCCACCTGACTCATTTTCCCCAATAAAACAAAGTATTTCCATTTCACAGTTCCATTTTATTGGTATATTTTAGCTCAGATTTCTAGGACAGTTGAATAAGAACAACTTTGAGTTATTTTTCCACGCTTTTAGAGATTGATCAAGCTTTTGAAATTACTGTGTATAGCAGGGGACATATTGAGTTCCTTCTAGCAGTCTCCAGAGAGGCTGTACTATGTGTAGCAATACTGTACAGCTTCTACAGAATACTCCTAGACATCAATCTTTTGACAAAAACCAAAGCTTTTCAAGGCAGCATGCGGTCTATTCCCTGACCCAGATCCATTAGTGTGTATTAGACTGGTGATGATGACAAAGGCTATAAAGCACTGGCAGCTTTTTTCCATGAGTTTAGGCCTGCTGACACAATAGGAGCTCACTTGAATTCCATGTTCCTATGTTAGAGCTCTGCTCACGCTCTTTACAAAGCAGCCAATAATCAGGGAGCAAAGGCTCCCTGATCTTACTGTCAGATATATGTTTCCTGTCAAAAACATGAGCAGTCTCTAAAATCTACAGTAAACAATATGGATATACAGTCAGTGGTATAGCTATTTCATATGGATGTACCAGGGAGTTCTTCTTGAGCACAAACCTAACAATAAGCTTGTCTCTCCTTTGAACTCTCTATGGGAGCTATTTGAACCACATACACATGGTGGGACAGAGGATTGGATAGTTTTTTTCTCTATATTATAATAATCCACCCTTCTTAACTAGTAGCAACATGCTAGTCACAGTAATTTTATTTAGGATTTTTTCAGGTTGTCCCTCTTCCCTCATAAGGTCATATGAACATTAAATATACTGTTCATTAAACTACAGAATCCTAATGCTCAAGAACAGTTTGCTGTTGTAGTGGGTATGTTTCCAAAGTGTTTACATTTCAAAAGAAATCTTTTTTTGGTTAGTTTCAGGGTAAATACAGAGAGTGAAATTCTCCTGTGATTAATATTAAAGAATATTTTTTATGTTGTTTAATTTTGAGCAAAGATTGACTGCAAGACAATAATGTCAGAAAAAAAAAGATGTAATTTGGGGAAAGGATTTTCTTTTCTTGGAAAATATGACCACAGGGATATCCCTGTAAAAAAATATCCCTTCTCTTAAGCAGAGCTTGAGATTCAGTTCTATCAACAGTCAAAAGCAACAAAGAAGTAGTTTGATGATGGAAGAGATCACCTTCAAGCCATCTCCTTTGCTCTGACATTAGCTGTGGTATAATTTTGTGGTGACAGAGATCAGAGAACTGATCTCATCAAAAACATGCAGATTGAGGAGAACAGAAGGAAACTGCCATGTTTGATGAGAACTTTTAGTCACAGAGAATTTTAGTTGTTCCAGATATCAAAAGTACTGCAGATGAGAAGACTTATGACCAAGTTCAACAATTATGATTACCACACTGGGCTGTATGAACTAGCTTGTGTTGATCTATCTGGGGATGATTCAGTATTAGCATTACATCTCTTTGCATCATGCAGACATGTGCAAGGAGAATTTTCAGGTGAAATGGAAAAAGGGGTTTGGTTCTGGTTTTTTTTTGGTTTGGTTTTGATTTTTTTGTTGTTGTTGGTTTTGTGTTTGTTTTTGTTTGTTTGGGGTTTTTTTTGTTTAAAGTTAATGGTTTAAAATATCTACAATATACAATTATCATACTAGGAATAATTATTAGTATTAAAAATTTATATCAGTGTAGAAATCTGTCAAGCTCAGGACTCCATTGTGCTGGTTTTATTTTTTTATTCAAAAGAATTTGTTAATTTATAAATGAAAACAGTCTCTGTGGAGTTAAAAAAACTAACAAACATAGCAGATGGCTATTTTGTTGCTCAAATCACATGTAAAAATAATTCTTCATTTTCTACATTGGTTGTCCATATGACAAAACCAAAACTCAGTGATGGAATCATTAAGGTTGGAAAAGACCTTAAAGACCTATCAAGTCCAACCACTAACCTAACAGTGCCAGACCGACCACTAAGCCAAGTTCTTATTACAGAAGTAGCTGTAACACATTAGTTACAGTTTATGGTTTTGGGTAGCAATTACCATTAATAATTCCATTTCATAGGTATTTCCAAGTCTTCAGAACTTAGTCAAATAGTCAATAGTCAAATATTGCCTGCTGCAAGCCAATATTTAAATATGCGTTTGGAGATTGAAAATCAAGCTCTTTAACACAGGAAGTAGATTGGTCCAAATCTCAGACGTCCTGAATATTCACACAAAAAATGTCCTTATGCCATAATCCTTAACTCCAAATAAGATATGTTTACAGAAAGCATCTTGGCTCTGTGCTCTTGTGGTTAGGACGCTGGCTGAGGATGTGAAAAACTCAAGGTCATGTGCTATAGAAGGGTATAGAAGTACTGAAGGTTTTTAGTGTGTTCTACCTTAAGATAAAGAAGAAAAGAAAAAATCAGAATATATATGGTAAATTCGGTAATGTCAGATGACGATGTAAATATTATTTCTTGATCCAAGAAGTGATCTGTTTATTCCTGAAAGCACGAGATCATGAAGATGGATGAAATTGTCTTCACTGTCCTTTTTTTCAACAGAATATTCTACCTGGATTATCTGACACTCACAATTCAACAGCATTTTACATTTAAGAGTGTATATCAAGACCTCACCATTCTTTTCTCCAAAAAGATGAGTTCAAGTAGCTTTGTGGCTTTTCTTTATGTGAAAGAAAAGACAAAATCTTTTCCTATTATGAGCTTAGACAGCTCATAGCCACTTTAATAAGAGGTATTTCTATGGCATATTTTAAAGTATTTTTCCAGATATAAAGATTTTATTTACAGTTGGCTTTGCACTTAAGTAGTCTTGAATTTACACATAAATAAAGGCAGTCTCCAAGACTAAATTCTTCAGGCCATTAAATCTTTGCATATTTAAAGTACTAGGACACATAATCTTACTGTGACCTTGATGCAGAACTACATTACTAGCGGTACTAACTAGTGAAACATTAAAGACATCAAATTTATTTCTAAAACAGGAATATATTTCATTTTCAGTAAACAACTGCAGGATTTATCATTACAGCTGAATAAATATCTTGCCATTGAAAAATATCATAAAAAGGTGATACCTCAGGACATTTAAAATGAATCCTAAGTTTGAGCCAAATTTGCAAATAAATTTGGCTGAAAAAAAAAATCAATTCTTTCATCCAAGCAAATATTTCATTTGGAAATAAAAATTAAATTAATTAAAAAGAAAAACACTTGGAAAATTCCAAACGCTAAAACCAAATGATTTAGATTCAATGTAATTTTAATGCAATATATGAATCTTAAAATGCTTGAATGACAGATTCTTTAGTATTTTTAAAAACTCTTTTTGCAGCTGGCTTAACAAGAAGCTATTTATTCCTCTTGTTTTGGTTGGGGTTTTTTGTTTGTTTTGTTTTGTTTTTATATAATATATCTACAACTAGGAGAGGAGGCATTTTTTTTATTAAAGGAATGATGTCCAAAAGTCCCAAATTGTTCTTCTCACTTAGCTTTATCAGAGGTACTTTATTTTTTGCTTTTCAGTTTTGAACAAGCCAAAATAAAAAGGAAAACAATAACTGTGATGGTCTCATGGTGATTTTTGTTCATCATAAAGTATGGATAATGGTTTGGTTTTTACAGCCTCTTTTAACAATTGAGTTACAAAATTTCAGGAATGCTGAGTGCACATAATTATATTCATGTAGTTCTATAGGGGAAATATTAAAGATAAGTAAAGTTTAGCTGTGGTAATTGCAGTGTCTCCCACTTTCAACATACTTAGTTCTAGGTGCTTACTGAAAGTCATGTCTTTCACATAGGGATTGCTCAGGGGCTCATAACCAATTTACAGCACTGTGTTCTGAAGTAAACAAACCCTCAATTTCAGTTTTCCATAATTCACCAGAATGTAATTTGCAACAATTTAGGAGCTGTCACACTAGTACCTGAGCTGTGCTAGCAGTCAATGCAGACAGAGAGTCAAGACGGGTTCTAAAAGCCGGAAAGCTGCTGCAAGGGGCAACTTTTCCCAGCTAAGTCTTTCCCAGAACAAATCAACCTTCAGACAGTAATTCAGTGCAAAACAAGAAGAAACACCTCACTTAAATCATTAGTGATGATCCAAGCACAAATTGAGATGCAATTATTAATTACTCATTAATGTGTAATAATAATAATATCTTAATTATCACTGAGGCAAATTAAGTTTCATTGATTCTCAAACCAAGCCTGTAAAGTTCACATATTTTTTTCTCTTTGAGCTCTTTGAGCAATATATACTCCTTTGCTTAAACCTAAAACTGTTCTGAAAACTTCATCTTTTTCCAGCTCAAAAGTAGCTATTATAAAATCCATTATTGATTCATGAAAATGCTTTCCTTTTCTGTAAGCACCACACTGTAAACTGGTATTCATTGATTTGCTTGTGAATCTGTATGTATTATTAAAATGTGGTGATGTTATGCTCAGCTGGGCAGCTCAGAATGGCAGAAACTTTCCCTAGGAAAACTGAGTTAACATTAGAGGAGGAAACCCATAATAACTCTTCCCTAGACAAAATTCCTGACTACATAAAAAATGATATTGCTATTACTAAAGTCACAATGCAGCAACTCACCTAAACTTTTCACCTAAAAAAATCACTTTCCGAAACTAAAACCACTATCTCAGTAATGCTTTCTTTTATGTAGCTGTGTTTACATCTGTTTGCAATTTCTAATCTGCATGCCTTCAGTGATCGTATTCCAAAGCAGCACTTTGCCAATTTTAACGATGAACAAGGTCAAATAATACTTTGCCCTTCTAAAGTAACATTTGGAAAGCTGTCACTTACATGTTTTATTAGTTACTTCAAAGTTAGTCTGGTACACCCTTTTCCATCTAATTGGCTCCTAAAATCCTGATAAGCATTATTAAGACATGTTAAGATCTTTGCACTGTACAACTGCATTTTAATATCTTCGCAATCAAGAGGACAGTGTAAGCAAAACATATCCTTTCAACATTTAAATGAATGAATCTCATTATTTAGTTCCTTTTATGAAACTGAAAAATTCCAAGCCTAGAATTCCTACTGAAAAAAATTCCAATTTGAAGTTGTTTCTCAGTAGTAATTCTCTTTTCTGCTGTCGCTGACAAACTGTTTTTGCTATACTACTAAAAATAAACAACCACAGACCAAGGAAAAACAAAATATGTGATACTTATCCTTTCTACCCATTAAATAAATTGTTTTTGGTAATGACACAAAATGAAAAATTAAATCCCTAGTCCCTCAGATCTTGGAAAACATCCTATCACTTTTTTTGTTTAGTGTTTTCTTTGGCAGAGCACTTTTATGCTGATTATGTAAGTAAATGAACCTTAAGACATAAAAAATTTAGGACGTAAAATGAAAATAATCTATTATTGAAAATATGTGTATTAGAATCATAACAAGATAAAATGCAGTAAGCACATGAAAGCTTGCTTTGGATTCCTTTGTGGAAATTTTCCATAAGCAGAGCAATGGAAAAGAGCAGAACTGATTCTATAGCTCTGGCTTTTTTTGTGGTTTTGGGGTGGGATTTTTTTGCTTCTGGTATGTCAGGAGTCTCTGTGGAAACAGAAACATTTTGTTAAATGTTCAAATTGTTAGTTAAATAAATTCAGTTAAACATTAGTTAAGTAAAATGATTCTCTTCCAAATTACAGTTTATGTAATCAACATACTTTGCTAATAGAGAAAACTTTAAAATGGGCTCCTGTTACATCATGGTAGTTGATTGGCACAGCAGGTATTTTAAGAAAACACTTTTTGTACTAAAATTGGCTTTGAGATACACAGTATATGCCTGGAAACCTGAATCGAAATGATACATTCCTGAGAGGCTATAGACCTAGAAATGCTCAGGCCAGTTTATCCTGGCTTTTAATTTCTCTGAAACTAAAATGTAGATTAATTAAAATGATTTAAAATGACTTTTCACTCATGACATTAGATTAACCTCCTTTCCCACACAGATACAAATTTCTGTATCTCTCATAGGCGTATAGAGGATCATTAACCTTCAGAACAAATGTTTTCCAATAAAATTATGAATAAATAAAAAAAGTCAAAAGCATGCTCAATTTTCTGACTGAAACTAGACAACAGCTTTGAGTTCAGGACACTCTGATCTCTTTCAAAGCCCAGAAGGCAACAAAGAGCTCTGACAAGAAAAGCTCTAAATAGCTAAATCAATGGAGGATAGATCTTTCAAAATGTGAGCAAAACAAAAGTAACCCATTCCTAGGATATAACATTATGGTGTTAATACCTCAGATTTATAAAAAGTAGAGTAATTGCTTTATCTTTTTTTCCTGAGTAACAAGGATGGAACCACTAGGCAATAGCTTTTTTTTTCCCAAGAGACATAAATTCAGGCTCAAGCTGTTCCAGCTTGGGACTCCTGACAATTTGGAAAACACACTGCTACCCAGGGACTATAATCAGTGGACTGGGAATTAAACTCTGAGATCAGTTTCAGCTAAGCCATTTTAGAAAGTAAAATTGCATGCAACCTTGGAGTTTCCATAAGCAAACAATGAAAGTACATAAGAGAAGTAAAATCTGCATGCACCTTGTAAATTATTTCTGCCTAGAATATTCCACAGGAAGAAGATGCATTTTCACTGAGCTGGCATGAATGTGAGAAGGAATAATGGAAATACAAAGTGTTTTAAGCTTTGATGAATTTCTCACAAGATTAATGACTAAAAGAATGCAGATTATGCTTCAGTTCATATCAGAATATTGCTTCTTCAGGTAATTCTTAACCTAAATATGATACAGTAAATATCATGTTTTCTGCAAGAGTTAGCTAAATGTTCAATTATAATGCAATTAGATTATTAAGTAGGGCCTCATGGATATTTGCCATCCATATGAAATTAAAGCTTTATCAATTGTGTTGTGCCTGGTTGCTTTCCTAGAAACATTGAAAATAGTGCATTTTAGCACTGCTAGAGACTGTAAACTAGTAAAAAGTAATTAGACACTTTATTATCACTTTGGCTATATCATCAGCACACCCATAAGAGGTTCATATTAGTTTGCGTTTTGCAGAATGGTACATACCCACACAAACATACACCCACACAAAGCAAAACCTTTCTTAGTGCACAGCTTTCATTTGATTTTTTTAGAATAAAGAAGCAGTTATTAAGAAAGAGCTCATGACAGGTTTAACCACTACAAGACCTTAGTTTACTTAACATTTTAAGAAACTTTTCTACTGTGAAGTTTCCTAGAAATATTTTCATACTTCAGATATCGCTTGAAAATACATGTGAGGTATAGTGTAATGTAATGTTTCAATGAGCAGAGCACTGTAATTTTTTAAATAGGGATAACACTTTTGACAGAGGCATTTTCTCCTCTGGAAAAGTATGCACACCATGTTTGCCTCATCTTGGGATTCAAATAACCCTTTCCTTTGACTAGTAAGTGTCCTACTAGAGAATTGTGTCCCAATCACAAACAGACAAAGGAGACACTTAAAAAATTCACATAGAAAACTTGTGGGCTGTAAAAGTCAAAAAATGCACATATGGAAAAAGAAAAGAAAAAATCCAACAGTATGTTTGACAGGTCAACTCTGAAAAAAAACCTCTGCTAAAAATAAAAGTTATAATTTCTTATGTGTTTCATCTCTTTTAAGTACTCAGATTAAAACCTATTGCTGAGCTACAAACATTATGGCCTTTTTTATATAGTGTTTATCAAAAACAAACTCTTCAATGATGCCTTTCTTTATAAGTAAATATTACAGTACAATCCAGAAACAAGAGTGAATGCAGATTTTCCCTTAGGCAGCCCTGACTGTAGACTGATCCAAAAGTGTGAGATGTATCTAGGTTTCTCTCTGTCAGAATATTTGTATGATATTAACTTTATTAAATATTAGGCTACTATTAAATATTAATATTAAATGCTTTTAATTATTAATATAAAACATTCTGATTTAAATATTAAATAAAATTTACCCAAATATATCTAATTTATCAGTTAGAAATATGCATAGTCTAGTATATGTTAAACTCTTTGATTGATACCATCATAACGTTATATATATTCTAAGACAATTTTCTAATGTGCTAATTCTGTCTAATAAAGTTATCATTCAAAATTATTTAAGAGAAAGAGATGAAATTTCCCCAAAGAAGCCTCGCAGTAATTTTGCATCAGGCACCCTGTTGGTTAGTGCGGTACTGTAATTTTATGCTCATCAAAATAAGAATGAGAAATAAGAACTTCAGTAAGATTTTCAGGATCAAAATATCTGTGAAAGAAAATCTCTTCCTTCATAGATTCACAGTAAAGCTTCTGAATGAACTGTTTTCCACACAGAGTTTTACTCCACTTTCACTCCTAGTTTTGCTTGCTTATCACTCATACAAGTTTAGCACTATGACTAAGAGATTTCTTGTTTCAACATGTATGCAAATTAGTACATACAGAATATGATACTGCAACAGCATTAGCTTGCAAAGTCATGTCCTCAGGAGTTTTTTTAATTCCAGAAGGTTTCGGAAGTGCTCTATTACCTGAAAAGGTGGGTAAAGCAAGGTACAGTCTAGATACAGTCTAAAAAAGGATTAAATGATGACTGAAAACTTGTATTTTATTACCACCCTTCCCTATAAACACCTCAACTTTCCAATATTCCAAATGCCAGATATTGTGAATTAGTTCTAAAAGCACCTGGCACATAATGTCATCACTGAAAGAAATGCAGTTGCTGAGTATTTGAACACAGCTATTGGCTACCACAAAAGTATTTTCCCCTTCCTTAGATTCCTGCAAATCAGCTAATGAAACTAACGCTTTACATGGTGCTTAGGAAGTGAATGGGGTCAAAATCACCTCAACCGTGCTACATTTTTAGATTATTTCAGGAGACAAATCCTTTTGATGCCCCAAATATAACTCATTGGGGTAGAAAGCTAGCTTGAAACCTGGAACAAAATTCCAAGTTTATCTAGTGGTAACAAGAAAAGCAAGGAATCCAACATGCTAACATCTGCTCGAGTGATGAAATAATGTCACAATCTTTTGGCCCATATTTGTAACTCAGATCCAGCCAGCTCACCTCCTCATGCCAGGCAAAGGTCTGCTGATCACTGACCTAGAGTTCTTCCTGGACTTCAGGAGAAGAGAGCAGCACAGATTCAAAGGGAGGTGTGGAGGGCTCCTCCCACAGTGCTTCATTCTTCAGGAACAAGGTGCTCTCAAGAGAAGTGAGGAGTCAGCTGAGGTTACTTTAGGTGAATAGCTAGCTTAGTTTCAATGTCACAAGTAGTGGGATCCCAACAGTGTATAAAAAGAGCATCACTTTTCCTCTGTTTTTTTGTGCGTTCATTCACATTCAGAGGGAGGTTAAGGGGCTCTAAAGTCCAAGTATTCTCTTCTGAGCAGCTCTTCTCATCTACAGAAGCTTGTACTATGTCACAGCTTTCTAGACTGAACCAGCTGGACCAGAGCAACAAAGCATGTTGCCTAACAGAGGCCTGATGTAGGAAACAGGATTAGTTGCCACTGCTTAAATTGCCAGACTTTTTCCATGGGCCATTCTGATTTGCCTGATGAATGAGGTATTATTAATTGAGCAAGGGAAGTTACTGTAGTATCACAGTTGGTCTGTGCAGTTGATGAGAATTGGGGTTGCTTAATTCCAAACATGATAAAGACTTTAAAAGTTAATGTGCAGCTTGTACTGAATAATAACAGGAAAATATTATAATGAATAGTTAATCATCACTTAATTAAATTTTCAGGATACAAGGGCTACTAAGCAATTAAGCAAATATTCTGTACTTAAGGGCATAATTAAAGGGCCTTCCTGCTTCCTGCATATAACATAATTTCAAAACCTTGACATTTCTCATGATCATTTCTACCAGGAAAAACCTGTGAGGCAGGAAGCAGATTATGCAGCAACATTTCATTGTTTCCTCAAGGCTGCCACAATTGAAAGTAATGTCATAAACAATCTACATAATAATCATTCATGAAAACAATTTTTTGTTAAATCTAGCATATTAAGGGTCAACACAATATAACTAGATTGCTGAAATAATAGAATGTGCTCTTTTCAACAGCTTGATACCTGTGAGTGATCATCATACCCTTTAATCTGTAGTAAAGTCTGACTGGTACTCTCCTTTGAGCCTGTTAGCTGTAGAGTTTATATGATGGATTGTTATAAGACTGGATGTTGTCTAAGGACAACTCAACAAGTTTGGTTTGGAAATCTACATAAGCACTCTTGGGATTCAAAACAGTGAAGTCAATTTTCAGTCTCTGAATTTTGCTAGTTCAAGTAAAATTAACAGAAAAAGACATTTCAAATTATTTCAGTACAAATATTTAAGTTGATTCAGACTCACACGTTCCTTCTTTCTCAATTCATCCTATTTGAAAAAATCCTGTGACCACTGTATCATAAACTGCTCAAGCAAGTGGAGACTTTCACAAGAATTAAAAAAAAGCAACCATCTCCAGTTCTGTAGTGTCTGCTATGTAGCTCTGTTTGTAGCAGCTTCATTAAACTGATTCAATAAGATGCTATGACAGAGATATTGACTCCTCTGGTTTACCTTATAGACTCCTTATTATTCTCTTGGTCTCTAACAACAACTTTTATTCCATAACACACACTATTAAAGAAAAAAGACCAGCCTAGTTATCCTGCCACCCAGCCAACCTTCTGTACATTTTTGAAGTATGTATGTACAACTTTCTGAAGTTCTACAGAGCTGGGAAAAATGGAAAATATAATGTTGTTATGCTGCATTTTAATGTGCTATCTTTTAAAAAAATGGTAAAACTATATCATGTCATGAAACAATGGCCAACAGAGAAAATGCAGAAATAAAGGCACCTTTGCAGATTTTCACAGTTACTTTGTTCTATTTCTGACTGACATATTGATGGATATATCCTTGGGTTTACTCCTGGAAGGCAGGTAGGTCATGATTATTCTAATGTTAGTTTGCGAAGTGCAAAATGAAAAGACACACCAAGAAGTAAGTTCCTCACTATTCCTCCTCAAAAAACTGACGAACTGAGTGAGTCATCAGATTTCTTTGCTATTTATCCTACCAGAATAGTATCATGGATGTCAGGAAAATCATATCTAAATCCCAGTCTACACTTCCCTAAATAGACGTGGTTGCACAGTTCTTTCCTCCTACTCATAGTCTACTGAAAGACTCAAAAAAATCCCCAAACAACCCAACAACAAAAAAAACCCTCCAAAAAACAACCACCCCCACCCTCCAAAACCCTCTATAACAGCAACATTTAAAATCTGCCAGTGCTTTCCTCTGTCTCTCACTTTCTCGCTGGTTAAATACTCATGTCATCACTAGCATACACTCTCTCATCTCTTCATGAAGACAGCTGCCAAGATCCAAGCTGCTGAGACAGCAATGACTTTGTAAAATAAACCAGTCAAAAGAAAATAAAAAGAGGTTACATTTTTCTAGTGCCAATCTCCAAATCAGTGTAAAGTTCACATGCACTGGTATTCAGCCTCAAGAATGTAATTTAGCAGCAGATAGAAGCTATAAATTATTGACATAAATTGATTTCATGTTGAATCTTTCTTAGGACCTTCTACAGTACACATTAGCATTTAACAGTCTACCACTGTTTTTATGAAGAGAATGCTAATTTGACAGCACACCTACTTTCACTCCTTCACATTTCTCTACATAAGAATCCTTACAATGAAGAATAAGTTTTATAGCAACACAGCATTTGAAAATTGCTGAGGAGTTCTACTTCAAAATTACAATTTATTAAACAAATACCTTGCTACTCAAAACCACCACAAACATATTGATTTCATGGAAATGCTTTTCGTTAGCCAGCTGTACATCTTTCTCTTAGGACACAAAAACACTTTCAATTGCATTTTCTGGGAAATTTTTGTTTCTTCGGGAAATGTTCTGTCGGTGCTATCCAAGTTATCTATGTAAAAAAAAAAACTTAATGGTATTCTAAAAAACTTATCTAAAAATTTGAGATCAGTAGACTGCAGACAATAAATCATGGATGTCTTTTCATAAAGTAGTCCTTGAATCTCACCTTTTAGCATCTCTATCAGGTCATTCATTTCCCAGGAGCCCACTCAGACTTCTAGATATGTTTTTCTTGAGCCTGTAAATTCTGAAACTGTAAAGCTTCCAAGGAAATGTGTGCTTTCAGAATCCTGTTTTTCACAAAAGCTAGTTCATCTAAGAACTAAAAAGTAAATATGCTACAACTCTTGTTGAATCCCCTTAAAGTTTACAGTGGAGGGTGCCATATGGTCAAGGCTTCCAGAAAGCCATATACATGATCTGTTGGACTCCAGTATCAATTAGGACCTTCAAATTTTTTTCTGCCTATGAGAAATATGCCTATGTCTATTCCATAACTATTGAAATAAAACCAGAAAGAAGTATGAACATTTGCATCACTTGTATGTGGGAACATGTCGCAGTGTGTAAAAATTGCTCAGTCCCTTTTGCAATCCATTGGAGTTAAAAAAAATAAAGATGTAAGGAGTATTGCAAACAATCATTTGGATACTGTGAGAGACTGAGATGTTACTTAATGGCTCAAACATTGTTAAGACTGCCAAAGGACTTTGCCCACTGTAGCAAACTGTGCAAAGAAGTGACTGTTCATCTTCCATGACAGAAGCCCACCCCCTCCAAATATGCCTCCTGTATTCCTGAAATTTCGACATCACAGCAACTTGAGACAAGATAAAGGTGGTACTACTGTCCAATTCTCTCATGTCTAAGAAGAAGTTAACAAGGCTGAGGGAGAGGAATGTATCGATAAGGAAAGCCATCTCAGCAGCTGTGCTGAAAAACAGCTCTGGCTGGGTCCAGTGAGGAGAGGCCATAGCCCACTGACTAAAGATGGGATGGTGCCTTTTTTATTATGCCAGTTGTTCTCCCTTACATAAACTGGTTCAGTTGTAAAACTCCCCATGACCCATGTCCACTCCCCCACCTCTCCCTGCCACCCAGGGAAGGTCACATTCACACAAGACATTCACATTCACAGGTGGGGCATAACCAGCTCAATTATGTTGACCTGAGAGGCAGCTGTCATGTCTTAGAAAGTGTCATAATCCATCAAAGACACCCAAAAGTGTGTCCAGACTAATCTGTGAGGTCTTCCACCATAGGACTGCACAGTGCTGCTACAGATCCAGAATGTTGCTAAAGTCTCCTGCTCCCCTGCAGGGACGGTACCTGAATGCATAATAACCCATTGAGCTCTATTTTTCCCAGGATCCCCACCACCAAGAAGACCAGAAGAACACCAACAGGAAGCCATCTGGACCCATGAGTGTTGATGTCTTTCCGCTTAATCTGTCTGTCAGTCTCTTTCTCCCACCTCACCTCTTTTTTTCTATTTCTTTCTCTCTCTCTCTTTACCTCACATTTAGAGTTAAATAAAATCCATACTATTGACTTTGGCGTATAGTCTTGTTTGCAAATTAATTTGGGCAGAGGTATCTGTAATAATCATAATAAACAAATCATAACAGCTACTCCTCTATACCTATAATTATTTTTTCCTGACGGCAAAGACTTCGCAAAATAGTAGGGCAACTAAAATGGGTGATGTAAATATTCCCCTAAAAAAATTCATTTTAGTGGATTTATATTTTGTCAATCCAAGCATCTCGTTTCTATATTCGAATGAAAAATTCTGAAACCTTGATACTCTTTGTAAATCCCTTGGTTGTTTAGCCAAGCTTAGTTATACCTTAAACATCAAAATGTTCATGTTTTTGTGCAATATCCAACATCACTGATGTAAAGTATTAAGGGATTTTTAGATCAATTGCACACAAGAATCTTAAAATTAATGAAGAGAAGGTAAATCAACACAGGAACAAGATTGCTTAGGGTGCTTTAAATTTTCCCCCACCTGAAGTTTATATACTAAAGGAGTAATTTCTAAAGCCATTTCCAATCTCAGCTGCTACCAGAATTCATATTTGAAGCAAGTACATGAACAGGAATGGAATGAAGTGCAAGTTATAAACAACTGTGTAAGAATGCCAAAACATTCCTTCCTTCTTTCCTTCCTTCCTTCCTTCCTCCAGAGAGCAACTCTGAAGGATAACTGAAGTCACTGCATTGTGCCAGCTAACAGAAGAAATGTCTCAGTGTTAAATACCTGAATAATAATAATGAGGAGGAAGAAAGAATGCTCTTTGTTGATTTGGGATTTTTTTCTCTTTTCTCTTGCTTTTGTGTATCATCTTGATGTTGCATAAACATCTTTTTTATTCAATGATCTTCTCATCAGGAAAGTCTGAGCTTTTAAGTTGCAAAAGTGCCATGGGATTCCTCTTCACAGAGTTTCATTTGTCTTTATAGTCTGCAGTCTTCAATCTGAGAAACAATACTGAAAGTCCGAAATATGAACATGAGTGACAGCAGCAATAGTATGCTGAAAACATAAACCTCTTGAGAATCATTGCAAAAAAATGTCAATTAAACAAGATATTATTACTAGGTGCCATATAACGATGAGTTCCATTCTGATTATATGCTATGTTATAAGGTAAACCAGTGTATGTTCAGAGTATGTTTGTTCTTTTTCTCTGTATTATTTCTTCCTTAGTTATATGATTCTGTTATTGAATTTCTCTCTTCTTCATCCATTGTTCACTCCTGAGTTTCCTTCCAAGATGCTTGCTAAATACTGCTAACACTCTTTTAGATGAAATTGAGTTACATTTATAAAAGTTTTGCCTAGTGTTGTCTTCTATTTTCCTGGAGTAAATGTTCACAGAATCACAGAATATGCCAAGCTGCAAGAGACTCACGAGGATCATCGAGTCCAGCTCTTAGCCCTGTACAGGACCATCCCCAAGAATCACACCATGTGCCCGAGAGTATTGTTCAAATGCTTCTTGAGCTCTGTCAGGCTTGGTGCTGTGATCACTTTCCTGGGGAGCCTGTTCCCGTATCCAACTACCCTCTGGATGAAGAACCTCTTTCTAATATCCAACCTAAATCTTCCCTAACACAACTTCAGGCCACTCCCTTGAGTCTTATCACTGGTGACTACAAAGAAGAGATCAGTGCCTGCCTCCCCTCCTCCCCTCACGAGGAAATCATAAACTGCAGTGAAATCTCCCCTCGGTCTCCTCCAGGATGAACTGACCAAGTGACCTCAGCTGCTCCTCATATGGCTTCTCCTTGCAAACCCTTCACCATTTTCATTGCCCTTCTTAGGAGGCTCTCTAATGGCTTAATATCTTTCTTACATTGTGGCTCCCAAAACTACACACAATATTCAAGGTGAGGCCGCACCAATGCAGAGCTGAGTAGGACAATCCCCTCCCTCAACTAGCTGGTGATGCTTTGCCTGATGTCCCCCAGGACATGGATGGCCCTCCTGGCTGCCAGGTCACTGCTGACTCATATTCAGTTTGCCACTGACCATGACCAACAGGTCCCTTTCTGTGGCACTGCTTTCCAGCATCTCATTCCCCAGTCTGTACATGCACCCAGGGTTGCCTCAATGTTTATTTAATGCCAGTTTTAATTCTGATATACATAATTTTGGAAATATGTTACTCTAAGTATAATTTATCAAATGGAATTTAAAATGGAAGAGACCTCTAGATCAAATTTACTGACCAGTTTTGATAGCTTCTGACAGCACAAAACTGTGGAAAGATTATTTTTACTGGAAAGCCATGAATATCTTGATGTAAACAATAAAACAGAGGTAACCCCTTATAATCCAGGTTGATTATGATGTTAGTTTATGATTCTGAAAAAGGTTAATATAATTTATGTCAGACAACATAACTTGCTCATCTTCTTTGATATTACTTTTTCTTTTTAATGAGATAACAAAGCTGACTGATTAGGTCAACATCATAGTCATAGGTTTTCTCAAAATAGGGATATAACTACTAGGTATACCAGAATATAAATGTGTATGACTTTTGTTTCTAGCTCGTAGTTGTAGAAATTTGCTTTTCAGATACTCACTTCAGTTACATGTGATGTAGAGTCATGAGTGTGATTAATGGAATATGGATTCTAGTGTGGTACCATCACCAAAATGACTGCCGCAGTCCTTGGATACCTCAACAAGGGAAATATGAATTAGGCATGGATCAGGGTTTTTTCCATTTATTTTTAGGGGTATGAAGAACATTCTGATGGTGTTTTTAAAAGAGTAATGAAAAACAGATGGAGGCAGTTCAGAAACAAGGATCCAGCATGATGAATGGACTATAAAACACGCCATTAATGTCCATTCAACAACATTCACCTCCAAATCTATATAATATATCACATTGTAATTAAGTACATAATTATTCACACCTGATTTATAACTTACTACAACCAGACCCAATGCTTGATAGTAGCAGTTGGGTAGATCCTTACAAAGCATTGAAAATACTTTTTTTGAGTCGTGGCAAATTTCTAGTAAAATTTTTAGCAGTTCTCTAACCTTTTTGCTAAAAATAGTCACTGAGGTTTTTGAATTCTTGGGAAATTTTTTACTTCAGTTTAGTTTCCAAACGCAGGTTCATTGTATTTTTTTTTGCGTCTAACACTTTTTTCCCTTGTCAGAGAGAGCGAATCTGGCCTCATATAATGGAATATCCCTGTTAACACTGCTTTTACTGTTAATCTAAACATCCTCAGGCAGAACTCTGGTAGCCTTTTGCTTATAACAAACAAAAATATGTATAAAAATAATTTTAAAATTTATTCAATGCCATTTCATTGAATGATAGCTACTTTTTTAATGTTTATTGACTTGGAAGAATTTTTAATAATATTTTAATAAAGGCAATTACACTGTCTTTGTATGAGAATTTTGAAGTTAATATCTATGATTGACTATTACTGGAAGGAGAGAAGAACATAAGATATGCTTTCAGAGAGTCTTAAGTGTTTGTATTATATGCAAAGAGAAACATCCATATATTAAGTAGTTTTAATAATGCAAGAATATAAACTCCCAGTTTCAGAGGCCCAGAGCTGAAATACCAAAGTGTAAACACTTTTTTAAAAGTAAAATGAAGCCTTCCAGAATAACAGAGGTGATTTTCATCAAACACAGAGCTGCAGGCGCAAGGATTGTGAACCTTGCATCCGATTTAGTACTGAATGAAAGCATTTCCCAGGAAGAGTTTTTTGTGGGGATAAAAAGAGCTGTCAAATGCAATCAGAAATCGGTCTTTCAAACTGAGAACTGTAGAATGCTATAATTGGCTGAAAGAATTGGTAAGTTTGGGCTTGATAACATTACTGATCAAAAGTAAGCTCAGAGGTTTTGAAACTTTGTTCTTATTCTGAAATCTTAGAGATAAATTATTTGAAACTACTATTTTTCTGTATCTTTTCAATTCTTGTTAGACTACTGTGTTAAATGGTTTCTAGATTACTTGCAAATTCTTTTATTGCCACCAAAGGTAAAATCAGGCCTTATATAGAAAAAATCCCCACCCTTAAATTTATGTCTAAAAGATCTCCTTTTTATGTCCTGTCATTTCATTTTTCTGTCTTGTTTTTTTGCTCTCATAAATGAATACATATATACCCTTAATGTTATAAAAATTCACAATCATATTATGTGCTGTATTATTTGTGGAAGTAATTTTCTATCTTTTGAACTCATCTGCCATCTTTAAACAAGAAGTTACACGAACTTATAAATTTTTTTTTTGGAAGCAAGGAAGGGATTCTGCTGCTGTGTATTCATGCATATGTGTTTGGTTTGGAGAAAAGACAGATAAGAGGATTAGAATGGAAGCATTCCTCTCTCCAACACACCAAAGCTCTGCAGAAATCAAGCATCATCATCTATTTCAGAGTGTGCTGAGTAGCAGGAGACTAGCACCCTTGGAGGCCATTCTCTAGAGCCCCCCCGCTTTTACACTTCAGAGCCCTGGAGCTCTGGGAAGCAAATCAGACCTGGATTTCCCACTACACAACTTCTCCTTCAAGGCTCCTTCAGTCCTTTTTTCTGTTTTCAGAAACAGCAGAAATCTGTCCTCAGTCTCTTCACGTCTTATACTGTGAATAAAGTGAGCCTGTTCACAAGCACAGATCTTTCTTCTGCATGACAAGGAGAAAAGTACATTATATAAACAAGCACACAGGACTCACTAGCACTACCTCAGCTTGGAATATTTCAATATTCAAAAGATCTAATCAATCACTAGATCTAATCAAAGCCTAATTCTTTCAGAGGTAAGTGTCCTGGTTCTAGCCAGGACAGGGTTAATTTTTGCAGTTGCCAGGAGGGAGCACGGCTAGGACCTGGAGGTTATTCTATACCACCTCACATCATTTTTCAGGTACAGGGGAAGGGTTATCTTCCTGGTCAGGGTACTGTGGCAGTGGTCAGGTCAGGCTCTGCAGTTTGAATTTTCATGTGAATCACTGCCTTTCCTTGTACACTTCTGTTAATTAATATTGTTGCTGTTACTGTTGGTTTTCTTATCTCATTCCTGTTTCCAGTAAAACTGTTCTTATCTCAACCCATGATCTTTATCTTTTGTGCTTCCCAATTTTCCTCTCCAGCCCACTCCAGGGGAGAGGAAGTGGGGAGCAAGTGAGCATCTCATGGTTTGGATTGTTTTGGTGGAAGTGCTTAATTGGCAAATAGTATTCATAAACCACAATAGTAAACCTTTATTAAAAATTTATTGGTTTCAATTCTTTGGTTTTTGTTTTGTTGGGTTTTTTTTCCCTGTCACAATTCTGTTTAAAGAACCATAGAAGCATTGAGACCTTAAAGATTAGCTAATTCCAACCCCCCTGCCATGTGTAGGGACACCTTTCATTAGATCACACTGCTCAGAGCCCCATCCAACTTCCAGGGAGAGGGCACCCACAACTTCTCTGGGCAACATGGTCCAGTGCCTCACCACACTCATAGAGAAGAATTTCTTCCTAATACCTAATCTAAATCTACCCTCTTTCAATTTAAAGCCATTTCTCTTTGCCTATCACTCCATGCCCTTGTCAAAAGTCCCTCTCCAACTCACTTGTAGGCCCCCATTAGGTACTAGAAGGCTGCAATGAGGTCACCCTGGAGCCTTCTTTGCTTCAGGTTGAACAACCCCAACTATCTCAGTTTGTCTTGACAGGAGAGGTACTCCAGCTTTCTGATCATCTTCATGGTCCTCCTCTGGTCTTCTTCAGCAGTTTCATGTCAGTCTTATGTTTGGGGCCCCAGAACTGAACAAACTACTCCGTGTGGAGTCCCTCTATCAAATCTCTGTCTCTACAGTTAAGAAGCAAGGATGTCATGTGGGATAGTGTCAAATGCTTTGCACAAGTCCCGGGAGATGATGTTAGCTGCTCTTCTCTCATCCACCAATGCTGTAATCCCATCACAGAAGGTCACCAAATTTGTCAGGAGCTATTTGCCCTTAATGAAGACATGTTGGCTGTCGCCAATCACTTCATTATTTACTATGTGCCTTAGCATAGATTCCAGGCAGATCTGCTCCATGTTCTCACTCAAAGGCGAGACTTACCAGCTTGTAATTGCCTGGGTCTTCCTTTTTCCCTTTTTAAAAGTGTGAGTTGTATTTCCCTTTTTCCAATCAGTTCCACCACTTCTCAATAAGATGGACAGTAACTTGTTCACTTCACCTGCCAGTTCCCTCAGTACCTGTGGATGCATCTCATCAGATCCCATGGACTTGTACACCTTCAGGTTTCTTAGGTGACCTTGAATATGATCTTCTCTTGCAGTGGGTGGTCTGACATTTTCCCCGTCCTTGCCTTTGCCCTTTAGCTTCCCATTCCCCACCCTCTTCTCCTAGTGAGAAGGATGTCTAGCCTAGCACCTTTCTCTGCTGGCTCCTGTATCACTTGGAGAAGAAAGTTATCATCAATACACTCCAGGAATCTCTTGGATTGCCTGGGCCCTGCTGTATTGTGTCTCCAACAGATATTGGAGTAGTTGAAGTCCCCCATGAGGACCAGTGATTTTGAACATTAGGCAGCTCCTATCTGTCTGTAGAGGGCCTCATCTGCCTGGTGTTCCTAGTCAGGAGGACTGCAGCAGACCCCCATTATAATGTCACCTGTCCCTGCCCTCCATTTAATCCTGACCCATAAACTCTCGGTCAGCTTCTCATCCATCCTCAGACAGCTCCATGCTGGTAATTGACACAAAGGGCAACACCACCTCCTTATCTTAACTGCCTGTCCTTCCTAAAGAGCCTGTGTCCTTCCATTCCAACACTCTAGTCACAGGAACCATCCCATTACATCTTCGTCATGCTAACAAGATAGTAGCCCTGCAAGCCTGTGCATGTGTCTAACTCTTGTTTATTCCCCATGCTACAATGATTTGCATAGAAGCATTTAAGTTGGACTTCCTGCGAAGCTGACTTACTGGCTGGAGTTCCTTTGTGCTGCTCTTCAGGTGTTTTCTGCTGACCTCTGACGTCTCTCTTTAGCTTCGAGGCATCTATTGCTGGACCTGGCATCAAACTGCTAGAAGTGGGATAAACTGAGGTTTCACTTCCCTGGCAACTTTAGTTTAAAGTCCTTTGCACCATCTTGGCAAGCCTATGACTGAAGATGCTCCTCTCCTTCTCAGACGGAGACCCCAGTAGAACTGTTTCTCAAAGTCCCATGGTCTAAGTAGACTAATTCCTGGCTGTGGCACCAGTCCTGTAACCATTTGTTGATTCTACAGATTTGACTGGCCCTTTCAAACCCCTTCTCTCTGACTGGGAGAACTGATGAAAAAACAACCCGTGCTCCAAAGTCCCTTACTGCCACTCCCAGAGCTTTGTAATCTTTCTTCATACTCCTCAGTCTGCTTGTGGCTGTATCACTGGTCCCCACATGAAACAACAGCAGCAGATAATAGTCAGTGGACTGAAAGAACTTCACTGTCAGCCAACAGCTTCAAATTTCACTGTCTGCTTTTTCCCTTCCTCAACTAGAAGCATAGCGGACACTGAAACAAGGGCAAATATTTTTGAAAGACAGAAGACAGCATACAGTTACAGCTTGCATTTAACAGCAATATTTCTGGCAGTGTTTACATCAATTAAGTAAATAAAATAAATAAAGAAACATTTCAAATAGCTGATAAATAATATGCTGTAAATAATTCACAAGTCTTGTCCACTGAAGAAATAGGGTGTTTTGGTACTAACTGGTAAGTTAAAGCTAGCTTGTAGCCTTTGCTCAAGAACATTAGAGGGAGTAAGAAGAAGCACATCCTTGGCTGAGACGGAGGCATCTGGCAGGCTGCTGGGTAGGAGGTGCAAAGCAATACCACCCACAGGGTCCAGTGATAAAAACAATTCCTCCCACTTTCTAGACTGCGCCTTAGGCTATGACAGCACAAGGTAAACCTTAGTCACAAGCAAAATTTCAGTAAAATTAACATAACTTCATGCAGACAAACCTGAGGTGACACATCTATGCTTCACCTCATGTATGCAATTTAACAGCCCGTTTAACATCACTTCACAGTGAAACTCGTTTCTGCCATCAAGAACAAGAATCATGAGAGCAGCTGTTGATTTCAGTTTCCAGACTTGGAAATCCTAGCAAAGCAAGTAATTTAATCCAATTTTCCTTGCACCCTCTGTCTTTCTAAGACTACTGTTTATCATTTAAACTACTCAAGAATCACTCTGTTCCTGTTAGACACATGTGTAATGTTATCCTGGTGAAATAAAATGAATGGAGAAAAACTATCAGAATTTAACATCCCTTTTAACAGCAGTATTCTGTGCAATGTTTTATTTGACCAAGCTTTTTGCTCTGTATATTCTTGTCTCTTAATCCAAGTTCTAAAAACAACTCAAAAAACCCCTCCCCCCAAAAAACCAAAAAACCACCAAAACAAAAACAAAACAAAAACCCCACAGAAAACAAAACAAAATGGAAACAGAACAAAACAAACAAACAAAAAACCAAACAAAACCCACCAAAAATAAACCAAACAAACCCACTCCTAAATATTTCCTTTTTTTGCTTTCGTAAATCCTCCTGGTATTAATGAAATTTTGAAAAGTTGGCATCCTAAAAAAGACAGATGGGATAAATATGATATCTACAAAATAGATATATACATCCGTGTTAGTCCTTTAGACCTTTTTTTTAGACACTAAAGAGTAACATCATATCTGATCCTACAAGACAGGTGAGTTTAACTCCAGTAGTGTCTGCTTCTCTATGTTAACTATGAAGGGATTTGATAGAAGTAGCTCAGATACAGACATGTATATTTTAGGTATCCAACCTTACCCATGAATTCTCACAATATTTCACTGCATGTATCAAATCGTGCATACGGTAGGTACAAGTAGGGAACACAGAAAGATAACCATTTTGTAACTATATAAAATAATTCCTCTGTGCAATGTCAATGGGATTTGAGTGTAGGAGGAATTCAGAACAGAAATTTCATTCTAAGTAGAATTTTATCTCTAATTGTTTTGCACAGTCAAGAGATGGGTGTTATTCCAGAAAAAAAAGAGCATGATTTGCATTATTTTACTACTGAAGTAGGCTGGAATTTCTGACATATAGGCTATGATATTTGTATTTTAGAAACACAGCTATATTTGTATTTTTGGAACACAGCTTTGAAGTAACTGATGGTCTGCAGGTACAAATTATAGATAGCTTGCTGGATTAGATGAAGAACTAATGGGAAGAAGAGGACAGTATGATTCAGTTCTGCTTGATTTGTCTTCCTAGTAAGGAAGGCTGAGCTTAAAAATTTAGCTTTAATCAGCCTTTTGCTTCATTCTTCATCTTCCCTCCTGCCCATATTCCCTAATTTCCTTTTACATTAATGAAGTTCAATTCTGGAAAAGACAATCACAGGAAGCAAATTCAGCACCGTGTATAATATCCACTTCTTTCACAGCTCAGTAAATATTCTTTTGTCCCTTAGAAATTTCTCATCCCAACCTACATGTGCTTGTGTATCTTAAAAAAAACCAACCAACCCCTCAAAACAATCACCAAACCAAACCAAACCCAACCAAACAAAAAAGTTTGGTTTTTTTTAGTGACGTTATTTGTTATCTCAAATATTCCTTAATGTTTATAGTATTTTTCTTAATAACATAATAAATAATAGCCTTACAAGTTCATTCATTCATTCATGGCTAGGCTTTGCAAACGAAGATTTGGGAAGCCTTACAAGTATTTTGTATATAATCATCCTCATAGAAGTAATACTGTAAGTATCTTGATGTATTCTACTAACAGGGTTATCAGGGTTATTTACTTGTTTTCTATATTCTTACTTTCAGAAAAGCCCCAGTGAATCTCAACTTCTTAATTTGATAGTTATATAGCTAGACTTTTTTTTTTTTTTCTTTTTTTTTTTTTTTTTTTTGTATGGTTGTGGAACAATGGATAGAGTTAAAAATTAGAGGAGACTAGGAATTACAGGGTAAAATGCAACTGCTGCTCCCTGGATGGAATGTGGTCAACATGCCCACAAATGTTCCCTAAGCAATGTTAAGCACCTGCTATGGGAGATGGAATGGAGTGGAGTAGTGTGGAGGCACCATGGTCTCCCTCCATAGACATCCTTGCAGGGAGGGGAACATGGTGATACTTTGTAGTTAAAACACCGTACAGTACCTGCCCACCAAGGGAGACAGATGCCCAGGACGACTACCCAATTAAGTACTTATGACTAACGTCACTCAAGCTCCACCTAAACCTAAAGAGATAGTATAAAAGTAAGTTGGGAATAGGTGGAAATTGGAGGAAGTCTCCACCAAAACTGCTGGGATCAGTCGATGGGCTGAACTTGTCTTCCCTCCCACAGGGACGCCTTCTGGGTAAGAAACATAATTCTATGTGCTCTAAATGCTGTTTTTGGGATTAGAGTTTGGGCTTGTGCTTGCTTTATAATAATAGTAGATTGCTTTAAACACATTTTTGCAGTCAGACACTATCACTGACAACCATGAATCTTATTACATGTCACAATTTATATTAATAAAGAGTATTATTCCATAAACTGTTAGAGTGAGTCCTTTACGGTGCTAGCAGTTGTCAGCAGTGGATAACACATTGGGAAGGCCCACTGAGGGGTCTCCTGCTGTTGGGTTAGCCCCCCTGAAAAGGGCAGTTGAATCGCCCTCCAATCCTGTGAATCTGTTCCAAGGGGTCCCCGTTATGGGACACCAACAGACTGGTCAGATATAATGGTTTCGGCTTCCCTGGGGCACTGGCAGACAAATAAATCCCTGAGGGTCAAGAAAATCTCCCCTATCTAAGAGTTGGGCAAACTCCTCCCCCTCCTTTCATGTGACAATGATAAACTGTAATTTTAATACTAGGTTTGTTTAAGGAATCCACACATGATGTTGCAAAGAAGTCACTGAAAAAATTATTATTTTTAGTCAAGCAAGTCAAATATTTATTTGTCCTCAGGGTTGTATCTTTCTCTTACTGCAATAGCAAGAAGTGCCATTTTTATTGCTTCTTGTTTTTTAATACTCTTAGCAACAATTTAGTGTTAATAAAGAAATAAGACAAGAATTTTCCTTGTACCACCCATTAGTAGAATTTTTAAGTGATTTGGTCCTTGTCAGTAGTTCTCCACTGAAGTTTCTTGGCATTACACAGCTCATTCCGGCAATATTAGTCAGGAAACACCTGCAAATTAGTAATGATGGTTTTCTTTGAACTTGGTTTACAACATCATGATTAAATGTCAGTCTCATTAGTATAGGAGTATTTTCACCATTTCAGTTATTGCAGCAGCAGCGAAGAACAAGAGGGGAAGTAGATTGCTCTAGATAAGAATTTAATGTCATCTGTACAATCCACTAAAATCAACTGTTCTGATATAAATGAATGAAGCTAGAATAATAATTTCTGATGGATTCATATAGAAAAACAAAAGAACCAAGGCAACTTTTTGATTCACAGTCTGAGTTTCTATGTACACCAGCTGAAAAAAAAAAAATATGTGTGTGTTGTTCTTCTTGCAAACACAACATTTTTATTGGGAAGTCATTGAAATGTGAAGAATCACTGAGACATCATGAAGATGAAATCACTTCTTCACAGGAACACTTCATAGTCAATCCTATACTTCCATGAGGGAGAGATGCCTGTAAAATATCTGCTAGTGGATGAGTAATTGCAATGACTGAAGTTTCTTAAACAAATCACAATTACCCATCATTAGTTTTTCACTGCAGCCTGCAAGTACTTTTGGACGGGAAGTGTCTCTTCTATACACAAAACAAACTTTTATAGCTGAACTGGGGGCACAACTGAAACACCAGTAAATCTGTAACTAAATAATTTAATTAATGTGTTTGCAACCAGATTTAAATTACTATTCTAAAGTGGTGTCATAGATTTGAAAAGAGATGTTGGAGCTTCCTCCCCAGTGTCGCCCCCCATTTTTTAATTTAGGGATGGGGGAAATCAGGAGGGGGAGACGGAGAGGAACGGCACGCGCTGGGCAGCGCAGCGGGAGCGGGGGAAAAGGGGAGGTTCCCTCTAAAGAGCGGGCCAGGGCCACGCCTTGGGAGTTCTTTGTCCAGAGAATTAGGTTTTCGACCGACAGACAGAGAGGAAGTTGCTTTCGGGTTTTTTTATGGCCGCTTCCTTTTTTTTTTTTTTCTTCCCTGAGAGGAAGTTTTTTTTCTTTTCCCTGCCATATACCGCGCGAAGATCGACTGAGAGAGAGAGAGACCTACGCATTTCGGAGCGAGATAGTCCGCCCTTGGGGCGTGGGGGCTGCATTATCAGAGCTGCCTGACCTGAGATTGCGCCTGTCGGAAGAAGGACTCTTTCTGCGAAACCACCGGCCGCTCACGGGGCTGGGAGCAGCTCTTGAGCTCCCAGGGACAGTTTTGCCCTCAGCCCCCTCAGTTTTCCACGGGCTTCTTCCCCCCACCCCCCGGGGAATTAGGACTTTGTTTTGTTTCTTTTGAAAGTTTTGGATGCACTATTGTTGTTTATTCAGATTTGTTAATAAAGAACTGTGCTTTTCCTTTTCCACACTTTTCACCTCCAGACTCTTAATTTCGAAGTTGTAACCTTGTTAAACTTGGACAAGTGGCTTAACTGAAAAGAAACCCTGAATTTAAAAGAAGTGCTTGTTTCTGTTCCTTTGTTGTTAAAAACATACATCAGTGTTTTGGCCTAGCTAAACACTTCAGAAATATGAAGAGATTATTTCTGTGATAACATTAAAATTTATTATGTATAGAGCTTTGGTTTTTCTATTTATATTTTTAAATGCATTTTAAATCTAATTAAATGCATACTGGTTCTATGTCCATTTGATTTGTAGATTCAATATTTTCATGCAATACTCATCAAATAAATTTTAAATTTGCTTCCATGCTCACGCAGACTTTCATTTTCCTAATTTGAAGCTGGTGTTTGTTGGTCTAGGATTTCCTTCAAGATACTGTTGGAAATTTTCAAATTTAGTAAGTTTATCAAATATATATGTTGGGAAATCTGGAATAAAGATTACACTGAAAATCAGCCTTTTTCCCTCAGTAATTTAAGAGCTAAATCTATTTCATAGTTATTAAAGGTCCTATTTTGATTGATCCCTTTTTCCCTTGTCTCACTGGTATAGTGGCATTTCATTATTCCCTTCTAATTCACCAGCTGAATTATATTCAGAATCAAATGAGAAGTGCTTGAATCATGTATCTGAAACCTGGAAAAAAAAATCTAATAATGTATCTTTTTTGTAGGATTTTTTTTAGGACAATCTACTTTAAACAGGATAGGTGCATTCAGAATTTGGGCACACAGCACACCGCAAGACAAAATGCCCTTAAAGAGCTTTTGGGTCATATTTGGTAGAACATCCGCAAGTAACTCTAATTTATGGTCTTAGTAACAAATGAAGCATTTATTCAAAAGACTGAATAAGTTTTAAACCTACAATGCAGGTTAGAAGCTGTGTTCATATTTGCTTATTTTCCATTTCACTGAATTAAGAGCTTTTTTACTCCACAATGAAATCAAGAGTCTTTCTCTTGTAAAGGAGGTACAGTTAGGACAGAGAAGGAGAACTTATTTTTTAAGTGCTTTTCTTCAGACTTTAGAAAAAGAATAATACATTTCAATGAATGCTCATTGTGGCATAGAGCATAAAAATCATACAAAATATCACATGGTGTTTCATAAAACTGAAGACATTTTAATTAGCTACCATTGAATGAAAGACTCTTTTATTTTTTTGTATCACATACCTGTAAAAAGCATGCATTTTGGTAAAATTTCTTTGTCCAGACCTTTTTACTCTGATTTTTAAGAAAAAGTACTTGACATATAGAATACTGTAAATGGATTTTTAAAATCCTATTAACTGTGCTTTTTCTCTAAGTTAACTGCTTTTTTCTTTCATAGAGGAAACAAAACATTTCCAAATCAAACAAGAATGTCCTTATTCAAGGATTTATTGTGAGTATTAGGTTATGTGCAGTTCCTGTAACAGAGGCGAAAAATGCAGTGTCTCTGTTTCAAAGAACTGGTGCTTCCCGATTGTCAGGAGTCAGGTATGTGTTAATGTTTCCTGACCACATTCCACCTCCATATGAGAGTTAAAAGGAGCATCTGACTGCATTTTGGTGGGAAAAAAAAATAATTCCAGCCAAGTATTATCTTTCTAACCTGAAAAGAAACCAAACAGAAAAACTTCAACTTTTTCCTCAGTGCTTTTCATTAATTTTATCCACTGAATTTGAAATAAAATTCAATCAAACCCAAAGTGAAATAGATACACAGGTCAAGGCTATTATCTTTAATTTCTCTGGAGCAGTTCCAGAAAATAAGCCTAGGGGTAAAAAAAAAAATAAATATGAAACATCACCCTACTTACCACCTAAAAGGAAATTTAACAGCAAACAATTACACATTCATAAAAGAGAATACCCATCTGCACAGATGATGGCATACATTTATGTGTTGAAAACTTTCATATACCCAAGCATTACAAAATAAAGAAAACGAAAAAAATAGATTATAATGCTTTAGGTTTCTACATTTCTCTTGCATAACACTTGAAAGTTAATTCCAGTCCAGCTACGCCGTTGCAGAAACATTCAATGCACCCCCAAAATACTGAGAAGCAAAGAAAATGCATACACTGATGTTCACA
The DNA here is from genome assembly GCA_035041135.1 of Platyrinchus mystaceus. NCBI lineage: Eukaryota > Metazoa > Chordata > Aves > Passeriformes > Tyrannidae > Platyrinchus > Platyrinchus mystaceus. The sequence goes on from JAWWLV010000001.1 coordinate 81,889,629, forward strand.
AATTGGAAGTGTCCAGGATCATGGTTAATGATTAATGATTAGGGTGGTCCACTGCATCACAGTACATTAGACTACAACATCTTCATCTGAGTAATGTGGCTCAGATTAAACTAGAATTACATATGGCTTTTCATTTGTATTGTTCAATTGTATATTAACTCATGGAAGACCATCACTGCCATTAGATGGATTAAATGACCCTGAATCAGTATTATAGGAGCCTGTATTGATACTTGAAGAAGAAACCATTTATTTTGTTCTCCTGCTGGGCTTTCTTCTCCTATACTCTGCAACTAAAGCTGTGATGCAGGGCTAAAATGTGGAGACACAGAAGGACCACATATTTTCTACATTTCATGTAGCTGAATACAGTCTGCCATAGAGCTTGGCCAGCTCATATGCAGCTTTTGGAGCAATGTGGGTTCCTTTTTTTGGCTTGGCTCAGACATAATAGATAGAGGTGAAGTTTGTGTCATGGAGGACACTGAAAATAGTTTCAGGATGTAGAGCACTAACTGCTGACAGGCTCTTGGTCAACAAAGCCCAATATAGCAAATGAGGACCATTAGGGTTTTGAGTTCTATTTCACATAGTTACAATGCAGAAACTACAAAACATTCCTTCTCATATTTTAAGGCTACTGCAGATCAAGTCTTGGCATGCAGTGCCCTCCACCTGTAATGGTTACTATATGAGGCTCTAAGCAGGACTAAATGAGGTAAATCTATTTAAACCTGTTTCTTGATTTCTTCAGATATATAAGTAGAATAATATAATGTCTGCCACCAGCTGAATTTTACATAATTATATTTCTTAATAAATTATATTCCTGAGGCATTTCATCTTCTAACATTATCAGCCAATACATTTTGTAGCCAACAAAAGCATTAATTGAATTTAATTTCAGCAAACTGGAGTCTCTTTCTAAGCATGATATATCACTGGAACTCATAACAATTTATTATACTGGATATATAAAAAACAATGTGTTTTCCATGCACATGAACTAATGAAGCTTCTTTTCTCTTGGATTTATATCCAATAACCTTCAAGTCACATCACCACAATAACTCCATGCTCTTTTCCATCCCAATAGCTTTTGGTCCACAAAGTTGGTAGTCCTTTCACATGGAAATCCTTGCTTCAGCTTTGTCCATGTCCCCTAAAACATGTCCCAGTGTACACACCTCCTTTTTTTAACTCCTAACAAGAACTAGACCAGCAGCGGTGTCTCCAATGGCTCTGGGAGCACCTGTTGACCGGTTTGAGGTTGGGGAGTAGCTGAGCTTACCCTTCATCCTTCCATCCAAGTTATTCAGTGGGAACGCTCCCCTCTCATCCATCCAATTTGCACAATACTTGTGTAACATAGTACCTTTAAGACAATTTTATTGCATTTGCCTGGGGACCCCTGGTGGCCTAGCGGTTAAGATGCGGAGCTCTCAGCGCCAAGGTCGCAGGTTCAATTCCCGGTCCTGCTTCAGGGTCCCCCGGGTAGATGGAGCTTGTCAGCCCCTAAGGCCATCCATCTAAGAGAAGGTC
>JAWWLV010000001.1:81891270-81906462 GCA_035041135.1 Platyrinchus mystaceus
AAAAAATCCATTGCGCAGGCTTGAAAGGTAAAAAGACCTTTCCCAGATCTTCGTTCGCGAAGACTGGCCACACACATTGCATTTGCCTAAATTGGCAAGTAGATTTGGCAGTAGATTCTAAAATTAAGGAAGGAGGAATGTCAGAGATAACGAAAGGAAATTGGCATAGACCTCATTTCCTTGGGAACCACAGCAAGATTTGATTCATCTAAACATGTGTAAATCTTCACAAAGTACTTTAAGAAATACAGGCATGTTATAAATTTAGTAAAGTATTATGAAAATTTCTAAGCTTATTGTATTAAAGTTCATTAAAAGCCTAGTGGATGAAAATGCATGCAAAATACCTTTTAGGACCATTGCAGGCTTTTAGTGCATACTGAACAACTTTATTTTTCCACTGACTATAATTTAAGATATATATTTATAGGTACATCCTCAAGTATGTTTGCATGCAGTCAAAGATCTGTTAGCAAGGCAATTTGCTGCACAATTCTCTCTCTCCACCTGGAAGCTGCATTTGATATGACCTCTTCTAGACATAATGCAATAAAAATTGCTGTTACTTGTCAGGAATCATCATTCCTTATGGTTAGAAATATTAACTTTGCTGTCTGAGATTGTTTACATTAATGGCACAATTATATTCTCAGATATTTTATGTGGGAATATATTCAGCAGTTTCTTGATGACCCAAGTCCAAGATGAAATTTCTTGGTTAAAGGAAACCATTACAAACCATACCTAAATTTCCAGAAACCCAGTAATTAGGGCATGTGTTTCAGAGAGGAAACACACTAAACCCACTCACTGCCTTCCTTTTTCATGTTCTTTAGTTTCATGGTTTGTAGAAACCCTAACCTGACACCTACAATATCTGTAAGAAATGAGTAGCACCCAAAGGTGGGATTTTATGTCCTTTTTGACTCATTTTATCTTGGCATAAATGCCTGTGTAAGGTTCAGAGTGGTAGGGTGCCCCCAGACCTCTGGTCTTGGTGGTCTGAACAGCTTTCTACTTGTGGAAAGGCAGTCTGTAATAAAGATATCTAACAAGATCACTTGAAAATGTGTTTCCTGGATTGCTGTGTAATGCCACTCAGTTTGGTAAGTAGCTGTCACATCCCTGTGTGGGTTGAGAAGATTTGTACCGTGGCCATATTTAAAGTTTGCTTCAAAAGAGGAGGAGCAGCAGCAGCAGTGAGCAGCACTAACACAGAGAGCATCCTCATAGCCAAAACCCAACTCGAAGTCAGAGGCAGGTGGCATAGTATCTGCTGACCTGTCCTATCTGTTACATCATGTAAACACATTCAATAGGTGTTGATAACTTGGACTTGGACTGCTAATTAATTAGTTCACATTCAGTAACAGAAAATCTACTGCCCATGGCAAAGAAAAATAAATGCTACATTATAGAGGATCTATAGCCTGGCTTGATTTTATGAACTCTTACTACCCTGGAGCAAGTGACACTAATTCAGCATGCAGCACTGTAGTACTTGAAGTAAGATACTTCTCTATTTGCTGCCCAGGAACCTACACAGACTTCTTGTAATTTCTGTGATTCTCCCTTTTCCAGCCAGTTTTCACCACTGCTTATATGCATTTTATATAATAAACTGAAGGTGTTGGGAAAAGATGGCAGTTACAAACATTATAGTGTTGTTTACAAGCAGTGGAAAGATAAAGTTAGTCACTATTTACTCTTAAATCTTTATGTCTAGCACTTCTTACCATGAGTAAACTTTCAGCTGTATCTGCACCCATCTGTCTCACTATTCATTGAAGTAATATCAACCTTTCTATCTCAATATACCTTATTCAATATACCTTTTCTGCTAGAGTAACACCAACATTTCTTATCGAAGGACACGAATTTTTATCTACAAGTTTCTACAAAGTCTTTTTTCCCTCTGATACAACAAATAAAATTTCATACACAGGCCAAAATTTGACTTTTTTTGTGACATGTAAACATAAATAAATACACATTCTTTAGAAAATGTAACCTAAAATCTAACCTAACATTTTCCTGCTGAAGAGATGATCAACCATCTTGTCCTTTTCTTGAAATACATATATACTGAGAGCCTGTGAATTTTTTTTCTTGTTATATCTCTGTTTCTCTGTGTGTGTGCTATTTCACTACTAAGGATGTATAAATATAATGTATTATAATGTATCCATGTAGTCTAATCAATTCCCATATAAAAGTCACTACTACTGTCTGAACCAAATTTTAACACTTTATTGAGCCAAGTATGAGGGGAAAAAAAATATTTTGAGATACATATTGCTCTGCTGCAGGTATGGTATCCAAAAAGCAATATTCACTTGTAAGAGAAATGTGTGTAACAGACATGTAAACATTTTCTTAAAGACTCTGGTTCCCCAAAACTGGAGGTTACCACCATAAATTCTTATGTTTTCTGCAAACTCTCCCACCTTACATATCTTCATTTTTATTTAACTATACAAATATTTTTCCTACAAATCCTGAAACATCTCTATTATGTTGGATTTTTTAGGATGGTACATAAAATAACATTTCAAAAAAACACTCTTCAGGAGCTTTAATAACAACCGCAAAACAACATAAACAATAAAAATGCTACTGTGGAGAATACTAGGGATAGTTATCTGTACTTTGTCTTCATGATATATTATTACACTATTTGAGCTATAACATTTTATTAAGTCAACCCCAGGGTACTCCAGATCTCTTATAAATGGGGAATATTTTTTTCTGAAGTGAAGGTAGTCTTTTTCCTAATGATTAATCATTGAAATGGTCCATAGAGAATGAAATAGCAGATTTATACCAAACTTGCATTTGTAGAAACTGATATTAAGCAACCCTACTGAAAGAGGCTGGGAAAGCACTTTGCCTTAGAATTTATACATAAAATTTTTATAAGTCTAGAGTTTTAACTGTAATTTGCTTACAAGAAATATATAAAATTTCTTGAAAGAAAAAACTTCTGCTGCATGAACTATCTTTCATGGAATATAATTACAAAAATATTTAATTTTTGTCATTGAATTAGAATTATAACCTATTTGGAACTACAGCCTATTTCATCCTCAGAACAATAATTTATTTTCTCTCTCCTTTTCCCACAGATGATTCAGTAAACCTTCTCACTAACCTAGCTTGATCATCAGCATAAAGCAGCACTGCTTGTTTTTTAATGGGTTAGATGCTTACCCTGGGGAAAACTGATCAAGTCACACACTTTAAATCAAATCAGGATCAAAGCAATTTGCTGATTTACTAATGACATGTAATTAATCAGCAAACACTATGCTCAGGATCAGTATCAGGAACACAATAAAACACACAGTATTAGACATATGCAAAATCTGCATGCATGCCTTCAGATTTCTCAATACCCTTTATATCTTCTCCCCAGAAGTTCCACATCACCCTACCCCAGTGCGGTTTTCCCCAGCTCTGGGGATCAGAAGCTCCCCCTCACCCCAGAAGTGGTTCCCCTTTGTGCCCACCCCTTCTGTGGGACAAGTAAGTGCCCTGATTTTGTGTTGCCACTGTGTTGTACCCTGCACACACTGACCCATGTTCTGGTGAGAACACTGTCCCCCAGTGGGGTGGCTGGCTTGTTACCCCTCTAGCAAGGTGTCTTCTGTGTCAGAAATCTCCTTGTAATCCTCTGCTTGCTGTTTAATTTTTCTAATGGTTGTCTTCCACACTAGCATGATCAGCATAGGGCAAAAACCCTTTTGCAAAATTTTGAGTGCCCCTCACATCTCACAGACAAACACAAAGAGCTTATTCCCACTTTCCCATTTTCTCATCTGTGGTTATAGAAGTCTTTTTGTCAAGGACCAGCAATGAGACTATCCTCGCAATATTTGAGTCAAAATCTAATAGGCAGCATTTCCAGCTATAGTTGGAAGAACAGGGGCAGAGTCCCAATAGTCATTCAGTAAAAATCTGACTGGTTTAACTTACGGCATGATGTTTGCATCTTTATACGGACACCTCAAAGGGCATCTAAAAACAGTTCATATAGCAGAAAAAGAGAAAACTACCTGTAAGGGTCTTAACACAAAGGCATACAACCTATTTGCAAGGCCTTATTATGCCACAATGAAGTAAAGAAAAAATGTAGAGGCCATAAAAGACAGCAATGGTAGAATAAAGTGCTGTAATGATTACCTTTTCTCTGCCTACCACCTAAAGGGAGTCTCAAGCTCCTGAAGACGTGCCCAGGAGCTTGCTCCAAAGGCCCAGAGAGAGACTAGGTCTACCCCAAAGAGTAACAGACTCCAGTCTGTTACTAGCACAGACCGCAGCACAACTCTGACGTTAATGCATTTCAGAATAGGAGCCAAAGTAATGTCTGAACTGGGCTGAGAGGATCCAGCTAGGAAGCAAATATTTAGCTAAAAGGTCACAGAAATAAGGGACGAGATTATTCACTGTTGAAAGTTGTGACTCGACCAAAAGTAGGTCAAGATGAGAATAGGGGAGCTCTTGGATAATACTTATGCATTAAGTAATGGTTTCCCAGAAAAATACAGAACTAGTACAAGATTTATTAGATCCTTTGAGGCCTCCCATCCTCCCTTTTTCATTCCCTCCCTCTCTTCCTTACTTCCTACCTTTTCCTCAATATGTTTACGGTATTACCTTAAAATCTAAAGAATTTTAGCTTTAAACAATGAGACAATTAGATAATTACAGTATCATAATGCACAGAGAGCCTACCTAAGTCAAACCTAGATTGAACCATACTAAAATTGAAAAATGAAGCCAAAATTAATACCAAAACATATATTTTCGTTCCTTGCATGTGAATCAAATTTGCCTATTGGCTAGTTAAGCAAGAAACAGACAAAACTGATTGTGAACATCGTCTCTTAAATATGGCGTGACTGACGTGAACCATATTCACCCAAAGCTTTGCATTAACTTATGTAGCATCTACAAGTTCATATAATTTGAATTGAAGGATCCAGTTGCTTTTCTGTTGCTAACAGCTTGAGCAAATTATCTTAGAGAATAAGATCCTCACAGTTCATAGCGACCTTGCTACATAAATCTTCACTAGAATTTTAGTTTCCCGGATTGGAAAATAAGTATTTTTGAGATATAAATATGTTGGGACTCCATTAAGAAAACCCTAGAAAATATTTGATAAATAAAGGCTTCTATATATCTTAAGATACTTCTCAAGGAATTGCTTCTTTTAGATACAAAGATGAGGTTGGTAGGTAGTTACTGGACAAAATGAGAATGAGTGTTGACCAACCTTCTTTAAGACTAAAACTGATCCCAAGTTTCAGGTCCTCAGTGACTAACAAGAGCCTGGAAATAGGACAGAAACTTACCTGTTTATTTTCCTGTTAATATTACATATCCTGTTAATATTAACATGTCCTGTTAATATTAATATTACATATTCCTGTTAATATTACATATACATATTATTTCCTGTTAATATTACATATTACATATTACATTTATTTTCCTGTTAATATTACATAGCAACTTTAAACTTTCAGCAATAAGAACAATAATAAAAATAATATCAAGGTTGAATTTTATTAGAATGATTAGAGTATTTTTTCTTAAATGTTGTTGGACAAGACTGAGAATTTTGAAATAGTGAAATGGTAAAAATCTGGAAAGATCTGGCATTTTAATGAAACTTCTCACAGTTATGAATCTAGTGCTCTTATGCTTTTTACAAAAATTATAGGTACCCACTAGTACTACGATACTTAAGGGTCTGTCATAATTTCCATTGTTAATTCAATTTTTCAAGGATTAAAACTTAGCTGTGAAATTTTTCTTTCTCCTAAGACTTGGCATTGAGTATTCAACTTGGGAATGGATTTCTGTAGTGTCAGCTATCTTTTTTACCTATATCATGTTTGAATTATAATGAATAGGGGGAAAAAAATCTTTAAAAATTAAATTCCACACTCTAAATGGTTTTGTGAATCTATTTGTGAGGAATGCAAGCAGAAAGTTTGAGAGTCAATCATACAGTGTTACTGTAGCAGCAGTAGTTTGGGAAACAGACCAGAAGATGAAAACATTATTTGGACTACTTGACTATTAATCCAGGTTTCAGTATTTTTCCTTTGAATTGTTGTTCCTTTTATATTTCTCTTGTGCTGTCTAACCCAGGTCATCGGAATCACGAAGGATGCAGAAACAGAAATGCTCCTAGGTTTCACTCATCATAAGTTAGGCATTCAAGGGTTAGACATCAAGTTTGAGATAAATCTCCACTTCTGTTGATGGACAGTAGGTATTGTTGCAAAACCAAGGCTCTTTCTAGGCATTGAAAAATTCACTCCTAATATATAGTGATAATAGTAAAGCTCAGATAAGCTACCATCTATAGATAAAAAAATGGATGTGCTCTAGCCATTCTTGGCTGTGTTTTCCTGAGTGCCAGTGATGAAAATCTGTAATGCTCATGAGAACATTCTTTCCTCCTATATCTTCACTGCCTGCTGTGTAGGGCTTTTTCCACATTTAGGGGCACAGTTTCATCATGCACTCTTTAAAGTACATTAAATTACTTCACAAAGACATTTCAAGTTATTTTCCATAGCTAAAAAGGAGAAGAAACCTTGGGTTTTGTCTAGTATTAAGCCACCCTGACTATGAAGTTCCTCAAATATAACTCAAATAAATAAATAAATAAATGTTTTTGCTCTTCTTAGGAGAAATTATAATAGGTGAATTTGTAGGTTTGTGAGATACACCTGTGTAACTGGGAAAAATACAGGAAGACATTATATTTTGATGTTAGTATATAGTAAAGGGAAAATTGAAGAATCTCTCCTTGCAATTCTGAGCAAGTAAACATACAAATACTTGCAAAAAATAAATGTATTCTTTGATCCTCACATAATAAATTAAGACAGTTTAGTAATAAATTGGAATATAATTTAATTGCATATGTTCTGACAGTTCAGGAAGAAAAATCATTAAAATATTCTGTAAAGGTGACAGTCACTTGCAGAGAGTTGTAACAATTCTGTATCTGGATCCACTTTTTGACAATTTTGAGTGAAAGCTGAAATCCCAGCTTCAGACAGATAAGTGTAGTAATTTTTCCTATAACACTGAAGGTGTTTAGGAAGCTAGGCAAGGATTTTTTTCCTCAATATCATGAGAAAACTCAGAATGGAAGTAGTAAATTCAATAACAGAGAAAACAATTACAGGGAAAATCAAGCTGCTTCTGGAAAAGACACTAATACAAGACAACCTAAGAGGTGCCAGAGAAATAGCAAGATAGGAATTTTTTTCCTATTTTTTTGGAGTAGAGAGGTACACTGGAAGTTCAAAATACTAGCCAATCTTGTTCATCACAGGAGGTAAGTACAAAAATGTTGGAGTTCTCTGTCTCCATATTCTTAGCCTAGTCATGTGCCCTCAAGTTGCAGAAATTTATGAACTGAAATACTAGAATATCATAAAGGAACTTTCAGTTTTGATTAATTTCCCACACTCCTTAAAAAATGGTAAGAAAAAAAGAAAAACATTTTTTGAGGAGAGAACAGGTCCTTTAAGTTTTCATATTAAGACACGTACAGAAAGTCTTTAAAATCATGCTTAAACAAATTGTCTGAATCCTTTTCAGACTATATAAATAGTAAGAAAACATACTTCTACTACAAAACCAAGTTGTGATCTTTTTTTGGAAACTCAGAATTGGTCCAACTTATAAACCTGGTTTAAACACAGTCTTTCATGAAGAAATCAGCTCATCACATGAGTGTTCTTGCTTCATATATGAACAAAAAGTGGTTTAGTATGTGCACAAACTGAAAAAAACTTTGGGAAAACCATCCACTTTTCAGAGCTGCAGTATATAACACAGCTTTAGTGAGAGAGGTAGAAAGAAGTGCTTGTGTAGACTCATGGTCAAAAATTCTGTTGCTCTTCTCTTATCCCTTCCTCTCAACTCCCAAACAGTGGTAAAGAGCTCTTTATTTTTTTTCTGAATTAGGTTAGTATTACCATCTCTAAGAACTGGTAGGAAAGAGGTGAGGTGATGAAAAGCCTCCAGAGTCAAAATTATGACCACATTGCAAAAGAAAGAGGGCATGTCCAGTGAGGGAATGATAGAATGTGCACCTCTGTATTAAGACAGATTTTTTGCATCCCCATGGTGCAAAATGCCATGCCTGGGCTCCTGCCAGAGTAGTAGCCATGTCCTAGTCCATATGCCAGATTTAGATAACAAACCACCATCTGTCCTGGAGCTTATGTGTAATACCAGTTAGCCAGGATATTAGATTACCATTCAGTTGTTTGTTTCCAACTACTGGTTTAGACATCCTGTCTAAATGTATTTCTTTTTTATAATTTTCAGAAAAGGATAAAGGAACTCAAAATATCAAGCCTGTAACAATAATTAATTGTGCATGTGCATCTGCCTACAACAAAACCTTCATTACAATGTACTATAATAGCTGTTTTCTTTAATACTGGTTTTATTTCAGAAGTATCACTCTGAATTTCTTATTCTAAGAATTTTTCTGGGAAAACACCTAATACCATTTCTCTACTTTCAGAATTATTGCATTGATTGAATAAATGGGAGACCTTGTGTTGTTCTAAAACTGGCTATCACAAACCATCACCTTAGTTTTAATGATGATTGGATGATTAACAAAATGTATTGCTGTACAAATTTCACGGAATAGAGATAAGCCAGGGAATTCATACTTGACACATAAAGCTACTGTGAAAATATTAACTTTTGTAGACAGTGGAACTGTCTGACAAGGAAACACATAAAAATGTATAGTATTCTTTTTTACTAAACAATTCCAAGATTTACTCATTTAAAACAGCGTTACAGACTTGTAAGGGATATATAAATTATTTTTAATTGTTTAATCTAAATTTAATTTATTTAATTTTTTATTTTTTTTTTAACAAGAAAACCACACCGATTAATTGACTGGGCATTTCCTTTCCATAGATAAAATGAAAAGTAGGATTCCTGCTCCTTCTCTCAAAAGCTTTCTCAAATGCACTGCAATTAATAATTCACCTGTGAGACATAAAGATCTGCATGCCTGTGTAGGGAGTCTCCCATCTGTGACTTCAAAGGGAAAATTCTGCCTTCTTATGTTGCTGCTATTATTCTGTGTTCTGCAGATGCTGCAGCCATTCTGGTGCTGCATAAACATATTTCTCTCATCTCCTAACAGGGCTCTTTGACTTCTTAGTACCCTGGCAAGACTGCCTCCTCACTCTTTCCTCCCTACCCTTGCTGCCTCTTTTCTTGAGGAGTTCCGTCATAGCTCCCAAAATATTCTTTTCATTAAGGATGCTTTCAGGGGGGAAAGGCACAGCTCTGATCAAATCAAAAGCTCTGGAGTAATCAGGGAGCCAGGGAATCCCTGGTGATTGTAGAAATGAAGTAACGCACTTGCTCTCTGCTTCCAGAGGTAAAGCCACAAACAAACCCCTTGCTCTGAACTGTATGGATAGGATTTTATAGCATCTGTTACTATATGATGCTAAGTTTCTTGAAAAAAAAATTATGTATGCAGGGGAAGTAAACTGTGCAGCACAATATACAGACAAACAACTACACACACTTGACAGCCTCTGCATAAAAAAACAATGTTTGACATGCCAAAACCACAGTAAATATTCCCAGATTGACCAGGCACCCGCAGAGGACTCTAGACATTGCAAAAAAATGGACAAATACAGATAAAACTTAAAAAAATGGAGAAATATAGAGAACTATTTTGCAGTGCATGTAGGGAAAATAGGAAAAAGATTCTGCCCTATACAGGTGACAGTTCAGAATCTTGATCATAAAGAGCAGAACTTGACTCAAACAAAGTGAGTTTGAGATTACTCCCATGTAAATCCGTACTGAAAGACATAGAACCTCAGAACAGGATTGGAAATATCTTAAGATATCCTTTTTCAAACTACCTGTCATGATGGTGGTGCCGCAACCTTTCACGGCTTTGCTGACATTTCAAATGAGATGCAGTGTTAAGCCACCACTCCTTGTTCTATCCCCACTGGACACAAAAACCCTCTGAAAATAATCTTTTATCTCGGCATGCTCATGTTGAAGTAGATAAGCTAGATATGTTAAAGCAACATGTTTAACAGGAGTGGGGGTAGGACTACAACTGTATCCTTTCCATATGCCAGTTATGCTAAAGAAAGAATTTTTCACAATACAGAGCATAAAGGCATGGCACACACAACTGTTATCAACAATCACCATTTCTCTGTACTTTCTAGCTGTCATCGTTCTTTACTGTAACAAAAGTAAAAGTAAAGCTGAGATTTCTGTTGCTACTGTAGGAAAATGCTATATATTCTGAGAGTGACTGCCATTATTCCACTAATTCCATGTAAACATGTAGTCATGATCATTAGGGCACCAAACATTATACTAGAGAACATGTTTTGAAAAACGATACATTATCAGAAGAGAGGCCATCCAACTAATTTTAGAGCATTATGGAATACATGGTTAAGAAGCTTTTTCGTATGATAAAAGCTCATCATTCTGGCATTGAGTAGTTGGAATCGTTGATAAAATGTTACTTAAACAGTATTTTAGAACAGAATTTCACAGTAACAAGTACTCCCTTCTTCCTGAGTCTATGTTTTTATTTGAAAGAGGAATATTCCAAGCATGGATAATAGAATATAATAAAAGTGATTCCCTAGTTTTTAGAGGTCAATTTGCTTTGCAATCTATTGGAAATGATTAATAGAAAGAATAACACAATGGCAGTGTGACATTATATTAGGCCATTTGTCCAAACAAGGCCATTCCACTGATTGTTAGATACCTAACTACTTTGTACAAATTTCTCTAGCAGATATTGAACGCCAATATTTTAAAAAAGGGAGACAAAGAATGAAATTAAACAAAACTACAACATTTACTTTTGACTTTAGATTCTGTCATTAACTGTGTTTTCATGCAACAACCTACAACCACTATTTGATTTGCAGGGATACTCATATGCTCCCTCCTGCTTCTGTGATCCTGCTCTGTGAAGCAATTAAATTTTCCAAAGAGCACAGCTTTGCAACCTGGTTCTCTACAGCATTTGGACATGTACTTGAGCTAATCTCTGAGACATAAGGTATTGATTAAGACTACTTCTAGATCAAGAATAGTCTTGAAGACAGGGTCCAGGGAAAATTTATAGGTCATTCATAGTGATTATTCCCAGGGCTGCACACAAGGTTTACTTCTTGGAGAAAAAGATGCATAATCTGAGGAAAAATCTGAGGAAAAAGCTTAGTAGAACAGTGGTGTATGCTCAGTGCTTCAAGCAGTGATGGTGTTATATCAACTGACTGTAGGTGACAACCTAGAAGCGTCCCTTCTATCTATCAGTGATGTCACATGAACAAAGCTTGCTAACTACAACCATTCATGGCAGAACTAGAACCTGCCTGCCACAAGGCAGATTTTTTTTGGCAAGAAACCCCTTTTCAGCCCTACAAAAGCTAATTGGATCTGTCGGTCCTGACATGTCTCAGAAATCCATCTCTATCACCTTTTATGTCAAACGGAAGAAGGCACAGTGTTGACATAGTTGAGATGATTCTGTAAGTTATTTTCCAGCACCTCTTTTTTCAGATTGCCCCCATTAGCTGCGATAAAGCCAAGCAAAATATATATCCTCTCAGAAATTTGCTGTTCATCTTGCCTTTAAAACTCCAACCGAACCTCAATCCCCAACAAAACTGGAAAGATTATTCTCTGTAGCTGAAGGTATTCAGGAAAGGAATTTGATTTTCTGTCCAGCTACCCACTTGCAATTACGATGACTGACAGTGATTTTTTAAGGCTGAAGCACAGATCTAATATATAATTCTGAATCTGTAACAGCATGCTATTTATTTACATTAAATCCAAATGAAATCATTAAGCACTCATGAAACTTCACACTAAGCAATACTCCACTTGCTGAACCACCACTGTACAGCTTTGAACACCATAATAAAATGGATCTTGAATATGTCACTCTGTTTTCAACATCCTGATGTGTATGAAACCCATTTTCAAAAGCCTAAAGTTTTTATCGTACTCTTCTCTTTGAACCAGAGACCTGGTTACCAGGACATGGAAAAGGTTGAGGTACACAACAACTTTTTTGTCTCAGTCTCCACCAGCAAGTGCTCCAGCCACACCACATGAGTGGCAGAAGACCAAGGCAAGGACTGGGAGAATGAAGTACTTCTCACTCTAGGATAAGATCAGGTTCAAGACCATCCAAGGAACCTGAAGGTGGACAAGATAGGCACCCTCAGGTGCTGAGGGACTAAGCCACTAGGCATCATATTTAAGTGATGGCTGTCAAGTGTAGTTCACACTGATGAAAAATGGGAAACATAGTCCCCTTTGTGGGGAAACCACAAGCCAGTCATTCTCAACTCTGTGCCCAGGAAGACTGTGGACCAGATCCTCCAGGAAACTATGACAAGGCATATGAAAAATACAGAGGTAGTTGGTAATAGCCAATATGGCTTCACTAACAGTAAACTATGCCTGAAAAATGTGGTGGTCTTCTGTGACAGGGTTACAGCATTGGTAGATAAGAGAAAAACCGACATCATCTCCCCGGACTTGTGCAAAGTATTTGACATCATCTCAAACAATATTCTTGCCTCTAAACTGGATAAACATGGATTTGATGGATGGACCCCACCTTGAGTACTGTGTTCAGTTCTGGGGCCTCAAATATATGAAGGACGTGGACCTGTTGGAGTGAGTCCAGAGGACAGCCACAAAGATGATCAGGGCACAAAGGAAACAGTTTCAAACTCAAAGAGGGTAGTTTTAGATTAGATATGAGGAAGAAATTTGATATTGTGAGTGTGGTGAGGCACTGGAACATGTTGACTCCAGAAGCTGTGGATGCCCTATCTCTGGAAGTTTTCAAGGCCAGGCTGGATGGGGCTCTGAGCAACCTGGTCTAGTGGAAGTTGTTCCTGCCTGTGGTAGGAACTAGATGATCTTTAAGATCCTTTTCAAACCAAACCATTCTATGATTCTATGAACCTAATATTTGGATAACAAGTGAAATCACTAAAGGGGGAATCTCTATCAACTTTGTATTACCTTTGTCCTACCTGTGATAAAAAATATTTTGAAACAAGGGATCTGAATCTTATTGTCTAATAATAATTTCATTTTCTGTGAGAAACTATTCATCGTTCTGCACATCATGCTCAAAGAAAAATGGGTTATAGTGTCTGACTTTGCTAGAAAAATAATTAAGTCCAGCTACGACAGTATAACATCTGTGCTGAGAAAGCTGGTTCTAATATCCCCTGTCTTAATCTTTTCAGAATCACAGTCATTATATCTCAGTTTGAGTGCCAAGGAGACTGAAGCAGGATAATAAATTAGCTAAAGCATTGAGATCATCATCCAGTGAGAAGATTCACACTGGCATGATCGTCTTTCCCTGTGCTTGGTGCAGAAGTCAAAATATATATGACCTACATTAATAACTTTACATTAATTTGACCAAATATGATCAAAGAGAGCAATGATATAGTCATTCACACATGGCATAAGTATTGTCTTTAAAGGGAAATAGGTTTCATTGTGCTATTCAGTCTTCTGCCCTGAGCACTTGCAATGACAATAGCACACTGTTGCCAACTGTTTTACCTGGTAGCAGTCTAGTATTGGTGTTTTTAAAATAGTTTTTAGAAATTACAATAGAACTAGTACAATAATAACATCATAACACAATGTGGAGTGCAATTCCTTACAGCCTCATTTGCATGTGGATTTATACTTGTAGTAAGTTACTTGGTTTAGCAAGTTGGCTTTAATCTAGGCAAGTACCCCCACACTTTTTTTTCCTGTGAAATATCCTTTTCTTTGCCTATGTACCCCATAATCATCAGGTTTCTGATTTAAGAATAACATGAAACACTTATGAAAATTCATGTTAACCGGTAAGACAGTCTTCATTAATGACTTAGGATACACATTGTATTCAGTATCTTCTGAGGAACAAATTTCACTACATCTTTATATTCAAGTCAGGAGAAACATTTTATTACAGAATATTTTTTTGATTTCTTTCAAGGGCTATACATTTAGCAGGGATTTAAAGCATATGTTTAAGTGATTTGCTGAAAAGGGATCATCCAAAAGATCCATTGGTCCATTTGAGGTCAATTATTTCTTAGTCTAGTTGCCAGCTGGCTTTGCTGTGGTTCTCTCCGAACAATGGGACTTTTCCCAAGGAGGGAAGAGTTGGAAGGCAATTAATCATCTTACAGTTGCAGTACAATTGATGTATTGAAATAAAGCCATGCAAACTATACTCAATGTAAAAAATTTAAGTATCCAAATATTACTGTATTAGCTAATTCATGTAGTAAACTGTGTACTTTTAACTTATAAAACCATGAGTAAGATATTAGTCAGTTTGACTTTATGGTTGTCACTATCTAGGTCTAATTATGAATTCCTTAAACCTTTCTGGTGACAATTAATTGATACCAGATTTTAGGCAATAGTAAATACTTGGAAATTTTCATTTAAATTATGTGACTCATGAGTTTGAAAAAATAAGTGTATTTTTATTTTTGAGAAGTGCCTTGCTCTTTTTTTGTGACATCATCTTTCAAAAATTTCTCACTCCACTCTGGGAATTCCATATTGTTTTTATTTGCTCATTTATTTCTGAAAAATTATTGTTTCCAGATGAAATTTTCTATTCCTTATTCTCATCTTGAATTTTGCTTGTTAAATTTGAGAAAACTCTTTAAATGTAACAGATAGAGAACAAGTTTAAAAGAGAATTATTTTTTCTGTAAAATTAAACTCTGAGACTAGATTAAGATTGCTTCATCAGTTACTTAAATAAAATTAACTGCTCTGACATTCTTCTAGACAACACAAAATTTTGTAAATTAAGTGAAATAGTAAAAGGCAGTGAAATTAATAATTTTGCACTGATTAAAGTACATCATGCTCACTAAGTTTTAGAGTAATGACAGTCTTTAATTAAGCCTCTGATCCCTTCCTCAGATTTTCTAAGGAATAAAGAATGCTGTCTGATGAGGAAGGACAAATACTGGTGTAGTTGTCCAAGCCTGCTTGGCCCGGCAGATGAACCTTAGGATTAAAGGCTGGGCTCAGTTCAGCGCAGGCTGTGTCTCA
>JAWWLV010000001.1:81906562-81922545 GCA_035041135.1 Platyrinchus mystaceus
TCTCACCTAAAAAAAAAAATCCATTGCGCAGGCTTGAAAGGTAAAAAGACCTTTCCCAGATCTTCGTTCGCGAAGACCGGCCACGAACTGTGGCTAGGTTTTGGAAGTGGTGGGGGCAGGCTACAGAGGTGGCTTCTATTAGAAGCTTCCCTTGCCTGGTGGATCCAAAGCCAGCCAGCTCCATGACGGCCTTCCTGCCGCTGGCCAAGGCTGAGCCAATCCAGAGTGATAGTAACACCTCTGGGATAACATATTTAAGAACAGAAAGTTATTGCGCAGTGAAAATTGCAGCCAAGGAATAGCAGAGTGAGAACATGGGAACAACAAGGTAGACACCAAGGTCGGTGCAGAAGGAGGGGCTGGAGGTGCTCCAGGCACCAGAGCTGAGGCCCTGCAGCCCGTGGTGCAGCCCGTGGTGGGGCAGCTGTGCCCCTGCAGCCCATGGAGGACCATTGGGGTGCAGAGACCCCCCTGCAGCCCATGGAGGACCATCGGGATGTGGAGACCCACCTGCAGCCCATGGAGAAGCCCATGCTGGAGCAGGTGGATATCCGAAGGAGACTGTGACCCCATGGAAGGCCCAAGACGGAGCAGGGTCCTGCCGGGGAGCTGCAGCATGTGAAGGGGGAAGAGCACGCTGGAGCAGGTCTTTCCCAGGTAGGGCTTGTGGCCCCTGTGGGGCACCCATGCTGGTAGAGCTCATTCATGACGGACTGCACCCATGGAGAGGTGACCCATGGGACAGCAGCTTATGAAGAACTGTTGCCCATGGGATGGGCTCAAGCTGGAGAGATCCATGAAGGACTGTCTCCTGTGGGATGGACCTCATGGGGATCAGGGGAAGGACTCCTCTCTCTGAGCAGCAGCAGAAACAATAAGTGACTGCAACCCTCATTCCCCATCTCCCTGAACCGCTGGGGGGAGGAGGTGGAGTTTGGAAGGAAGGAGGAGTGGGGGGAAGGTGTTTTTAAGATTATTTTACTTCTCACTCTTTTGCTCTGATCCTGATTGTAATAAATTCAGTTGCTATCCCCACGTTAAATCTGTTTTGCCCGTGATGGTGATCAGTAAGGGACGTCTCCCAGCTCTTATCTCAACTCATGAATCCTTTGCTGTTTTTTCTTCCCTCTGTACAGCTGCAGAGGGGAGTAAGAGAGCGGCTTTAGTGGGTAGCTGCCATCCAGCCAGGGTCAACCTACTGCAGTGGGGCAGAAACACAGAGAAGATAAGTCATTCCTGTGCTAAAGTAAGCTTTCTTTCCCTGGGCATGGCTCAGATCCATGTTAACAGGCCAAGTTCTTTTGCTTTCCAAGAGCTACTTCTTTTTTTTTTTCTTTTAGTGTTAAAGCAAAGTTATTTTCTTTCCAATTACAAGAGCTTCATGTTCGGGGACATTTCGCAACTGTTTGCATTTTCATCAGTTGTCCCTCCTTTTGTAATCTAAATGAGAGTTGCCCAAGTGCAGAGGAAAATATATAACCTCAGCTTATCAATTGTTACATAATTCCAAAGTTTCATTCACTTCAATGAATATAAGCTGATCTGGCACTGAATGCAAGAGTACAAGAAGTTCCTTAACTTTGGAATGCTAACACTGTCATTTGGCATTTGACATTTGTTTTAACTTTAATAAAGACAACATAAAACTCTGTGGACATATATAATTTGTTTTAACATAAAATTCAACATTGCTGCAAATATGTATATATCAGATAAAAGCAGAATTTTGTTTCCCAAACAGAAACTTGGTGACATAAAAGACCTTTTAAGGTGAACAATGCATTTTCTTTATAGAGATTGAAATATATCTTGAAAATAGATCCTATACCATAACCATTATTCAGTGTTTATTGCTAGAGATCACCTGTATGAGTACTGTTTGCTCTCCCCCCCTTCCAGCTGCTGCTGTTGAGAGCACACAGATTCCCAGAGAAGCAAAATATATCTGACCTTAGGACCTGTTGCTTCACAAGTCTATTCTTAAATTAAAGACACTTTGCAAAGGAATTTACAGGGGTATTAACTGAAACATTGGCCAACCTTTTACAAGATAAAATACAGTGGAGTACACATTTAATTAAACTTCTTCTGCAGGAGGATGTCCTCAGGCAGCAAAAGCTGGGCTCCCCCTTGCCTCTCTGGTTCTGATGAAAAACTGCTGTGTACGAAAGGCTACTAACTCCCATGTGTGTAACCTGTAAAGGAATAACAGTCATGCTGTTTTTCCAGTCACTGTCACTGCCACAGCTTATATGTTCTCTGAGTTTGTTCTCAGTTTTAAAGCCATGCTTCTAAAATTTGCCCAGCAGACATAAAGCCAATCAGGATTAGATCTTCTACTTGAATTTGCTGCTGGAGTGGAATGGGCACGGGTAAGGAAAAACACGTGCTTTTTGCTACAGCCTAAATAGCAAATTTTTCTCCTCAGTGACAGTATTGGCCTAAGACAAAAGACATATCTTCCCTTAGCCCTCCCCTCACCAAACTCTTCTGTATACTGCTTGCTGATGCACATTGGCTTGTACCCTTTAACACAGCCAATGCATAATATCAGATCTCAATCTGTAAATATGCATAGATTTTGTCTTTGAGCAAGCGATATTGATTTTAATGAAACCCACAGTACAAAAGAAATGAAGGGTATAAATATACTTAAATATTAATTGTGCAGCAATTGCATTATTAATTTACACTATCAATTGGAAAATCTGCTAACTCATTATTATACACTTTTATTTTCATATATCCATTTTTCATAAACTTTAATGGCTGAAACTAGAAAATTCTAGGCCCTTATACAGTCAGCTATTATGATAACAGTTGAAAATATGAACTACCTTTTCAATGATCTAATAAATACGAACCATCAGCCAAACACTGTATCAGGCTTCCCTACTGAGGTATAGAGTAAGCTAAATCCTGTAAATCCTCATACACATACTGGTTGTATGGATAAAACATCAAAAATAATTTTAGTGAGAACACCCTCGCTTAAAACCAAATGGGGTTAGATATTTCAGGATCAAAAACCTATTCCCTAGAAAGTCTTTCTGATTCATTGAGATGATTTGAAATGTAAGATACTACTAAGGCTAGGAATGCAGATTCTATCCCGCCTTTCATGCTGTGTAGAGAGCGTAAAACGTAAAAGCGTAAAACTCAGAGATACTTGGTACCAATAAGCTGAAGCTTAACATCCACAAAACAAATAAACAAATTTATTTGACATTAAACTTGAAAAATGTTTCAAATAATACATTGGAATTCTAGGCACAGTAATTTCCTTACCACATCAAAATTAAATCTGGGTTTGGGACACTAGTGGGAACGAAAAAGAAGTATTTGCAAAAACTGACTGCACTGAAGTGTGAAAAATCAATTAAAACATCCAGCCAACCCTGGTTATAAATGTTTCCATAAAATAAAATATTGCTAAAAAGCTCATAATATAATTACACACCTAAAAAGAATCCATTTTATTTAAAAAAAATAAAATGAAATTGTATAGTCACAAAATATTTTAATTACAGGTTTAAATTGGATTAACTGGTCTTTAAATAGCAAACCCACAAATATTATTTTTTAGGACAGATTTTCTGCTCTATATTTATAAATCTCCGTCCTTACATAGCAAGTGTACTTGGACCTGAACAGGCAACCTTAGATAAATAAATATTCCATTTGATCTGTGGAGTCAAAAATTTGTGACTGCTGCTCTGTCACCAAAGTCTCTGTATAGCTGAACGTGGCCAGATTTGCTGAAAAGCTCTGCAGCCTTGGACATAAAGCCACAATGTGCCCTCACCATTCTTACCCTTCAGCCTTTCCTGTGTTTTGTGCTCTTACTGCATCCTCCTTATAGTGTTATATCAGCTCTGCTGCTTCATTGATTCATCCATTTCTGCTGCACTTGGAACTTTCTACAGTAAGGAGTAAGGAGGCTGAGTGAATCTCAGTTCAGCAAAGCATCTTCTGGCAAAGGGCAGTGGTCTTAGGCATGGAATAACAGGGGCAAGGGGCTATCCAACTGTTCCAGTAATGAACTCGGAGGACTTCACTAAGGATATCAGTCAAGGGGAAGGGACATTGGTTGCAACTCCTACTTTTACTAGCTAGGTAATTGCCAATTTGCAATTCCTAAAATTCTGGGAGAATTTTAACTATTTAAACTGAGGAAAACTTACTAAAGCAAACAAACAACCCAAATTAACTTTCCTTTACTACAGTAATGTCTAAATTACTTAAAGCAGTACTTTTATACTGACAGACCTGCTGAGAGACCTAGAACTCATTCCTCAAAGCAGATTACAACAGAAAAATTAGTATCTCATTGGATCAGATCATAAGGTTCAGAAAGTTTAGTGTCTTATTGCTGATCATATGTATAAATTACAGTTGAGGGAATATTTACTGCACTTATGGAAGTATTTAAATAAATTTAATCTTTCTAGTTTAAGAAACAAACACTGTAAGAATGTGTCAAGATGAGTTTATACAAAACTGTCAGAGACTGGGAATACTAGTCTATAGTGAATATCATACTGCTGAGCATTTTCTGCATCTTTTCTGTTGTGTTTTGGTTTGGTTTGGTTTGATTTTAAGCGTGATGGATTTAAAAAAGGGCTAGTCTGCTTACTGATGCTGTCATTACACTGCTAGCTATGGTAGAAATCACAGTCAATAACGGTCCTAGGAAAATGTTTGAAAGGGAATTACAAGCAACTTATCAGTTCAGTAGTGAATCACACTCATGGTAAAAAGGTCTTTAAAACTAAATCATAAAAAAATATATACAGATAGTTTAATAAACTTTCAAATATTTTTTCTCCCATCTTAAGTATAACAATTATGGACAATAAAATGTAATTAATTGACTGAATTAAAGCTAGAAAATTTGACATAATGTCCATTGGGAAAATTACTTATTTTGAATGAAAGATCTTTTTCTAATCATTTTAAAGTGAACAAAATAAACAGAACACTTGGGAAAATGCAGACATGAATTAGTAGGGCTGTTTTATGTTCAGTTCTGTAAGCTATTCATCTACTCTGATCAGTTTGTTATTTGGTAACCCAAACTGAAAATGGCGTTACCTGACATCCATGTACAAGTAAAAGATTTATTTTCCATAAGCACAGGAAGATGCTAATTTATGGCCTCCTTTACAAGAATCAGCACAGGCAGGTGCAGTCCTGAGGAGGGATTTTCATGGGTCTTTTTTTTTTCCAGCACTCAAATTTCAGGAGTGGCAGCAGTCAAAGCAGTTGGGTATGTGTGACAGGTTTATATGAGACAAAGCATCTGACACTAAAAGCACTAAAAGCATCTGACAGGCTCTAATAGAGTTCTACAGGAAAACAGCTTAGGAACTTCTTGCCTTTAAAGCTGAGGGAAACAGAAAAAAAATCTCTTGCCATATGTACTCAGACACAGAAATGCTTATTGACTTTGTAGAACTCATGCTGTCATTTGCTGTAGGGTTTCATTTTCTTGTAGTAGCAACAGTTGACCCAATGAGTCTATTTGGTGAGGCTGCTGTTCAAGTCTGTGAAATGTAATGGTTTCTAGTGCTAGCATTGTGTCTTTCCTTTCTTTAACAAGCACATGCCAATGCTTCTTAATTTGAATTAGTAATCACATCCTACACACTACAAACCATCAGATCTCAGCTGCTAGCAAGCTGTTCCATGTTGTCAGCTATCCTTGATACCAGATCATCTGCTTGTTTCTTGGTGGTTGCTAAGGCAGAGTCCTAAAAAGTCTCATTCATGTAGTATAGGATTTGTTCAATGCTTCAGTTTCCTGGCTACCTATCTTCCAAAATGAGATTCACCCTTCAGAAAGGATTTTGTGGCATATAAAAAAACTGCATCCTTGCTCAAAGATTTTCAAGAAATCTCTCTTATTCCAGTGTTCACAAATGAGCAGGACCTGATTGTGACAAACTGCAGATAGAAATCCTCCACACAAACCTGAATTTGAACTCTGCATACTGTCTGATTTTCTGCTCTTCAACCTTATCAGACAAGAATCTTTCTATTTCTAAACCCATTTCTAATTATATTATGGCAAACCATACATTAATTAGCAGAATCCATATTTCCCTGTACAGGATGTGGTTTCTAATTCAGATATAGATTTGTCTAAGGAAAATCTAAAGTATTATTTAGCTCACTGCAAGAAGAAACACCACATTTCAGTCCTTACTTTGTTTATGTTCTTCTAGGAATAAAAGTGATATCAGGAACACGGGAAAGCCACTTGGTATGCCAAAGCTCATCTGCTTTTAATACACCATTTAATCTCATGATCATTTTCACACTATCTGTTCTGTTTTAGCAAAACAGTACAATATCTATCCTTTCATACCACCATATTCCACTATGAAAACCAACTAAATAGAGTTAGATTTAACATTTTTTGCTCAAATTACTCAGTCGTTAACAGAAAACAAATGCACATCTATAGCAGTTAACACATTGGTTTTAAAGTATTTCTTTACAGATGCTGGGAAGATTTTTTGACTGTTTGTTTATCTAGTATGCATATGTGCTAAAGTTGGAAGAAGGTTATATTTACAAACAATTAACCATGGCAAAACATGCCATAGACATCACAAACTGTGCATGCATTTGACTGAAATTATAGAATTTCATTCTGAGAAAAACAAATTCTCAGAGACAGAGAGGTTCAGAGGGGGAGAAGTGACCCCTTCATTTGTCTTGTCATGGATTAGAGACATTAATCATCAGGTGATTTTCATTTTTGCTGTCTTGCTTGACAGTGTCTCAATGTAAACCTTCTAAGAAATATTCCTAAGAGCAGATTTTTGATTCTTATTTTCATACCAATGAATGCTACAATTAAAATAAGAACTAGTAAAGTTAGATTTAGCTCAGTTCTTTTCTTTCAAATGATGTCATTGGCAGAGTAAAAAAAGCCTGATTTTTTAATATTATTTCCTCATACAATAGAATGGGCAAAAAATTATTTATCTGTTGTTAATATTTACCAAAATTGAAAGCTTTTGTGTTAGGGACTTGTTACATGGTAAGAAATCATATACTTTGTCTGTGAAATTATTGTTTTATTACAAACATATTTTATAAAAAATAAAGTAATTCCAACAAGAGGTGTCATTAAGTCTGTAGAGTGCTGGATTCATGTCTCCAAGGAACAGAGGAGACAAATGAGATATCCTTTCCTGTGTTGTTGATGAACTTGTGATTATGAGTGACGCAAATTCATGAGAACAACACTTTTATCCAGAAGTTCAGTAAAAATTATTGAAATTTGTATGCCTTATTTTAAATGAAAAATGGGGATTTTCCCCACAGTTTTAAAAGAATCAGACACTTTTCCACGCAGCAAAATTACAACAAAAAAGTTGAGCTTAGAGTTGGGTATCAAATTAAGATATGCATTTATGATTTTCAGTAAAACTAGACAGCACATTACTGTGATGCTTCAGTGTGAAATGAACTGAATTTTTATATTAAGTTGCTTGTTTCCCCCACATGATTTTTTAATAGTAGGTCTGTGAACTTGTGATGTGATCAAAGGGTCAGACTGTTGCAGACCACATCTGATCTCTATTGCAAAATGTAATCAATATATAAGGAAATTGGTCAGAGAAGTGTATTTTAAGTAAAACTAGTGTAATTTATATCTCTACAGGTCAGTAAAGAAAAGCTGGTATTCTTTACAAGCAGAAGTTACACAACAAGACATGATGCAGGATATGATTTTGTTGTATAAAATTTGCCCTGCAGTACAATTTTCTATAATTTCCATCACACTTAAGCATTACAGTGCAAGGGTTTTATCCACACTAACTAACACAGAAGTACTGTGGGCTGCAGCTGTTTCCTGCTTGATCTACCCCTCAACTTGTACAAGAGAAGGCTCCAGACACAAGAGAAGTGGGAGGGACTTTTTACAAGGGCTTGTAGTGGTAGGACAAAGGGGAATGGCTTTAAACTGAAAGAGGGTAGGTAGATTTAGATTAGATATTAGGAAGAAATAATATCTCCAAAACTACCTAAATTATGCTTCAAATAATTAAAATTTTTGCACCTTTTTGCAGCTGTGATCCAAAAGCCTTGCTTCCAGAAGAAGATGTACAGGCCTATGCTATCACCACAACTGTATGTTTGTCTTGACCTTTCAATTTTCTTGAGAGCGAGTGAACAAACTAGCCGTAACCACTGGATATGATTATTAAAACAAAGAGAAGAAAAGCTTCATGGCATTGTGGCATTTTCATTTAAAAAAATTGCTAATGGAAAGTGCTTGACAATGCTTGCTTTTGTCTTTTCCCTTGCCTGTTCAGCTGAACTTAATCTATTGTTTGCTGTTAGACAAAGCCAGGACAAATTACATGTTTGCCTATGCCTATTCAAAGAAAGGGAACAAAGGTTTCGGAATCAGCTATAGAAAACGGAGTTATTTTTTTCACTCTTTACAAATATTTAAATTGTAAGCATTTGAGCTGGAGAAATAACAAGCCTAGCTGAAATTGCCATTTCCCAAGAAACCTTAAAAGACCTTTCTTAAAAAAAAATATTTCTTTGCATTTGTCACAGAAATACTTTAAAGATAAGTTAAGAGGAAGAATTTTTAGGTTTGATTTTACAAGAGAAGATTAATTTTAAGTATTATAGTTTTGGGTTTAGTTTTTTTCTGATGAAGGAATGAAGAAAGTGGACAAACCCACAAAAAAACCCAACCAAACAAAAAAACCAAACACAATGCTGTGTACTTCTGGACCTAAGAAATGTCATACTCCACAGATTTATATAATTCTAAACTTGCAAAAGCTGTAATTTTACAGGAGAATTTTTGCCATTAGTTCAGCTGTATATTGTATTTATCTCTGACTTTTACTGTACAGCCACGTTGTTTTGTGCAGCATGTATTATGTGGTCTGTAATTTACAGGTCCAAAAGGCACATATCGTTCAAAATGGAGCAGTGAGAAAGAATAAATATCTTCCAGGAAAGGTTTGTCATTTAAAAAAAAAAAAAAAAAAAAAGGTTGAATGTATTTTTTTTTTTTTTTGCAAAATTTTCACTGTTTTGAAAAATTCAGAGATTCTGGAAATGGGGTGGGTGGTAGCCTACTATATCATGTTGTATCACAATTTTGTAATGTTCATGGCATGTTTTGAAAAAGGCATACTATGGTTAATTAAGTTGTTGTAAATATAACCTTTTTCCAACTTTAGCACATATGATACCTGCACCTGTTTTGAAATGGAGTTGTGATATAGCATAATTTTTGTTTGTTACATCACATTCATAGTTGCTGTCCACCACTGTGGTTCTCTTCTTCTGATTGTATGCCATTTTAAGTGAAAATGAAAAATATTGCCATTTGTAGAATGAAGTAAAGGTCCTTGTTCTTCCTATTTGAAAATCAGGCAGCTGCAGGCCAGAACTTCAATTTTCCCATAAAGCTTTCAGTGGAAAACCTGAGCAGGAATGCAGCTACATTATTAAGAAAAAAAAGAAATGGCAAATCGCAGCCTTTGAGCACTGGAGACACCAAATTATGATACATAAATAGGGATATTCGATAGGGATTTGTTTTAATAATACAGGTACACAGATCTTGGAAATGGACTGGAAAAATCACTTTATTTTAAAATATGGTTGCTCTGCCATAAATATTTCATTTGGCACCAACTAAACAAATCAATCAATCATTTTGCTGATTGCATAATTATTTTATGATTCACCCTTCTAAGTAACCTCATACAGTGCTACAGCAGCAGAAGGATACCAGTTCTGTAGAATGAGTGTTCAATTTTATGTACCCAAAGAGATAATGTCTATCTTTTTAACACAACCTACTAAAGGAAAATGAGAGTTGGATTTTTTTCTGGAAAAATATTTCAAGATAAACAAATGAGATATTTGTCTAGAGAATGTCATGAATATCTGAAAGTACATATGTAATCACAGAGGCATATGTGTCTGAGTCAAGTCTTCCCTGTGTATCTGTAGATATTTCCACAGCATATGGGTATGTGTGTATATAGACAAGACTGTTTAGCATTAGCATTTCTTAGATTTTTCCATCCCTGTTCTACCAGCTGATGTCAATAGTTATGACATATAATGATGAAAGTACACAATACAATTCCTTGATTTTAAAAAAAAAAATTATTTCTTATCTGGGACTAGGAAGAGTGCAATGCTCTCTGGAAGAGTGCAATGGAAAAGTGTTCTTTGATGACTGACCACAATAGCAAAAGAGTAAATGGGTCTTTAACCTTTGTTCTGATGTGCTTGCATGTTCAGCATTGAATAAAAATCCTCTTTGAAAATAGTCTGAAATTATCAAGTCACTGTTTCAAACTAGTTGGGTCCTGAAATGGATTCTTTAAATCTTATTTTTTTAACACAAGCTGAATTTGCCACAGCAATAATGGGCAAATGTTTTGCTCTTATATATGTCTTATTAGTTGTTCATCCACTGCATTTTCAGATGAAAAATATAAAACATTACAAGAGGTTTATTAAGTCTAAAGAATAGTTGATTTTCTGTGATGCAAAAATCTCCAAAAGTTCATGGTTACTTGCTGTGCATTCTTCAGAAAGGCTGACAAGAGGTTAACCTGTCATAAAAATCCCTGCTCTGTACTGTTAGGCAGAAAAGGTGTTCAGGCTTAGAGGGACTGTGTTACCTTCTCCTAGCAGCTGTCTATAGCCTTGACCTGTCCTTCTGCCCCTTGTTAAAATAAAGGTCCAGTGCTTTCTATAATTCTCTTTGTCAATGGTAGCTAAATCTATCCAAAATTATTAAATCAAAAAAGGTTAATCTGGTAATATGCCATTTCATTTACACCCCACTGTTTGTATTTTGACAAAATCTATTCAAGATCTTTGCTAATTTTTCATTTTGGTGACATGTCATGTCCCATTCCCAGAATTTTTGTTTACCATGCACATTTCAGGAAGAGTGAATCTTGGTTAGAATCGAAGCCTTTTTCCAAACTTCCCTCCACACAACAAGCTACATTTTGTCAATTTATTTTATTTTTATTTATAACTTCATCAAAAAAGAAATTAAAAATATTTTGTCTCTATGCAAAGGAGACAAGCAATAAGGAGTTAAAGAGACAAACAGTAAAGAGTTAAAGTAGTAGACCACAGGAACAACAATCAGGGATTATTTGGTCAGTCTTGTGGCTATAGTCTAAAATGTACTGAATTCTTCCTTAATTTGGAAGGCAAGTGCTTTTACCTGATGGAGAGAAAAAATTTTTGGCTGATAAACTGCATCTTGATGAATGTGATCAGTGATCAAAGAGCTGGGCCCTCACTGTACCTGCCTTTCCTCATCATGTGTAGCCATGCTAAACCATGCTGTTCTTGGCAGGAAAACAACATACTAATAGACTTTGCTGAGAAAAGTGGTTATATATGTGTTAAAACCTAATCCACTTAGAATGGAGGAGAGGAAAACTAAAAGCTTTCTCTATACCTCTAAGGCCATTTTACTAGAGGAGTTTCTGTGGTGCCAATCATTTGCAACTATCTTTAGTCTAACTGGAGTTCTAGGAACATTTTGAAGATCTGGACCACTGTTCCTCATAAAATAGACCTAAAAACTTTCTCTAAACACCCTCTAGCTATTATATGGTGGCTTGCTTTTTACAAGCAACATAACAAAAGGGATTCCTGAAGATACGGAGAAGGCAGGAATCAATTTGGGGAATTGGTAATAGCATTACACATAAATTTTTATTTCTCATAATTATTATATTATGATGAGTGTATTTTAAAAGAAATTCTGACAAAATAGATTAAATAAAAATAAAATTTGGACTTGATGATCTCTTTTCCAACCCAGTTGATTCTATGATTGATTCTAAAATAATTTAAATAAAATTCAATTAGAATATGTGTATTGGAATATCTTTTTATAAATTATTACACCCTAAGTTCATCTAATATAATCTCTGATGGCTAAAAAAAAGAGATTTGCCAATGGATTTCTTTTAATTGAAAAGTGCAACATATTTCACTTTTTTCGCTACAGATGTCTGCAGGCACTGGATTACATTTTCTCAAGTATCTTCCAGAAGCTGTAGCATAAACCTATTGCTTTCTTCTGGTTAAAGATAGGAAAGTCAACAGCTTCAGCAACTGTCAGGATATAGTCCCACCTGGTGTTAGCCAGCTGTTATTAAATAAACCTCTCTAAGGCCAGGAGTGGACTTATGCTTCTCGAATTTGTATTCTTCTCTGATTTTTTAATGAAGTCCTGATACACAACTGTCTGGAGCTCCCACATCAGTGTTCCCCATGGATCTCCTGTGTCTCAGAGAGTTAAGTACTCAAACAAGAAGAGCAAAACACAGCATGAATATTAATATCCTGGCAGTGTGTCTTTGAGCTGGCAGGGCTCTTTTACCTGGGCAGCTGCCAGATGTGATCATTTGGAATACAAAATTACTTTGGGAGAACAGCATGAAATAAACCCAGAATCCACTGTAAAGCCCAAAGCTATAGTTTTCTTATTACAAATATGCATTTACTTTCAGCTACAGTCTACTAGGATATCTTCTAGAAGCTTAAAAGTAAGTAGCTCCCAAAGTTGAATAATATGCTGCAAACCAAAATTGCAGAATAGGTGAAGATGCACAGTGGCAGAACTAGTGCCTTTGTTTCATCTCTTTGAGATCCTGAATATGTATTAGCAATACATGTAATGGACACTTGAGTATTAATATATTTCTATTTACCTCTTTCTTTCCCTCCATTTCTAGGATGGTTTTTTTATGGGTAAAGAGAAAACAAGGCTCTCTGCAGACTGGCAGTGGCTAACTCCAGCTGTTTCCTGTGTATTTCCTAAGCCGAGCACCTCACATTACCAGTTCCTGTGACACACGTAATGTCATTAGACAGGGAATAAACAACTTTAAAACCATCTACAGGTCCCAGCATCTAATTAGTCAAACAAGCAGGCTGGGAAATCTAAAACACCAGAGCCAATTCTATCTTGCAGTGTGCTGTGAGAAAAACTTATGGCAACTGTATCTTTGCTCCAGGGCAGTACTGAAATTACTTCAGGTACAAATAATCATGGTCAGATGAGACTCAGAAAAAAAGAGTTTTGTAATTCTTGAGAAAAAAAAAGATAGATTTTTACATGCTATGACTGTGTAGTAGAAAGGAAGGGGAGAAAAAAATAATAACATCTTCACTGGTGAGTGAAATGGTATCATCAGGAAAGAGTAAGTGGAGGATGCCAGGGAATATTGGGAAGGGATCCAAGATTTCTCCTCATAAAATTAATGTAAGATGATTGTAAAATTCCATAAAAAATCCTATTCTGACTGTGATGTGGCTGGGAAAGAAGTGCTCCTTTCACACAGGTTATGGACTATAAAACTTGCCTACATGCATGCTCAACTTGTGACTTTTTATAAAGTACCTTTCTATTCACCCACTAGAGAAAGTGAGGGAACAGAAAAGAAAGAACCAGGCTATTCTCTGAGATGCACAAGAAAACAAAAAGACACTAAATGTAACACTGCAGGTTCTGCCAAGAGAAAAAAAGGAAAAAATATAATCCAAGTGCAAGTGTTTAACACCAGGATGTATTATCCAGAGAGGCTCCTGGAGATTTTCAAAACTGAACTAGAAGTCTTGAGCAACCTGATCTACTTTGAAGTTAGCTCTGCTTTGAGCAGGTGACTGGGCTCAATGAACACCAGAGTTCTCTGACAACCTGAATTATGTTATGTTTCTGTGATATCCCAACATGTTTCAGGATTGGGGTCCTTGAACTCTTAGCCAGGACTGCAGGTCAGGATTGGAATTTATATTTTGCAGGATGTTTTTCTGACAAAAGGAATGAGAGAGCTATTTTTGAAGGTGAATCTGTTCTTAGTGTTCTTGTATATTTGATTTCATTTCCAAATGTATTTTTTCGGTACTCTCTCTTTGTAACTAGAACTCTCCACAGCATTTCAGGCTGCTTTCTCAAAATGGACATCTTTTCTTAGACTATTTTTTTAATTGAGTGAGTCTGAAGCTATGTCTTTGACCACTTCTGTTCCTTAGGGGACTGTAGGACTGTTTGGGCTTATTATTTACATAAGCTTTTTGCTATATGCTTTCTCCTGACAGCTGCGATCTCTAACTCTTTTTTCTAGTTCAATAACTTCTCAGTTAAAAAAAAAAAAAAAAGTAAAGAGAGAGATGGGTGAGAGAAAGGTCCCTAAATAATTAAATAGATGTGATAGAAATTACTTAAATATGGATGAATAGCAAATATTTTAAAGTTGTTTTTTTTGTAATGAACATGGAATTTTTTTGTCTTACCTGATGTGCTCCAATGTTATTAGGGTAGGTTGTTTTGGGGTTTTTTTTGCAAGACTGCAGCACAAAAAGGATCTGGCAGAGGAGAATTTATCTTTTGTCTTGATCTTTAACTTAAGTCAGCCCTTGAACTCTTGAAAAAAAGAGTCTAGGTTTTGCTAGGTCCTAGCAGTTGAGGTCTTGTTACTGTAGATCAAATAAAATATAATTTCCTTCTTTTCTGTTCAATTCTGTTTATTCTAGACTGAAAATATACATAAAGGGAAATAAGTTGCTTGCTCTTAGAATAAATACACACTTTATCTCTGCTTCCTTCTTCAATGAGTAATGGGATTGTAAGTGTGCACAAATATTGTTCCTTAAAAGTAAAGCAACATGCTGCTCAGGAATTTTGTGGGAAACACTAAGTTAGCAACAAACAGAATAATGAAAATTACAACAGCTTTATGATTTTCAATAGAAGTTGACATGTAGAATATATTGACTTTTTTTTTTTTTTTTTAAGGAAAAGCATGTGAGCATATTTGGTTTTACCAAAATGCCACTGCACATTTCTCCCAGCTGTAAGGAGGGTTGTCTAGCAATAGAAAATTCCTCTCATATCCATGGCTAGGATGGATTTAAGGTAACTGAGCTAAGCTCTTCAAAGGTGTCTAAGCTATGACTTTCTTGAAAATGAACAAGATCCATATATCTGTTACTGACAGCAACGTTTAATGCAGGAATACAGGAATTCTAACATAAAGGCTTTCTCCAACAAAAGTCAGAGCTGTCTATGGACTAAGAAACCACTACTTGGGCAAAGAGTAAAAAATACCTGATTGTATCTGGTAAATATCAAGTCTTGGGGCCAAAACGGCTCTTTTTCTAAAATGAATTGAACTGACTCTGAGTTTATAAATGTTTTTTACGTCCTTAGGTCATTAGAGCCTGAGCAATCACTTGTCATTCTAGTGATCAAAAATAAAACAAAAAATATAGGCAAAACCTTACTGTACAAAGATGACAGAAGACATTTCCAGGTCAAAATGAAAGAACATAGACTATTTTACCACTTCCATATTTACGTGTGTTCCCTGAATATACTCTTTTTTTTTTCCTCACTACACAACCCGTTGTAGATAATAACATGAAATAGCTCTCACTGATAAATGAAAAAGAGAGAGAAAACATTATCCTGCTGATCAATAGTGATAGCAGCTGTTACATAACCTTGTTATGAAGCTATTTCCTGCTGCTAGAGGCCTTGAAAAACCATTTATTTGTATTATTGTAATCCCAATTATTTTATTTATCCTGGACTAAAAAAAAAAAGGCATAAATTAAACCATATTGAATATATCATGGAGATAACCTCATTAGAAAAAAATAATTAAATGGTTTTACTAATATTTGACATGTTATTACAAAATAACTGGTGTTAGAATCATATCTCAAACAACCAAAACTGTACTAACTTCAAATATCAGTTTGTCCTCCTAATAGGACTAGAGTTCCATCCAATGACCTTTCATCATCAGTAAATTATTAATTTATTATTTATTTACCTTTTTAATACCTATATATAAAAACGTGGCCAGTCTTCGCGAACGAAGATCTGGGAAAGGTCTTTTACCTTTCAAGCCTGCGCAATGGATTTTTTAGGT
>JAWWLV010000001.1:81929003-81945740 GCA_035041135.1 Platyrinchus mystaceus
AAAAATCCTTGGAGAAGGGATTTAGCAAGGTCCCTTCTTTCCCTAGGCTATTCTTGTTCTTCAGTAGGCAAATTTCTCTTATACCTAAGGGATGAGATCAATGACAGGAGATAAACAAAAGACATCTGCAAGAAGTACATTAGAACTTCTGTTGAGGTCAGTGTTGAATCTGAGTTTGCAAAAGCTATCTAATGCACACTTCCACTACTTTTCTTTAAAAATTTGCATAAACAGGCATAACCCAATTTAATAGTTATAATTGGTATACTTTTCTGAATACATAAGAAATAAACAAGTCATTCTTCAGTGTCATCACGGATGCAGCACCAATCACCTGAGGGACCATTCCACTTTACTGACAATGATCTTTTTTCACATCCACAAAGAAATAACATTCAGAGCCACATCTACACATTTTCACAACTTCCTCTTTAACCTTTTGACAAATCTTTTCTAAATCCACATAGCTTTTAGGGTGGACTGTGTCATCAGGATTTTTTAAAGCAAACCCAGTAAGATTATACTTTCTTTAACCAGCATTTATGTCTTAAATATATAATTAAAGTTAAATAATAACTCTGTTGATTGGAAAAGAGATACTTTTTTTCTTGTCTCATAGTCATATAATATTGTTTAACAGTACACATGAACACTTAGATCTATTCATGGTAATGTTGCATTCACAATCAGATTTATGGTGCAATTATCTGTCTGTGAGCACAAATGGCTACAGTCAGGTGTCAAACTGAAATGTTTTCCAGGAGCAAAAGACTGCCAAACACTTTATATTTGCAACTATGAACTAGGATTAGTCAGAAATTATGCAAAGTTAGGTTGGCAAAACTAATTTTTACAAAATCCAAACTATTTCAAGCAAAATTCTGCCATGTGTTTTGGAGAACTCTATAAGCCTAGGGAATTGATGTTCCTGGCTTTCCTTATTCCAAGGTGTTCATCCAGTACATCTGGTTGCAGTACTCAAGTCCTGAAATTCCCCATCTGAGAGTCTCCTGTGGATCCAGCTGGAGCAATAGGTAATGGACTCCTTGGTTGTAGGGTGACCTTTTTCTCAAGCCATAAATGAAAGTCTTGGATCTACAGATCTCTACTCAACAACCTTCAGACGAAAATAAAATTTAAAATTTCCTGACATTTCCTAACTCCATTCTAGATAGTTCTGCTCTTGATTTATTCTCAGAGCAAATTAAAGTTATTTCTTTTGAAATAAAAAATTAATAAAATAATTAATAGTTGTAGGCTGAAAAAAGTATAATAATTTTCATCCCCATCTGCTTTCAAAAGGGGAGATAAAGACGAAGAGTTTTGTCTTGAGTGATGACAAAAAAGGTAAAGTCCCCAGTTCATCTTTAGAACATAAAAGATGGGTGAGCACATCTGCAACATATTCCCAGAAACTTCTGGAGAGATTTGGTAAATGCATACATGGGCAAAAATCTACGTCTGCCTACTACATCTTCCACTGAGTGCACCACAATTTCCTTTTGTTTGCTAGGAAACAACCAATACTTCCATTTTCAAAATTACTGATTGTACCACGTAAACCACTGAACTTTGTGGCATGACCTCTTCGAATAAGTGATCATGGTGGTTATTAATGATTGTGAAGTCCTCACCAAATGAAGGTATTTGTGAATGCTGGTTTCTAACACAGACATATTTATCTGACATAGGAACAGTCACATTAGCCAAAAAAATAAAAGCAGCATAATTAATGTAGCTAGCATGAAAAATTAAAGCCTCATTTATTTCAGGAGAAGCTTTTTGCATAACTGTATATAAACAAAGGAGCAGAAGTGACTGGAATGTCATTATTCAAATTCATGCTTCCTTGATAAACTACCACAAATAAAATCAGTTATTTTGGTAATTCATTTTATTTTTCATTTCTTCATATATTTTTGTGTAGAGATGACAGCCCAAGCCTGACCTCCACTTGTTCTAGGAACAGATAATTACTTTGCTGATTGCCTCAGTTCTAAGTCACTCTGTGTGTGGTGACTGCTTGCTTGTTTTAAGTCCAAACTAAATTTAAAAAAACCAAAAAAAACGCAAAAAAGCAAAAAACCCACAAAAAAAACCAAAACCAAAACCCCCAAACAAACAAAACAAACAAACAAACAAACAAAAACCCCCCACTGAAACAGAAAACTCTCTGTATTTGTTCTTTAAAATGCTATCTTGAATTAGTAAGCAGAGCTCTATGGTAAGTTGGTTTGGATTTTTTACCCACTGTAAGGTAAGAATAAAAGTAAAGTACCAGGGAACCTTGGCTACCCTGCCTGTTCTTATGTAAATGATAAAAGTCTTATGCTGGCCCTATTGCTTTATTATGATATATATACAGTAGCATTTTTCTTTCCCTGCACTGCAGGAAGAAAAGAAATGGCAAAACAAACATCTTTTCATAATTACTGCCCAGCAACCCAGGCTGCAGGATCCTTTTGTGAAGCTGTTCTACAACACTGTTGACCAGCCTTGAACGGCTTATGGGAACTCTTTAATATTATGTAACAGAAAACATTCCTTACAGGGTAAAAAATATTGCCTTGCCAATGTGAAAACTTGCTCTGACAGGTAGTTACAGAGCTGCTATCTCTGATACTAAGAAATCAGCTGTATAAACTAGGTACCAATTGCAACAACTGGAATAGCTGTATTTCTTCAGAGGTGAAACGACAAAAAAGATCCCACAAGGTGCAACAGAGTAATGGTGTCATAGTGTTAGTCATATAAATCTTAATAACTAAAGTTGCTTAAATTTTCTTGTTACAACAGTAATATTCATCTTTTCAGAAACAAGTTTTAAGTTTAATCTTTTGTGCAATGTAATATTTGCTGGCTAACAAGGACAAATCTTAAGTTTTTGAAAGCAATTCACCATATATATAGACAGAGGCATATTATTCTGAATTTTTGGAGACAACTAATGGAATGAACAGGTGGAAAAGAAAAGGAAGAGCTCTATACTGAAAAAATACTATTAATCAAAGTATAAAAACCTCCAGACAAATAACAAATCTCAATTACATTTCATTTTAGTAGTGATAGTTTTATATTATT
The DNA here is from genome assembly GCA_035041135.1 of Platyrinchus mystaceus. NCBI lineage: Eukaryota > Metazoa > Chordata > Aves > Passeriformes > Tyrannidae > Platyrinchus > Platyrinchus mystaceus. The sequence goes on from JAWWLV010000001.1 coordinate 81,932,085, forward strand.
TTTAATGATATCAGTTAGTTTAATTTTATTTGTTACCTGGATACTCAATTATGTGCAATTAGAACAATTGAAACTTTATGTAATTTCCTATGTAGCTATTGTCATCTAGGTCAGGGGGGAAAAAAATTCAAAACAGTTATGTTTGTGGGGTTTTTATTGTTTAAGTTTGTCCATAAACTTACAGTTTTCCTGACTTTGCTCAATAAGCACATTTTTGTTAAAGTTTGGCTTTCAAGGTGTGCCTTCTCTGAGAGTCCTCAATTATGACCTATATTTCTGGATCTTGGTATTAAATAAAATGCATTTAATAAATTAGAAAATATAGTTCATATCTATGTTCCACTTCTGCCTTTAAAAAGGGTAAAGAGTGCTGAATTAATGAACTAAACTAAGTCACCACTGTGCACACAGTATCAACATTTCAGAACTAACAGTATGGAGATGTTGAGCACACTAAAAAACAGTAACTGTGAAACACACTTTCCATTAATCCTCATTGGAACCGCTACTAAAATAAAATTGAATAAATAAATATCTAATTACTTCCTTGTTCTTGATCTAGTATACATTTACGTCTAGATTGTGTGAGGTTTCATTTGATTTTTAATTCAAACTGAAGTTTCTCCTTCCTTCCCTAAAAATCAGAAAATGAAATTATTTGAAACATAATGGTGGGCTATTTTTCTGAATAAACCTTTAACTATTCTTGTGTAGTTATTTCAACTAAGAGGAGAAAAATTATTTGTCTAATCAAGATATTTTTGGAAGGAAAAAATCCTAACATTCCATGCTGTGAAGAAAAATAACACAAAACATAACAAAACTTCCCCAAAAGTCAGAAGATTGTTCAAATGATATTTTATTCTATTCCAGTCTCTATTCACTTTCCCAAAGCCTTCTGGGCTGCCTTTCCACTGTAGGAAAGGAACCATCATTTATCATAGCCTGCTCCTTGCTTTCAGGGCCCTATTAACCTCACTGTCAGGCCCTGCCATCTCTTCTTGGGTAACCGTGAAGGACAGTTTCCTGTCATCAAAATATTACAAAAGAACATCACCTTTATTTGTCTCCTTTTTCCTAGTTTTTCCTTACCAAAACCAGGCAAAACCGCACAACTGTTTTATGCCCATTCTTAATTCAACCACATTCTTTGAAAAGTTATCAGCTATTTGGAAACTGTCAACATGAATTTGTTTCTTACCTCTTCAATGTTGTAGGTGTACTCAAAAATCTGAAGGGAGTATTTGAAGGGAAAAAAGGAAAATTCAAAGCTGAAATTTCCATTGTAGGAACCTATTCTGATCAGAAAAACATAAATATTCCTGACAGGTGACATTCTGCTCAGTTCAATGTATCTCTAAATACATCCCATTCACTTAAACCTTCTCACCCAAGGCACAGCAACAAGTACTTATTTCGATTAAAAAGTAACTGAAATTTCAGAATTTTCTGTGGACTCTGCTCACAGTATTGTTCCTCAGTATTTTCCACCATTCTCCTGCTTGCATTCATCTCTTAATATGGTCAGTGCTTCCTGATAATCTCAAACCATCACTCTGGCCATGCACATGGTTGGCTCCTCAGAATTCCTCCCACTGTGAATGCCCCCCATTTCCCATGTGCTGCAGCTGGCTGGAGACACTCAGGAAGAAGGGCAACCTGCATCCAAAGATGGCACAGGGACTCTTTTCTAAGTATGATTCCAGCATGACATTGATGCCCATGACCTTAAAAAGAAGAAGATAAGGAGTACAAATAATCCTCACGTGACCCTTTATCATGTGGTTCACTTAAGTGTATGCTTACCTTCCTATTCAGTTTATGATACACGCAGTCATAAAAGCACACTACAACCAAAGAATCTACAAGACAAGTGTATGGAGGGATTTTTGGTTAAGTAAAACAAAAATTTGATTATCAGCAGAACAGATAAAAATCCTTCCCACTGAAGACTATTTCCTGGCCCAATTTCCAGCTGCTCTGTTGTTTCACTTTCTAACAGAATATGTCAGAAATAGGCATATAGCACAAAATAATCTTCATATTTTTAATTACAGACCTATACTTTTGCTCATCGTTTCCAGAGCAAACAAATGAATCAGATATTAACTGTGGAAACTTTTAGCTCAAATATTGCTGTTTTAAGTAAAAAATAAATTAATGAGAATAGAACTAGAATTGAAATACTGCTAAAATTTAAATTCGTTTTCATACAAACACAAGTAAAGGCATCTAACACCTTCAACATGGGATGAGATGCAATGGTGAGGGAATCACAGAGAAAGATAGGCAGTTTTAGACAGAATCCTTTGTTTCTTAAGCATAAGTTGTGTGTAATATATGTGAGAAGGTTCTATTAATATCCTTGGACAAGACTGAAAGGACAGGAGCAGAGAAGTGCATGTCTTATTGTTGTTTCATACCTAACAAGCTGTTTGATGCTTTTTCTAATACATGTTCCTTATCAAGCTGTGAGGGTCTTGATAAAAGTATTTTCCATGTCTTTTTTCCATCCTCTCTCATAAAACATTGATGAAAACAGAGAAGGATCTGAAGATAAAAAAATACATACAAAATAGCAACTTAAGTATTTTCAAAGCAAAAAACTAATTTTTCTACTAAAAAAGTGTTGAAACTGCTTTCTTTTAAAAGCTTTTCTTTTTCTATCCAAAAGTTCTAGCTGGCTAGCAGAATATTTGAAGCAGCAGTCTTTAATCTATCATTGCCCAACTGAAAATGTTACATATTTTTAAGACATAACAAACAAACAAAAAAAATTTAAAAAAAACCCTGGGACCACAAAAGGATCTCTCCTCATTATTCTTCTCTTCTTCATACTCTAGTAACTGAAATTTGGTAACAGCTCTGTACAATAAGGTGACAAGTATTTTAGAGATCATCTTGGCATGCACTTAAAGAAAAATGCAGGTTATGCAGTTGAAGACTTATTTAAAAAGAACTCAAATCCCCCTTCCCTATGGTAAAATTGAAGGCATGATACTATCATGAATTAGATATGTTTTCCTTTGATTTATTGTCTCTTCCATAAATAGTCATTGCAACATCTGCAACAAAAACTGCATGGTATCTGATTAAATCTTCATATTTCTGCTGGGTAGAGACACAACATACAGCAAAAGTACAATCTACACACCAGAAGTGGAATCTTCCTCACTGCTTTCTTTTTTCATCATGGTTAAATGCCTTAGGAGGGTTTTTAGCTTATAAAGTCCACCAACAAAACCATATGAAAGGATGTCTAGTTTATCCTCAAAGCATGCCCACAGTTTAATGAAGCAATTTTCCCCAGCAAAATTTCAATAGATGCCCTCAAGAAGTTCCTTGTTGCCCCTAGAAAATAGACATCAAATCCAGCATCAAGTGTGAAAGCAGCAGCACAAGGACACCCAAACTGGGAAGTGAGAAGAGGAAGAATTGGAATATGTTTCCAATCTATCTGCTGAGAAGCAAACTGCAGGGAAGCTGAAATAGCAACAAATGAAACAGATGGAGTTATAGCCATAGGAATAGACAGACACTTTTGACACTTTATGTTTTGTAACTCTTTGATAATTTTTCCGATTTCTTCACTCTCTACTTTAGCTGAGTAAAAGGTGGTTTAACCATTCTTTCAAAGCCTGCCTAGTCTGAAGCATGATCCCTCTCTCAGGCTTTTCACTCCTGCCCTGAGATTATCTCTTATATTTACACATTTTGAAATTCTTGGGAGTTGAGAGAAGTGCTTTTTTTCAGGTCAGGTAATATTGAATACCACACAACAGCCAAAAGAGATCTCCTCTCTAGCCAGTTCTTCTCTGTTGAGAATGAGCTTACAGCTTTAAAGTACTCTTTTTCTAAAAAAAGAAAACTATCACATATTACTCTACAACTGCTTTTCACAAATAAAAATATTGAAGCAAATATTAAATGCAACTTATTTAACATTTTGATGTGTACTCACAGGATGGAATATTGTCTCCCAAATAAATCTGGGGTTTATTGTATTACCTCTTTTGCAGTTGTCTGGATTGTCTGATACTAATAAAATATCTTACTGGATTCCTTACTTTATAAGATTAAGATCAGTCTAAAATCTCACTTTATTTTGTAACAAATTTAGTAGAACTTTCTCTTGATTTTCACTTGAAGTTTAAAAAGAGTAATCAAAAATATTTTTTAATGCATATTAAAATTTCTAAAGACATGGATGAAACTATAGCATGTCACCTGTAGGAAATGCTGCTGTGGAAAAGTCTTATGAAAACACTTTTTCTGGCCTTTGGCCATTATTCTGTGAACCACTGTGACCATCAGGTATTGACAAATATGTCACCAGTGAAAATACTGGGCAAAAGGACTAAACATATGCAGACATTTCTTGAACTATCTAGAAGGAGGTGTTGGAATTGAATTAAATATGACTTCACAGACCATAGAATCATACAGCTGGACTGTAGTGGTGAAGATCTTTGCTCCGTGAACATCTGTTTCTCTTGAATAGTGCATGTTTCGCACTATTGAAAAGGCATTCTGTTTGGATAACAATCTAATAAATCACATTTCTCAGGAGGAGAAAAAACGTTTTGCATCTCTGCATTAGGTAACTGACAGCACCAAGTGGCTCATAAAGAGACCATGGAATTAATATTCGATAACCACGCAAGAAAATAGGGTCCTATTCATCAGTCACAAAAATGTGCCAAGAAGTGATAGTGTGTTGCATTTTTGATATAGATTAAATATTTTAACAAGCTGAAAATTATCAGCTTAACCAAAGGTTAGAGCAGGGTACTGATAGAACTGATTTGATTCTAGTGCAGTTTAATTTAAATGCTGGCAAGGAAAACTGAAGCAGTAAATGACAACCCAGTCCTGCCAAGATATCTTGGACCTCTTTTTTGCATATGAAATTGTTTCTGTGATTTTTTTCCTGCCTGCATGCAATGTTTATACTATTATCTATGTAGACAAGTGAGATTTCTGTCCAAAATGAACACATTTGGTGGACAGTATGTTTTCACATCGTTTCATAAGAGGAGTCCTACTGTGGACTTTATGAATGGACTTTATGGATTTATTATGAATGAATGATAGTTACAGGGGTACCCACTGAAAAGAATATTCCTGATTTCCATCCCCCTCTGTTTTTTACCACACCTCTGGGGACTGATTGTTAAGAACAGCTGAGTTCATCCCTCTGTCCTTTATTAGTCGAAGGAATACTTGACAAGAAAATTGGCTTCTGCTATTTCGCTGTTCATGTTATCCTCTTGTAATAAGCTGACATAGGGACTCATACCCAAGGTCAGTTATTCTGGCAAGCCACAAAGCTGCCACTGCACAGGCAATCCAGCTTTTAGTAGTAGAGAACACAATGTTGCAATGCTCAAAATCGATTTATAATGTGTGAAGCAGCTTTCAAATCAATGAGAGGCAGTGAGCTGTAAAGGAATTGCGTCCCAAGGAGTATCCTTGCACTTTCATTTTAATGCACAGCATCATTACAGATCTCCCATCACATAAAATCTGACTTCTGTGAGAACAAATGAGGGCATTAAATTCTTTTAACTTCCACTGACATGGATATGACAATAAATCATGTTCAGAATTGCCTGGAAGTCATAAACCTAAAGCAGAAAAAAAAAAAAAACAAAACAACAAAAAACAACTACTAAAACTACTTAATTTTTGTCATGGCTCTATATTATACGCAAATGAAAACCCGCCTGTCACAAGGAGCATGAATTTAAACAGCAGGGAATCCAATTGGACAACGCCCATTCTAACGGTTTTGCAGGTTCAAAGCATTAGATTACCTGCAGGTCCCAAGTGTAAGTACTGTCTTTTCCTTCCAAATCCTATTTAGATATTAAAAACTGTAAACACCATGAAGAATTTAAAGTTTTTATTCATTAGATTGTGCAGTATTTAATCCTCTAGAACATGTCCATACATCAATGAAGGTGAAATCTCCAAGACACTAATGAAAATTTCATCAGATGTGCAAGAATCTGTCAGGCTTCTCAGGAACATGTGAAAGTTTCTATTGCTGCTCAAGGAAATTGAGCTGATGAAGGAATTTAAAATTTCAGCAACAAACACAAAAACAGCCGCTGGCAAAAGAAGTGCTAGTTACAAAATCAGTATAGCAAAAAATACCGATGCTTTAGTTCACGTATCAGCAGCACATTCCCTGATGGCACGGCTAGATGACTTCTACTAATTCCCCTACTGAGTACACGAAGACTGTTGTTCCATCTGTTGGAAACAGAGAGGGGAAGATAGGAGGGAAGTCACTTATTCCAGTTCGCTAAAAAGAAATATAATCTGTTTTACAGCAGCAACAGCAGCATAGCAACAATATGCCAATATGCAAACAGCAGAGCTAGGGCCATGTGTTTCAGAGGTTTCGTGGTTGTGCTAAAGACAGATGATGAACCTAGTCTCTGCAAAAGCCAGTCCCTCTGTTCCACTTACTGCTGGCATAGTTGAAATTACAGATGCTAAATTTGCAAATGCTGGCAAGGCCTAAGGCACAATCCCTTGGACTGTGGGAAGCAAAGAGGTATGTGAATTCCAGGGAGGACTTCATGCCTAAAGACAACATTTCATGGAGATAGCAAAAATTAAGTGGATAATAAAAATGTGGTAAAACAATGACTCATCTTGTTGTCTGGGCAAGAAACTTACCAGTATGGCAAAAAGTTATGACAGAGCATTATTAATTTTTTTTTATTTCAACTCATTTATTATTTCAACTAACAATTTACATTTTAAATTTCTTTTATTAGTAATATTCTTTAAAAGTAGTAGAAATAGAAGGTATTACTCTACCAGTCTTTCATTGAAAGAAGAGTACAGTGGGCTAAGGCAGCTCCCTGAGACAATAAAGACTAAATGATTCAAAAGATGATGCTTTTCCTATTTTAAAAAACAGCACTTTTAAATTTTTAAAGGATTTAAAAATTGAGAGGTAAGGTGCTAGACATTATTATTGATGTTATGGTTGCAATCGATATTAAAACTCAGAAACCTTCAGTTATATGAGAGAACAGTAAACAGAACTAAAGGCCTTAGTCTATGAATAATAAAATTTACATACATGATGACATCAGATACACCAAATAGAAGTCAAAATAAATTCTAGCAGAATTATTAAAACAACCTAGTGAAACTATGGAAAATATTAATAATTTCTAAAGATGTACCATTCACATAGAAATATACCACTGACATTTCTTCAAATCCTCTTTTGTTTGGTAGAAAGAATGGTAACTATTATCCCTGTGAAATTTTAGAATATCTGTGAAGGCTGCTGAGGCACAAATAAGAAGCTGTGCCAAACTCTCAACTACAGAGGAACCACATACGAGCCAAAGAAACTAAACACAGCTTGAGGTTTACCTCTTGCCTTCCTGTGTCACTGGGATGAAGTCTGAGGTATTTTGAGTTGTCACAGAACTTTGTGGATATATTTTGAACAAGGTAGCAAAGTTCAGGATAGCAAAGTTCTTTCCATGTATCACTTATTACTGAGGAAAAAAAAATACAAAATTGACTTGCAACTTAATGAAAGATCATACAGTCACAGAGTGATGGAAGGGTTTGGGTTGGAAAAGACCTTAAAGACCATCTAGGTCCAAGCCCCCTGCCATGAGCAGGGATACCTTTCACTAGGCCAGGTTGCTCAGAGCTCCATCCAACCTGGACTTGAACACTTCCAGGAATGGTTCCAGTGCCTCACCACCCTCACAGTAAGAATTTCTTCCTTATATTTAATCTAAATCTATCCTCTTTCAGTTTAAAGCCATTTCCCTATCCCTACAGGCCCTTGTAAAGAGTCCCTCTGCAGCCTTTCTTTAACCTCCCTTTAGATACTGGGTGGCTGCTATAAGGTCCCCCTGGAGCCTTCTCTTCTCCAGCCTGAACAATCCCAACTTCTCAGCCTGTCTTCATAGGAGAGGTGGTCCAGTCATCCAGCCCTCTGATCATTCTCATAGTCTCCTCTGGATGCACTTCAACAGGTCCACATCCTCTATCCTGGGGACCGCAGAGCTGGGCACAGAACTCCAGATGGGGTTTCACCAGGGCATAAAACAGTAACAAGAAGTAAGATAATTTGAATTCTAAATGCTATAGAATTCAGCTGTCTGAATTTCATCATGAATTTAGTACTTAATTAGTTTTTTAGGAAAAAAAGGCAGAATGTTAAAGATAAATTTATATGACCAAATTTTTGTATATGTATGCAATATGGTCTGTAATAGTTAAGATAAATTCCAGTGTGTCACCAACATAGATTTGTGAACCATATTTCATCCAAAATATGTCCCTTAGCTGAAAGAATAATTGAGCTCAAAGGGTCTGTGAATGGCTAGAGACATGCTCTACTGTCAAACTGAAACATCATTCCTTTTTAAGTGCAAACCTAAATGTTCCTCAAAATCCCTCAGTTTAGTATTGAAGAGAAGCAGCATAATGGGTCAACTTTTTGCTGATTTTTAAAGGAGGTGAAATGAAAACTGTGACTTGTTTTCACTGCAGCACATGCCAATGTCTATCCTTGCACATATCCATGCTTGAATATTATCTTGTGAGGTGCTGTAGAATTTGAATATTCAAACACCAAGTTTAAGGAAGCACAGCAACTCAACATGCAAAAGCATCCAGTACATCCACTGTAGCTCTTTTGAGTTTTGTGAGGCACCTAAATTCACTCTCAGCAATGATAGTGCCAAAATAGCCACGAGCAACATGTTCCTATATCCCTGAAGAGGAACACATCTCTCCTGGGAAGTGCCTGATACAACCAAAAAATATTAACTTTATTTTATAAATCTTAATGTTCAGTCCAGATCACCACATGTCTGAGCATTAAACACTAAAACTGTCAGAAATGTGTGTGATGGGGAGCAGCATCAACCTGCTGGGGCAAGCACATCTCAGAGCTATGTGTCTGTATGTATGTAGCAGAATCTACTGCAGCTGAAATAATGATGCTGAACCCCTCATTACTACTGAAGTTAATAACAAAAAAAATGCTACCAGTGTCCATAAGGCTCAGGTTCAACCTGTATTTTCTCAGTTGAACATATTTGTTCAACTTTGTCTTGAGGTTCTCTAAGCCTGTGTATAGATCAGCATGTGTAAATACCTTTGGCATTCTTGACTGCCTTGTGGTATCTTTGCATGACATATGGACACTCATAATAGATTTAATATGTGGGAAAGTCCTTCCTGAAACAAACAGCTAGAAGGAAGAAGATGGCTCTAGCTTACAAGCATTTAAATGCTATTATTAAGTTGTCTTTAACTCTGAAGAAATTCCAAATTTATGTTTGCAGGAAAATAATAATAGCAGCAGGCTTTCTGAAATAATGTGAATAAAATCTAAATGTCTTCTAAGAGGAATACATAATAACCCATTGACGCATAATCTGAAGAACCAACTTCTCAAAATATGAAAAGCTGTCTCTATGAAATAATTGCAGTATTTTTCCAAATTACCTAACTCTTTTTCAGAACTAGAGAACAGTCAGAATAAGTTTCCTAAATATTTCATAATTTCCACTAAAAAATGGAGAAATGTAATTTTGCCACAGAATGTAAAACAAAAAGACTTAATGGGTGGAAATGTGCTCTTTTGTGTTTTTCAGCAACATGTTCACTTTGAAATTGTACAGTGAGGAAGAAACAATACATATCTCCTCACCATTCTAGCAAGTTTTGTTCAAAGAAACGTTTTAAAGGCAATAATCAAGAAAATATACTTGATCACTCATGAAAGAAGGGTGATACATAATACCCCAAAATTATCATTACTGCTTTTCCCACGACTGAGATTAGAATATCCACAGTTTCTAATTGCCTGCATTAGCCTTTTTTATACATTCATTCTACAGTAAATCCTGATTTCCTTTTGCACCTTTTCATTCAGGCAAAACTCCTACAAAATACAAAAGTCAGGATAAATGCTACACTAATCAAGGTTACTTTGTAATTTTTTATTGTATCTTTTACTAAAACTCCTATTCTGCCTCTGTTTAATGATTATTATTTTGTAAAATAGCTTGTATTTTATTCTACGTTATGGAAATGGTCAGAGTTGAAGGTAGATTTTTGCAAAGGTTGTTATGAGGAGGCAGATAATACAGTCCAGTTCTAGAAGGCTTTCCATCATGTGTCTTCATTGTTTGTGTATCATTTGTTGTATAAGCAAGTTTAAACTAATTTCAGAGAAGAACAGTCTTGTGTACAATTATGGTTTGTATGAAAGACCTGACTTGAGCATTTTCAAGCATTTCTTTAGATTTACCCTGTTTTCTTTGCTTTCATTTCTCTCTCTCTCTGTCTCTTTTTTATTTTCTTTACCTTTTTTTTTTATTTCCTTTGGCCAGTGTTCAGTTTTCACTTACAAATTCAATTCATTGTTCAGTTTCCTTGGGAAGGTGATATTAAGCAAGAGTATTCTTTGAAAAACAATCCAAATCTATCTATTTTCCTAGAGGTTTTGTGTTTATCACAAAAGGAAGACTGCCTCCCTTGATTTAAAACCTATCTTATTTCTGAACATCATATGACTTCAGTGGGAACTTGTGAACTGAAATAACATTTTATCTCTGACACAAACAACAATGTCCTAGGCTAGGTAAGCATCATGTGATAAAACCACATACAATCCACAGGTCAAGAAGAAAGAGTCAAGATTCTCAGAGCCTTGAACAAAATGAAAAATACACAAAACAATATTTTTATTCACTACATCTATTACTGTAAGTCCAGTAAACATGAAAAGATTAAGCACTGACAAACTACCATTTTCTCTTTATACTTCTGTGCTTTCTCTGATTCTGAGAATCCATGATGTTGGGCCATCCTTGGTTTTCAGTTAAATCTCTGCTCTGGAAGCATTTCTTGTTAGCTGTTGTTAATATAATACAAATCAATAGAGATGAAGGTTCAAAAGTAACAAATCTTAGCTATTTATTCAAAATATGTCAGAACATGTGAAGTATATAAATGAGGGTGAAATTTTAGCTTAGACCTTTTATCTACAGTAGGTTTACATTTGCATATTTAATAGTAACGAGGGACAGTCAACTCCATCAGCAGCAATGCTGTAATGCTACATAGAAATCTACAGAATAAGACTTCAGTTTTTTCTGGTGTTGAAATTATACTTGGTCTACCTACCATTTAGAACAAAAGCATAACTAATTCCTGTAGTCTCCCCAAAAAAATCAAATTGCCCCCTACCATATAGATCACAAGACATTAATATATATTTCTCAAAAGCAAAAAAATGACCAAGAATGTAAAAATATATGAAATTACCATAAACCCATAGGAAATTAACTACCAATCAAGAAAGAAGAAATAAAAAGTAGCAAAATTAGCAAAGGTAAGCACTAGAAAAGTATTTAAATTAGTGGCTTTTCAGTAGGAGCCCAGTAAGTTTTGTAGCAAAAGAAGTGGTCTTTGAAAGCAGGCTGCCCAAAGAGGTTTCTTTTGGAACAGGTGGCCTGGAGCTGTTGTGGATGCCCCATCCTGGAAATGTTCAAGACTATTTGAATGGGGCCCTAAGCAAAAATGACCTAGTGAGTGGCATCCCTGCCCATGGCACGGGGGTTGGAAATAGAAGATAGTTAAGGTCACTTTCAACCCAAAACCATTCCACGATTCTATGAAATGTATGAGTCTTGCACAGCTATACCTTTACTCAGGTAGCCTTTTGCTTGCTAAATGTTGAATTTCTTTTCACATATATTTAAAGTGCTTGTAGAGCCACTACTACTTTTTATTTTTAACAAAATATTCACTTTTTTTTTTCCCCTGAAGGTTTCATTTGATTATAATGATATTTCAGATTAACTTCATAGATGGGAAACATGATGGTTAGTTTTGTAATTAAACCTAAAACCATACACAAAAAGACATGCAGATGAACCCAAAGTGTGAGTATTTAGCATTCATAGGTGTTTAAATGTGACTTACATTGCTGACATATGCAGCAAAAATAGTCCTACGCATGAGAAAAACATTCATGCAAACAAAATTCCGTGGTTTTAGTATAAGCATCCTGGATTTGGATTGAAAAATAAATACTCCAAAGACTGACTCACCAGTTGAAAAACTGAAAACAAAGATCAGTTGCAGAAATCTCCGTAACTGAGGGTGTATCATTATAAAAAATGTGTCCTGAAAATGATTCTCCTATGAACAAATATTTCATTAGAAATCTTCCAGGGGACTTCAGCCACTGGAAAAATAATTTGTTTCATTTGCACTGACTTGCAGCTAGTCTGAGGTCACTTTTTTTTTTTTGGTATTTTTAAAGAAGCTACTTCATCTTATTCTTCTCCCATTTTGACAAAGATAAAAGGATTTATTGCAAAGTCCTCAGCTAAGCAGAAAGGTGAGAGAGAATAATGACTGGGTATTTCTAATAGTAACCACAATAAAAAATTATTCCATTGTGCTGTGAATAATACCTGAATATTAAAGTAGATTCCCACTTTGCAATCTGATAGCTGAAGTTAAACATGTATATAGATAGATAGATATGTATGTTTACATATATAATATATAAATATTATACATATATAGAAATATTATACATATATATAGAAATATTATACATATATAGAAATATTATACACACATACACACACATGCACACCTTCATGATTAGATGAACAAGGATACTACTTTTATGTCTCCTTTCAGCTCTGTGGAAGTGCAAGAACATAAAAAGGCAGAGAAGGAAGAAAGGAGGTTTGATCAGTCTGTCAGAAAATATTTAACACACTTGTAAGAAAAAACTGAAAAGTCAGATTGCAACCACACACCTCTTACAGAGCTAGAAGAGTCAAAATAGCCAGTTCTCAGTTTCCACAGCTCTTTGGTCCTTACAGTACAGGTGCCAGCAACCAGCTCTAGGTGATGGATTTCCACCATGATCACCTCACTGTATCACATTCCAGATGATGAAGCATCTTAGCATTGAATGACTGGTAGTAAATCAGCTTTATTAACAGTGCCCACAGAAGTCACTGGTTCCATTTCAATCTTTTCTCTTCCTTTTCAAAGGGCAATTCATGAACTGGGGTTGAGTAATGGTGTGGCTGCTAGCACAATTTATGAAACGAAGATCATATCTTTGAGAGTGAGTAGTTCGTATAACTGGTTCATCTGAACTATTTGGGAAGAAATCATCACAACCAAAACAGCTGTCTTACTACTCTAGTTATCTTTCATTGTACATAAATCATCCAAACATAGCAGGGATCTAAAATGTTGGACAGAGGTGGACTTATCAGCAGAACAGCATAGCATGTACATACATCACCCTTAAACATGTGTTACCCTGATTGGAGTCAGAGACAGTTTAGACATAAAGCTGGGAAAGAGATTATATTCCCAGATACAGGGGGTTTATGACTCTAAAAATGTTCTCCTCCCACAGTCCTAAGTGCTTTTAACACATAAAAACATAACTCAAAATTATATTAGTATTCCATGAAATACAGTATTATGAAAGAATGAGAGTCATATTATTTATGAGTGAAAGGGAAAGGGAAGGGGAAGAAGGGGAAGAAGGGGAAGAAGGGGAAGAAGGGGAAGAGGAAGGGAAGGGGAAGAGGAAGGGAAAGAGGA
>JAWWLV010000001.1:81950066-81961051 GCA_035041135.1 Platyrinchus mystaceus
CTATAAATTTAACACATTTTTTGATTGTGAATTAGATTCCAGGTAATCAGTAGCCAAACTGTTAGCTATAATTAATAATTAAAAGCAGTAATTGGAATATGAAGAAAGCATTCAAGGAAAAAAAAAAAGGAAACAAAACAAAACCAAAAAAAACCCACAAAAAACCCCAAAACAGCCAACCAACCAACCAACCAACCAACAAACAAACAAACCCAAAAACCAAAACAAACAAAACCCCAAACCAAACCAAAAGAACAAAAAAAAAACAAACAAAACCCCCCACCCAACTAACAAGAGCTATGAAACTCAAAAGCAGATGGAATAAGAAATGACAACCTGATCAGAAACAGACAGGATAGGTTTACAAGAACCGAATCCTGGCAGCAAGAATACAATACTACAGAAGTTGATGCAAATTAGAAGAGTGAAAATTAGCAAGGCACACATTTCTCTGACATAATTGCTGTTCAGTTCAGAAAATAAGATCCCTATAACATGACTCAAGTTAGACTTCAAAACTTTTAAGTACTCTAAAAGGTTTTGGGAAACTCTGAACACTTGAACCGTATGCAAAACTTTAGATTGTGCCAAATATAAACAAAAATGAGTGAGAGGACATCACATAGAATGTGAAACACATCCAAGAGGTGTCGAACTGTACCTGTGGCCCAGGGAAGGATACACAAACATCAGTCATATCCTGTCCCACAAAGGCTTGCAATGGTTTTTGCAAAATATGTAAAGCATGCATGGAGGTGTTGCCATGCCAGAACACATTAAAAGGAAAAAAACCAGATAATGGGTAATTTTAAGAAAACTGAAATAGTACTCAAAGTAATTTACTGCTGGATCCTATCTGGGATGCTACCACCTAGTCAAACACTGCACCACATAACGTATAACAAACATATATCCAAAACTGAGGGAAGACCTCATCACAGTCTACAACTTCCTCATGAGGGGAAGAGAGGGGCAGACATTGATCTCTTCTCTGGGGTCATCAGTGACAGAACCCAAGGAATGGCCTAAAGTTGTGTCAGGGGACATTTAGATTGGATATCAGAAAGAGGTTCTTCACCCAGAGCGTGGTTGGACACTGGAACAGGCTCCCCAGGGAAGTGGTCACATCACCAAACCTGACAGAGTTTAAGAAGCATTTGGATGATACTCTCAGGCATTTCACTAACCACTCGCTGGAGTAGGGGTAACAGAAAAAAAAAAGTCAGGACAGTAAAAAAAATTATTTCACGTCAGATGGAAAAAGAATCCTTTATAGACATTCCTTTACAAAACAGAAAGAAAGAAAATGTTTTGAGATATCTTTAATCTGGATTTTGGCATCTTTGTAGACAGAATTCTTGTTTGAAAGCAAAAATATATTTTTATTTTGTACTAAAATACCAAAAGAATATACTTTAAAGCTTCTCCTTTTCTTGCTATGGAAGGTCTTAGATAATGAACAGAATTCTCTTCAATCTAACATCATAAAGTCATGTTACTGAAGAATTTAATGTAAAATAACACCAGGATCGTATGAACTTTGCACAAACATCCATATAGAAGTCTATAGGCAGCCTAAAATGTGTGCTTATCTAAAATTCTTTTTTTTTTTCCTAGTCAGTTTCTACAAATCGGTTTCTGGTGGTGAGACACTGCCATTTTCATCTAACAGGGAAAACGATCCAACCCTATTCAAGGAAAAACTTGCAGAAATCCCCCTTTTCTCTGACTGAAACACCATGTCTACCCCATGCAGGAAAAATTGGGGATTTAAAAATATTAGAGCCACATCTTCATGACACAACACCTGAGCATTTAAGCCTTGTTCCTCCATAATGCTAATGAGCATTCAGTGCTGATTATTCACATGCTCCGAGATACTTTTTAAACCTTTCTGTTTATGATAAACTATCATTTAAGATGACAAGTTGCCTAAAATTATTTCCAAATTAATTACATCTATGCTCACTGGTAGCTGGTATTTGTGCTGTCATTGAACTTTTTTGTAATAAATTAAAACCTGCAAGAATTCGTAAAACTTATACTGACACCATTCTCAATTTTGTTATAAATATTCAGCAATAGCAACAGGTCATGACTTGCTTTTGTAGGTTGTTTGGTTGTCATAAAACAGGGTGGTATCAAGATCTATAAATGAAACACACTAAAAAAGAGATGTCCAAGCAAAATATAAGTGCTGTTTCATGCACTGTATTTCTTCTGTGCATCTCTTCTAGTTCAAAACCTTATTTTGTTCAGCTTTAGAGAACACTGACTTACCCAGCTACACAGCCTAAGATAGACTGGTGTGTTCTAATAATCCTAGCAGGTAGATGTTGAGGAGGAAATCCACATCAGTATGAATATCACCATTTCAGCTCAAGTGTAGTTTCAGCTCTCTTCAGTTATACTTAGTGGAGTGAAGGTCAGAACAGTTCCATTGCTCTCTTTTCTGGACATCACAAATACTTTTCCCCATCCCAAAGAAACTGTGCAAATAGAATTGATCACTTGAGGCTGCACTGTTCTGAACCCAAAAAAATCTTTAACTTTCCCCCCCTTACATTCCTTTAAAGAGGGTGTTGGCACAATTTTTTCTGCTACTTAATTTTATTTAAATGGTTTAATCCTCAGAAATGAAGGAAGTTGTCTGGGTTGAACCAGATAGACAGAAAATGTCATTGCTTGACATCTCTAAGCAGCGTTATAGCAGGCCTGATGAGGGTGTAATATTAGAGGGTGATGAGGGGAAGTAACCCAAGCGTGTATATTAAATCAGGTATAATGGCAAGCCAGACCACTCATACCCTATATAAGGAAATCCCTGCACAGCACTTTCTCTGTTGCAGGAAGAAAAGTAACCTGAATACCACAAGCATGAGTTCATTTTGCTATGTATTTGCCTTGTAGCAAATAGTGCCACTAACAAGTTGCTCATTCAGAACTGCAGAGTCCCACCAATACAACCACATTAATTTAGGAAAATAAATACAAAACAGAACTTAAGTGCTCAAGAAATACCATGGTAATAAAACACTAAATCATTGAAAGTTAAGCCAGAGTAGCCTCAGCAGATCTCAGCAGATGGTAAGGAGAGAAAGAAGGTATGGCAATACAAGGGCAAAATGGAAAATCCAAGATGCTACAGCTTGGAAAAGATATCCATGCTGACAAAAGTCAAGGAACATTCAAATATACAAGAGATACATGCATACATACATATCTATATCAATAGCTATATCTATACATATGGAGAGAGATAGAGAGAGAGAGAGAGAGAGAGAGAGAGAGAAAGAGAGAGAGAGAGAGAGAGATAGGAACTTCAGAGATCAAGGCAACACAGAAATAAAATTGACACCATCCCAAATACCTCCCTTGGCACATTCCATCAATATAAAAAGGAATTAATCAGCTTGGGACCCAAGTGCTTATCCATGCAGCTACACTTTGCCTTGCTGCATTTACTAATGTGTTTGGCCTCCCTGCTATGTGGCATGGATAGAGTTTCCATTGCAAAACAAGGAAAAACATTCCCTATTCCAAAAGGCTTCCATAATAGAAGAATTTACTTTTTTTCCTGAAAGCAGTGTTTCCTAGTATAAATAACCCAAGCGTAAAACATGGCAATGACTCACTGTTAACATACACATGAGGATTTTTCTGTCAATTAGGGGCAGAGTACTTTTTGCCTGTGCCTTTATAACAGTTGAGGAATAGAAAGTTTTCATCTGGTCTCTTGCCTAAAGTTCAGATTCTGCTGCAGCCTCAGATAAATAAGAGATTCACCCTTATCCTTAAGTCATTCCAACCCATCTTGCTGGATGTTGACTTTGCAGACTGTATCTCCATTAGCAATCGATGTGATGCAATAGCAATGGATCCATAGTGCAGAACAGCTGGTGCAGCAGACCTGATCATCACACTGCACATGAGTCGGGGAAGTTTATTCTTGAATAGCTCTATGGGGTCCTGTAAAGGGAGCGTTCATTAGCAGTCAGAGTGCACTAGGAAAGCTTCTGGAGTGTATCTGGCTGGCTAGTTTTACTTGAAAGGACTCCACTGTGAGATCAGCCACTTTTGGGAGACTCCTTTAAAAGTGCAGGTCTTAACTGAACAAAAATACCAGTGTTGGCAGACAGCAGAGTATCACCACAAGAATGGGCTATGAACAACGTAGGAGTGCAGAGGCTGGGAGGACAAAAACAAACGCAAAAGGTCCTCTCAGGAGAGCAGGAAATGAACACGAACATTTTCTTGTTCAGTTGAGGCATAGAAGGAGCAAAGACAGTATCACAGAATCACAAAATGGCCTGGGTGGAAAGGGACTTTAAAAGTAATTTCTTCCGTGAGCAGGGATACCGTTCACTAGACCAGGTTACTCTATCAGTGATGTTGAAGCATAAATGAATAATCCATTGGTCTGTAGATTGTAAAATAGAGCTCTAATTGCTGCACTATGGAAAAAAATTAAATCAGCAACTTCTATCCCCAAATACAGCACTAATTAGCCACCAGCAGCTCTAACAGAATAGATGGCTTTGTCCAACTACAGTCTCTTGTTCCTTTTGAGTCTAGCCCTCAGTTATCGAAAGATACCTAAGTAACATTAAAGAGTAATGGAGGGAAAAAAAAAATCTCTCAGCTCATTTGTTTTGTAATTGTCACTGCTTTTGAGGATAAGGTCTGACCAAGAAAAAAAAATTGTTTTGCTCTTTTACCTATGGCTTTTTTTTTGCCCAGTTACGTCAAGCAGAAGTATGTTATTTTATGTATGCTTCTAGATTAGGACACTATCATTTATGATCATGAAGAAAAACCTAGAAATCTTTTAGAAAGATGCTTTTTTATGGTTTAATTTTATACTTTCTAGTTATACTTGGTGCACATTGATTATAATTACAGTTTACAGTTCATCAAAATAGCAGTGTTCCCATACGTAATACAAGGCAACATATTTTCAGTCATGGAAATATGTCATTTTACTCACTTTACATTGTTTTTACTGAACTTTATTTTTAAAGTTTGCTATGTGCATTAAAAAATTTTGTCCACCTTAGCTCAGACAGGGAATTAGCAATTCTGAGTTTTATCACTGTTGAATGCAATATTTAAATCTGCTTACTTATATTTACATTAAAAAAATCGATTCCTAAAATTTAATTACATTTTCTGAAGAAATCCATAGTATTTATGTTCAAAAAGCACATTAATGAAAGATACAAAGTTCCAGCGCTTTCCACAGTGTTAGAAAAAAGACAGCTCTTAAAAGAGTGGGGAAAAAAGCCAAAACACAGTGAAACAGCAGTACTGATTTAAATCATAATTATCCAGAAACTTAGCTGCATAGAGCAGGTAAAGCTCCACTGGGTTCAGTAGAGCTACATGCCCTTGCACTGCTTTAGAATGCAGTCAAGATTATACAACACAACTCACTCTCCCCTCTGTGATTCTGCATTTTGCTCTTGCAACTTGAAAACAGACTGTTAAAAATTATTTGCATTCCAATGTCTATTTAATGACAGTTGATCTATTTTAACAAACTTTTCAAATACTGTTTCCGGATCTCTATTTTTATTTTTAATAAGGCTATGTAAAAAGCAAGTATAAATAAAACCCTAATACAATAGTACTACATAAACACATGTGTTTTGCTCAGAACAAGAACTCTGGAGAGATAATTAACTCAAATTGCAGGGGTTTTGTCCAAATGCTCTGCAGTTACTGACAATTTCCCTACTTTTAACTACCTTATAATTATAAATGGTCTATATGCCAGATCAGTTTGTCATTTTTCTATTGGCTAACAAGAAATAAAAGCTCAAGCTGTAGTCTGCCTTCTCTATTGTGCCTTCTTTATTCCATATGGTGCCATCTCCATGGTTGCTGTTACAAATGAGAGAAAAGGATAACTCTAGCTTTAAATTCCCTCCAGCCAAGATGCTGCTAATTTGTAGATCCCACTGATGGTCATGAATAGCAATGTAAGTTTACCTGCACTTGCATGCCTTAATAAGACATACAAATTCCTTTTAAACAACAGTCATTATGTTCACATCTGAATACTCATTCATAATGGCAGTGAGACTTTGTTATTTTATTTATTTATTTATTTTTAAATAGTTTCATTATTATATAGCAGTTTATCTGATTTTCAGAGCATAATATTTTCTTTCTTGTGTACCTAACCACCATTGTTACAGCAATCCTATCCATAGAACATAGTCTGAAGTGTGTGCTCATAGAGTTTGATGATCTGGAAAAATAAGCAGACTTTTAGGTGGGTTATTGGTTGTTGGATTTTTTTTGGGGGGAGGGGGTTTTGGAGGGGGGTGGTCTTTTTTTTTTTTTGTAAGAAAATGTATTTGTTCAAATTAAAGCTGTGCAGTAGCTCTCAGTCAGAAAGACAACAATATTACTCATCTTGTCAGCAAGCTGAACTTGTTTTAAGGTTTTGGATTTGTTTCAGGAAATGTTTCTGTTGGGTTGAATGTAGCTTCCTAGAAGCTAGAGTAGAAGTTTAATTCAATCTGAGCAGATACTAAGATTAATGTTGCTTTTACATGTGTATTCGACCAGCAGATCTGTCTGAATGGCCAGAAAAATGTGTTTAATTTTTGAGGAAGTCATTATACGTTTTCATTATGGCAACATGAGCATTAAATAACTATCACTGACCATTGAAAGAAAGAAAAGGCAAAAATATCTTATATGAACCTCAGTGTCTCTTCTCCTATATTTTTTATGACAGTTGCTATGTAAAAGCTCTAGTGATGAGAATTTTCTGTCTTCCCTTCTCTCTGTTTCTAAAGGAGCAAAGATAGTCATTCTAGAGAAAATATTGGTCTATGAATATTGGTTAATTCTGATAAACTGATGAACTGCCAGTATTCTACTAGCCTGTGTAAGCCACATATTCCAGTATGTAACAGTCTTTGTGGACCAATTTTTCATTGCCCTTGTGGGGTTCTCTGTTTTTAATGAGCACGGAGGGCCAAGGGAATCACTTTTTCAACACTGTTCACACTCTGTCATGATCAAATCCCAACTAGACAAACTAATATCACAACTGTTTCATAAAAAGTCTTAAAATGAAACTTTTAAAGCGTAACGGTACAGCAATAGAAAATTGATTTCAAAGGATTACACAAATACTATGTCTTACATTAAGAGAAAAAAATAGGACACATGAACACACATTTGAAGGATTAGTTTTTATTTTTTTTCTATTGGCACAAGGAATATCCTTAAAAATAATTTTTCTTATACCTCATGGAACTGATTATATTGCAGCCAACCTTCAAATGTATGCATCAGTACACATTCCTAAACAAGCTTTATGTATTTGTGCAATATAATTATGGTATATACCAATGCAACATAGTTGTTACAGCAAACAAAAAAATACCCACCCCACTTCTATTTTGCATCCATGCAAACCTAAAGCATGAATAACTAGTCTGGTATCTGCAAAGGTTCCTTTGATATGAATGACAAAATTGCTGAGGATGTTAGTTGAGCTAATGGCCCACTCTAAGCAACGTCATTTCCTTCAAACAGATTTTGGTGTGGTTTTTTCCCTGGATTTTATAAGTGTTTTGACCATTTTAAATTATACTATATGTATTTAATCACCTCTCAGTTGCGTAGTCACCCCTCAGGCAAAGATCTCATCAATAGAAATAAAAGTTATTAGATCTGACTGCAATTAATGGCCATAAAAGTGTATCCAAGCCATAAATTTATAAACTATGGCCACATAAACTTTAGAAAATATTCCTAACTCAGTCCAGTTCTATTTCAATACCAGAAATGAAAAAAGGATTTAATCTTATCATAAGATATGTGACATTAGTGAAGCACCTTTTATTTATCCAAATGATTTACTGTACCTTTCCAACTTCTTGTGCACTCCTAGTCAACTTGCTGGATTGGAATGAGAAGCAGAAAGGGGCTTGTCTCTATGCAAGTATTGCTTAGCAGCATCTAAAACATCCCTGTGTTATCAACACTGTTTTCAGCACAAATCCAAACCATGAAAACATGAAAGCTACTCTGAAAGACAACTAACTAGCAATGTACATATCCCACACTTATACAAGCTAATATTTGTCCTTTATGTTATGCTACTTTCTGGCTTGCTATTAAGAAAATCAACAACAAAAAACACACCCTAAAATCATCTTAGATAATTAAAATATATCCATATTAGACATATATAAGAAATGCAGTAAACTTCCTTATTAGCAGTTACTAAAGTTCAATGAAAAAAGCCCACATTATGCTATTTAATTTCTTATAATAGCCAAAAATTCCAGTTTTCCCCAGACTAACACTGTGATGAGCTGACATTGCTACTTGTAAGTTTACAACTTACATTGGTTATGGAACCAGGTGGTAGTTAGTACCCTTGGTCTTGCTCCCATTGCTTAGTAACTCCTGGTCTTGCTCCCATTTTCCCTGTCGGTGGAAGGTATGGCATTATCAACCTCTAGAAGAACAGTAGAAACCCTTCTCATGCACTTCTGAACACAAGAAAAAAAGGACAAAGTTTAAGGAGATAAAATACTGACCTGAGTCAGTAAAGCAGTATTAATAGAATTACTATAGGGATCCCATTAACAGCAGTGAGGTCATTCACACCCTAGATTTTAAAGATAGGTGGCTATTAAAAACAAAAACACTGCCAAAAAAGCCCCACCAAAATGTGGAGGAAGGATAAATATCAGCAATGGAGGAACCTTTGGTAACCTTCTAAAAGGTCAACAGGGGAGTTAATAGGAAGAGAACAAGTGAATTCTTTTAGTCACTAGTGTCTTATATCTAAGGTGAAGTGAATATTATGTTTGACTTTGTGTCAGAAGACATGGCAGAAATGTTGTATGATGTTCTCTATGACTGTAGGGAGAAAGCACAGTGATAAACACACATAAATAGGAGGAAGAGAAGAGAGATTTTCATGATGCAAGCTCACAAAAGTGAGTAAATTAGAGCTTTTTGTAGTAGATAGGATGGTGTAAATCTCAAAGATATTGTCAGTGGGTTTTAACTTGTTTTGGAGTATGTCAAGAAGGTTTGAAACAGACAAGTAATACTTTAGAATATGCATACATCAGTACTGTTGTCTAAAAGCTGAACTTCTGTGGAGAATATTTCCACAGTATGGTACAAACACTGGTCAGCATACCATTTTGCAGAACCGCTCCCCTTGTTAAACCTTAATTGTGCTTTTAGGTTTCTTTGCTTCCTCGTCTGGGGAAAGGAAAGGAAAAAACCTTTGGTAGCTGATTCTGACTATAGTGAAACCTATTGAGAAAAGAACTGACCTGCTGCTGAACTCAGATAACAAGCAGCTTATGCCTACACCCAACAGCTCATGCTCTTCAGTGAAAGGAGACAGACAAACAGAGGCAGTTGCGCTGGTAATAGCACTGACTATTCTATCTTCCCTTCATGAAATGAACACATAACCCAGTTCAAAATCCAGTCAGAGGCATCAGAAATATACAGGAAGGTAGTTAGATTTCAAAAAGCAATGAGGAAGACAAGAAAATAAGGTTTTAATTCACCAAGCTGTATTTATACGAACTATGCTAACCTCTTTCCGTCCACATTTTTTCCACTTCATACATTGTTAAAATTATTTCCAGTAAATGCAGTCAACTGACTTGGATATATTTTAGCCTGCTCTCATTTCTCACTGTGGAAAGAATAAAGATGTGTCTGTTAGTGGATGAGAAGGCAGTAGTCACTGTGTCTTAAGTATAATAAGCAAATAATCCTACTTTCCAAATATATTTTCAGAAACATCTAAGTCCGAAATAACACTTTCATGTACATATTGAGAAGCTGCTGGATTTTTGTAAAAAATACATGGCACAGGTTAAATCCGATTTCCTGGAAGAAGAATTATCTCTGCCATGGTTCATCTAACAGCAGAGGTGAACCCAACAGCTTTCTTGTCTATATAACATTTTTTCTAAAATTTTAGGAAAACAAGTTAATGAAAGTAGAGTGTTGTACAGCAGAAACACAATGAACAACTCAGGCATACAAAGACTTCTTTGGACCTGAAGCAGCTGTGACGAAAGAGTGACTTTCGGATAGGAAAAAATACAAAAGAACAGAAGAGGTGACTTAAGTACAAGCTCTGTGCTTTAGAGACAAGTTATCTAATATCGGATGACTTAAAACATTTTTAGCATTAATTCACAGTAACAACTGCAGATGATTCAGCCATAAAAAGGAGGAATTCGAAGAATTTCTGAAAATGTTAGAACCATTTCATGGTAGCCTTTTCCAAAATGAATTATTCAATTTAATTTCCACAAAATTTTTCCTTTCAGAACTAGCAAAATAAAGCTTTTAAAATTTTGAATAAGATCCTTTTATCTTACAAAAACATTTCAAGAGACATTAAAATTAAATGGAGCATTTTCTATGTATTTACTCAATAAAGTTTTGTTGAGAATGTAGTAGCTTTTTTATAACTAAATCTTAGGAAGAATGGTTCCAGTTCAAGAAATTCCCTATTTTCCTTAATTTTATTTTAGCTACTGAATTAAAAATTGATTATCTACTTAGCATTAACCTGGACTTATTTAACGATTTAGGCAGAAACACATATACCTTTTTTAATAAGAACTCTCTTAAGAAATATTTCTGAGTTTGATAATATGGAGTGTATAAAAAATTTAAGACACCTTTTAATTAATGAGACAGAGAACTTTTGCTGTTACAAATTGGCTAATCTTTCATTGAGTCATAGAATCAGCTGGGCTGGAAAGGAGCTCTGAGATCATCAAGTCCAAACTTTGATCCACTACCACTGCGGTTTGCTGCAGTTAAAGGAAAATGAGACCTCATCTTTATTTTGATATGTAAAAGAAGAGCAGGGAGATTATTTAGAACCTGAAGGCCAGGTAAAAATTAGTATGTTAATGTCAGTAATGTATTAACTCGGGAGTTATAATGGTATTGAATTAATG
>JAWWLV010000001.1:81975346-81995224 GCA_035041135.1 Platyrinchus mystaceus
TTGCATTTCTCATCAGTGGAAAAACAAACTATTGTTGTACACTGCTGGCTCCTTCATGCTTGGAGCCTTAGCAGCACAGAAGTGATGTTCTGACTCCTAGCAGAACTACAACCTGTCAGCTTGGGAATACCTTTATTGATTCATGACAGTATGTTTGCCGCCTTCCCAGTTGCAATAACTGTGTGACCCTTGGTAAGTAAGTACTAAAGTAAGCTCCATTAAGAGGTGATTCCTCACCTTCTAAGCACTTTAAATATTCTCCTAGCATTTTTACATAGAAAAGATAAGTTTGGTTTTTGTCCCAAGATTCCAACATAAAGTGTTTTCTCCTGCACAAATAAAAAAATAAATCCATGAGGTTTTGCATCTTTATTTTTTTACCTTTTTTTCTTTTCTTTTTTTTGGGGGGGTAGAATAATGGTTTGTTTGCAAAGACAACGTTTTCCCAGATTTAAATTACCTCAGAATAAGTCAGTACCCTACTGACTTTGAACATTCATAAATTTAAGCCAGGCAATAGATATGTCGTAACTCTTCAAAAGGTAGCTTTGTAGAAAAAACAGAAATTCACAGAAAATTTTTTATTAGAGGGACAGCATTCCATCAAGCATCTTGAAATTAATGGATACTAGTGTACTGTAAGAGGTTTTTCTCATCACTGCTACTTTAAATGAGAAGGATGGCAAAATAGGGGTATTCGTTACCTGTAAAAGGAGTAAGGCTATATTGTGTACCTCTTCTTTTTACTGGCATGAAAAGTACATTTCCTAGGTTCTCTAACACTAGTACAGACAGAACAAACAGAAATGAAAATCCCACCTCAACACAGGAAAATGTTATCTGTGTTCTCTATGAACCATCCTGTCATATAACGCAAATGAGATTGACTGTGTCTAATAGCACCATCATGGTTGTTGAGGTTCTAGTAAGCAGCTTTGGAGTAAATTTCTGCCTTGTAATATTTTTGTGCATGAGGCCTTATCACTAGGCTAGAGATATGAACATAAGAGTTTAACTTTGATACTGAAAGATCCTCCTTAATCTTACTTCTTTCTTACCTCTTCCTTCAACGGATCAAAATGCAAAATTTCTCTCTCTCTCTTTCTGCATATATATATATTTACACATATATTGCTTATACAATTAATTGCCTCCATAATACATATGCCTTCCCAACAGATTCATTATGGTTTAACCTGTGATTGCTAATTTTTTCTACTATTTGATATTTATAGTGCTTTAAACACAGATATTTTCCCGATGGTATAACTTAGGAGAGGTGGAAAGAAGAACATGAAAAAAGAGAAGCTAAATGAAAACTTTGAGTTACTGAAAGAATGGGAAATTATATTTTTTCTAATTATGCTGGTTTTAGAAAAAAAAAAACCAACTCATAGAAGTCATAATTAAAAGAAAACTTTTATTGTGCTTTTTGAAATAACATTACATTATCAGAATAAAATGTGCAAATTTACATGTATTGTGATCACGGGTTCCATGCTATTTCCTTTCTTTTTAAAAAAGGAGTCAGTTACGAGATATACTTGCATCAGTCCTCATAGGATTGGCCAACAAGGATAACTCCCCTTGGAACATGCAAGATGCTGAGATATAAAAATTGCCTTTGTTTTCAACTTTTTCCAAACTAGCTTAAACCATTGACCTCCAAAATTCACAGGTAAAAACATGAAGTTAACTTGAAAGATAATTCATTGGATTTGACTGTTTCTTCACTGACCTGAGATACTCCTTTTGAAAGCTTCCTTCTCAATGATTTTCTTTCAGTATTTCCTTGCAGAGATAAATTTTAAAAAGAAGATGTGATTTATAAATTGGAAGAAAATCGCATACTTGCTCCAGGGTCCAAAACTGGCTTTTCTTCTTCTCTGCAAGTTGAATTTTTATGTCCTTTTCTCAACAGTTCAAGTCCATTATGGCAGGCAGGGCATGTTCTCCTTTGTGTACATCCACTAAGTATCTACGTATAAGACCTGCTTGTCTCAAAAAATTGGAAGTAACACACACCTCTGCTTGAGATAAACTGGGTGGATGCTGACGAGGGAAAATAACTTGAAAAACACAAGCTTCTGCTTCAAGGCTGTCTCTCTTTTACTGAACTTTACAAAGAACAGTTGTCGCCTCATGTTTTTTCTTTCGAACTGCTCAAGCAGCCTTAATGTCCAGCGACTCTCTAGTGACAGCACGCGACTGTGGCTTACAGGAGAATGTTTGCTGACAGATACAGAATCGGCAGATGAAGAGTCCTGTAAATTAAAACAAATAACAATTTTTTTAGACAATAAAATCCCATAGCTTCACTTTTTTTTTTTTCTTCTTCTATTAGGTATTTACAAAGTTAGGTAAAAGATGCTGCTTGCTGGATACAGACAGAACTTACTTCTGAAGCCAGGAGAAGTCTTCACCAGTAAGGAGCAGGATCGTGTGCTCTGCCTGCCTACTTCAGAGAACACAGAAGGGCAAAGAGCATCTCCAAGGTAGATGCTGAAGATGGACTTAAAGCTGATGACTAATAACTACCTTTTAAAGAGTTTCAAGCGGCACCAGAGATTTGTGGTAAAGGCTCATTACTCTATTCTTCCAGAAGATATAAAACCAAAATGATTGACTTGTAGCCTACCACTTGAGATAGACTTTAAGCATATACTCTGAATTTATGTATTTTATTCATATTTACCATTTATAATGCATGTAGCAGATAATCACAAAAATTATTTCTTCTTGATGCTTTCTTGCATAAAATATAATGTTCATCTCCCTTTCTGTCTTGAGAGAGCGTAAATGAGAAGCTTTGGCCTAATACATGAACAGTAACTTCAATAGTATTTTTAAGATAGCAAAGTAACACCACCCATTAAAAATAGATGATAGCACTAGTATCAACAGCAAAATCATACTGCTGGATGGGTTGTCATGGAAATTGTACTTGTTTCCTTTGCCCCAGGCAAAGTTTTTAAGATAGGCTCAGTTTTCAAGATATAACAATTATTTTCTTGTTCAAAAGGCCCTCAGGTCTTCTAGGAACAAAATGATATACTACTTCTTTTGATGAAACAGTCTGTTACAAGTTCCCCTCAACATTTCTTTAGATAGCAAAGTTTCCTGAACATTCCCCAAGTCCTTTTGTACTAGTCAAGTTATTGATGCCAATCAAACTTGCTATCACTGAAGGCCCCTATCCAAGTACTTCAAGGCAGGTTATGTGTGATTAGTGTAGGCTAATTTTGATTTCCTACTGTAGCCTTTAAAGAAAACTCAGGACCAACAAGGGAAGCTATGTTCAAGGCAGCAATGACTCACTGCTTAAGACAGCACACAAATTCTGTTTTGCTAACACAAATAAAAGTGGGCATATCAATAATATCAAATATACAACTTTATCAGAGATGCACGTTATCACTTGCAACAGTAAAATGTAGCTGAGGCAAGTAGGAAGGCTAGCATGTTCTCCTATACAAAGTCCTTACACCATTTTTTTCATGTTCTGAATTAACTGGTTAAGTTCACTAAAATACTCCTTTTTGATCCTCTTCAGTATGTGTTGAATTCTTACTTTAAGCTCAGTAGGAAAATGTTGATGTAGGAATATTGGTAGAGCAGCAGGGATTTGGTACATGGATCTTGAAAAAAAAAATCAGAACTCTGTGTTCTGTTCTCATTCTCCCTCCATCTTACTTTTTAATATAACTTTGGTGGCATACATTCCTGATAAAGCAATATTATCTCAGTAAACTATGAGTAACTTAGAGCAATGAATTCTAGTAACATGGCTTGAAATCAGCCTCCTAAGAAATCAAAGCAAGCACTTATCTCACAGTCACACAAGCAATACACTAGCTAAAAATAAGGATGAAAAGAAGGCTAATGCTTTTCTAGACTATAAAAGTAGGTGGTTAAGATGCTGTGAAATAGATCTAAAAAGACCAATAATAACACTTTTCTTTTAAGATTCTGACATGTAATGTTTAATTATCCTGTATGAAAATTTAGAGGTACTTTAGCTAAAATGTGTATGAAAATACACTTCTAAATTGAGTCACTTATCAGTACTTAGGGACAGCACATCACAGGCACCATAATTTTTGAATTTGTCTACCTGAATCATTCACATGAAAAGTATCTGGTTCTTTTAAATATTACCATACAAAGCAATTGGAAAATGTTAATTTCCCCAAGGATTTTCACATCTGTTATACACTTTATTAAAACTGTATGACCTGTCTGTAAATAAAATATTCTCCTTCAAGTCAGCCTAAATGTTAAAAGTCAAGATTGCAACTTAGTAGAGCAACACTAAACTGTTGAGTTCTGGGCCATCCAAGTTCAAGAAGGCTGTCCAAAAATCAGAGTTCAGGGAAGGGTTAGCAAGATAGTAAAAAGGCCTAAGAGGAGAACTGAGAGCTCATTTATTGTGAAAAAGAGTTCAGGACATAGTTCCAACAGCCTACTTGAGCAGCAGCTACATGAATGAGACACTTGTCACAAGTAATAGCAAGTGGTATTAGAAAGCACAACACAGTCACCTAAACTTTCAAACCACACTTTAGGAAGATCTTTTTCACTAGTACAGTAGTGTACAACTGGAACAAGCCAGCAAGAGACATGAAATCTCAATCTTTCCATGACTGAGGTGGAGAAAAAAATACAAGAAGGTGGTGCAGTGTTTGAAAGTGCTGCTTTGACAATGCAGGGAGACTAAAGGACTCCTAGGGGTCTCCTCCAGCCAGAACTTGTATGGTTCTATGAGGTAAGCTCATTCAATTTGTTTATTATTAGACTTCCATTGCATATGTCCGAAGTCATAAAAAGCAGGAAATAAGTGTCTGGTGGTTTATGTGGGTTTTTTAATGTTCAAATTCAGACAATAGCACAGACTACAAAGGCCAAGGAAAATATGAAAACCCTTACAGACCAACAAACCTGAAACAATAGGAATATGGACATGTCTTCCTGACTCCATTTAGATTATTAAAGTGTCAATCCTTTAAATCTGTATTAAATATTCTTTTTTATACTAGCCAGCAAAAGAAACTGCAGATGTTTACTGTAGGGGGTTGATGGCAGACTGCATTCAAAAGAAAAAAAAAAAGTCTTGTATATTTGAAATATAAATTGATAGAAATATTCTGATTTAATTATGATAAATGTAATCTCATCACCCTTGAGAAGAGTTTTTATTATCTATTATTTAACTAGTATTATCTAAGAAAGCAATTGTATTGTTGAAAGTTTCTCCTTGTTAAATAACTTGGAGATATTAAAACAAGAAGCCTATGTCCCTCACTGGATAAGCTTCCTCTTAAAATAGACAGATGTTTGAAAAAGGTATTCATACAATATATAACTTTCTTCTGCTTCCATATTGCAACAATTTTGCTTCTGTTTCCTCTCTGACTGCTTAAATTAATTAGGGCCTTAGCTATATGTTTTGAATTATTAATTTGAATGATAAACATTAATTTCACAATCTGAAAAGTCAGCTCTTTGCTTTTCAAGAAAAAAACATGGACTTTAGCTTGATTTTTTCAGCAGATAAAAAGGGTGTATTTGTGTAAAAATTGGCAAGAAAATTAATTGAAGAAAAATGTTCTTGCAACTTTGGCACAATATGAATACTATTTCACTCATGTATACTTAATTTACATGTGTTTCTGTGAGCTTTGAATTTGTGCAATATTTCACTGCATTCAGTTAAAGGGTTATAAAGTGAGCAAACTTATCATTGATTAATTGTGCTACAGGGCATAAACCTGGTTTGAGTTACAAATTATTGATGTGAAACGTTGGTGAATATGAAACATTTTGTCTTATTTATTAATCAAGAAGTTTGGTAATTTTGCCATTGTAGCAATTAAACTTTTTTTTTTTTTAACTTAGAAATTGATTTTGAATCTGTAAGTGTAGCAGTTTGTTATAATCCTGTCTGTACAATATAAAGAGTACCAGGGAGTATACAAATGGAGTTGTGACAGTTAAAAGGAAGAAGGTATTGGGTATTATTCTGACACTCAAGGAAAGAAGAAAGGAATTCCTCAAAAAGGATGAGAAAAAGAAAGTTGTTTTATCAAGCACCTTGAAAAGATACTTGCAGCTGAAACAGAGAGAATCTCCTGTGTTTCAGTTTGTGTCCAGTGCCTCTGGTCCTGCCACTGGGCACCACTGAAAAGAGCCTGGCTCTGTCCTCTTTGCACCCTCCTTTCAAGTATTTATATTTAGTAATAACATCCCCCTGAGCCTTCTCTTCCCAGGCTGAACACTGCCATCTCTCTCAGCCTTTCCTCATGGGAGAGGTGCTCCAGTCCTTAATCACCTTAGTGACTGTGTACTGGAGTCTCTCCATTACGTCTCTCTCTTTCTTGTTGTGAGTCCCCAGAACTGGACACAACACTGCAGGTGTGGCCTCACCGCAGCTGAGCAGAGGGGAAAGATCATTTCCCTTGACCTGCTGGCAATTCTTTGTCTAAAGCAGCCTAGGACACCATTAGCCTTCTTTGCAGCAAGGGTATTTTTCCAGCTCATGTTCAGCTTGGTGTCCCAGAGGACCCATATGGCCTTTTCTGCAAAACTGAAGACTTTAAGTCAAAGGAAAATATAAAGTTTATTTATGTTTCACACTCTTTTTTTTGGTTTTCAGCAAATTGTGAAGAACTTGATACAGAGCTTGTCATGTATCTTCATGCAGATAGGCCAGCATTTTAGGGGACTGTGTGTGATCTATATGAAGTTGTACACTCGGTAGCTTTTGTAGCACTACTACTCTTTAAAGCTCCAACATAATTTTTCAGTTAAGGTTGCTCTGTCCCCTAATATGACAGCCAATATCCATCTCGTTTTTTCCTACCAATTAAAGGGCTGATGATAACTAAATTTTTTATTTCATCAGTTACTTACAACATTTATTTCTTTCAGCAACTTCAGCATAACAAAGGAGTCTATTGACGCTTCATGATTCCTGAGATATAGAGAGACCCTAAAAATAGAGCATACACTTTATTTCCTACAATTTCTACAGAAAGAGAAGAAGTAATGCGGAGAATCAAAATGTGAGAAAAGAGGTAGATTTGAATAATCATCCCAATCTGATACTCGTTCTTTTATCCTGAAAGAAGCTTAACTGGTTGCGCATCATCTCTGGTTCTCCTGCTGTGCATCTTGCTCATTCCTTCACATTTCTTTTTTTAGGTTTGCTCATTTTCTTTTTCTTTAGCAGGTTGGAAACTCATCTCTCAACCACATATTCCTGCAGATCTCCCCAAATGTACTTCCTTTCAAGTCCCCAGAGCCCACAATTCATTTTAGCCCACAACAAAACAAGAACAAAATGTTACTGGTCTGTGTCTTTACAGCCAATTTGCTATAATCACTTTCTTTGTGTTATGTAACGGAAAGTACAGTACATCATCTTCGAGAACAGTGAGGCTTCGTCTCAACTATTTTTAACAAATTTATGTTTGTGCTCACTTTCCAACTTCTTTTCTGCAAATCCCCTGCTATATTTCTCACACACCACAGTGCCTGTTTCGATAATAAACACTGAATTTTTGACCCTTGTGGTCAACATCAATTGAGGCAATGAATTGTTGAATCTGGATAGGTAGGGTTTTTTACCTTTGCTAGAGATTTAAAAATATTTGTAAGTTGATGTACAGCGTGCAGTATATAAAATACAGAAGTTACTTTAAGCTTGCATATATTGTTTTTTCTGAATGACATGTTAAAATTTTATGTTTTTAGCTATCTTGATAATGTCAATATTTTTACATTTGTAAAACATTTTTATGAAATATTGAGTAAATGGAAAGAAAAAAATATATATACTGCCCCTCTATTTGAGTAATATTGATAAATATAAACATAGTCCTCAAGTGGAAAAAAGTTTCATAACTTAGAAAAGTACACGTGAAAGCTTTTTGAGAGAAGCAAGCTTCTAACACGGTATACTTTCTTGGAGAAATATGATTTTTTCTTCCTTTAAGAAAGTTTTATCTCTTTCTCCTACACTTTCATTTCAATGGGATTATTGAGTGAATTTTCCTGTCCTCCCATTTTTCTTTCTTGTATAGTTTTAGTGATCAATTGTCACCCATTAAAAAACCTAACTATTTTCTGATTTTAAGCCTTAATTGCTTTATTCTTTGCAACATCTTCAATGTCAACTCAATCTTTTCAACTGATAAGGCTACAAGGGAGCTGATGGAATCACAGAAAACCCACCCCAGAAGTTTATTTTAGGAAGTAAACTAAATTCTAACAAAATTCAAACAAAATACTAACTAAATTCAAACAAAATCTCTAAGGGTGTTGTTTTGTTTGTTGGTTTTTTGTTTGTTTGTTTGGGTTTTTTGGTTGGTTTTGTGGTTTTTGTTTGTTTGTTTGTTTGGTGGGGTTTTTATTTGTTTGTTTGTTTGGTGGGGTTTTTGTTTGTTTGTTTTTTTCCTGGAAAGACAAATCATACAGCTTCTCTCCTTTACTGCATTCTGATGAACTAAAGAAATACTGACTTTTATAATACAGAATTTAGGAAAGGGCAGGGAGTTTTTCTTTATGAGGTTGCTAGGATCACATTTTATTACTGGATGTAAAAGTTGAATAATGCTTGGATTACAGTGAGCACATGCAGCTGGGAAATTAGAAACTGCCTCTATAAGGCTGAAAAACCTAAATGACAGGCACCAATTAGACTGTGCCTGGTTTCAATTTTTATCTCAAATGCGATGATATTTGAAGAAATGAAGGATTTTCTTATTACACCAGTATTTTTACTGCTTCTATTTCTGATTCTTCCAGCCCCCCTCATGCCTACAATGTCAACTAACAATGGGTAAAACTGGAGATGGGGGATACTAAAAGTGGATTTCCTTTGTCAAGCAAAGTTGGTAGATGACTTACTAAGCTCACTCAGAAGAAGCCTGAACAAAACATAAGTGCCCACTGAAGATGGAATACTGTGTTGATTGGAACGGTAAGTTTATCCAACATACATTACTGAAAGCATCCTTTGATGCTTGAGAAACCACAAATGAAAAGCATGCAGAATTTTATGCTATGGCAGCTAGTGCTTACCATTGCAAAAGTGAAAGAAAATAAACAAGGACAATAATTTAAAACTACAGATGTGACACAGGGTTAAGAAAATGTAAAATAATTTAACATTCAGTTCTTTTACCTGACAGCCACATAATATTCCAGTCACAGGTACCATGAAATATGACTACTGCTCTTAATTCTACTCCATTTGTGAGTGCCAGTTGTCCAGTATCCCATTTTGCAAGCTTCGTCCTTTGCAATTTAGCACATTCAGATCACTATATTAAACTTCCATGGATAACATGAATTTGGGACATGGGAGGAAAGAGAGTTGAAAGAGATGAGTTTGATAAGTTTGGTAAACATAGTGTAAAAAAATTTGAGTTTTTATAAGGAGAAAATTATAGTTGAGTTACCAGAAGATGTTAGCAATGGGTGGAAAATAGATATATATGATGGTCATTTGGAGCAACGTATATTTCACTGAACCTGAGTTACCTGCAAAGTAGTCCTGTACACTGGGAAGGAATCCATTACCCATTCTAAATGTCTGCTCCTCTGAAATGACCATTTCAGGAGAGTCTAGCCCACTACACTGTAGTTTTCTAAAGTAAGGCAATATAGGTTCCTGTCTTAGCTGTGAGAATAGTAATTCACTGGTTTTCTTAGCTTTCTAGAAAATGCATTATGTATGCATCAACAGTAGCTTTTCTGTGTCAAGCACTGTTGGGTCTTAGTCTATTCTAGATTTTTTTATTTGGAAAAATCATGACAACTTGCACTTGAAGCTGTTTACATGCAGCTCCAGTAAAGCCATATTTTCCCCTTCTGGAGGCAAATAATATACTTTCAAAAAGTGCTAATTGCTGTAAGAGTGTCATTGAAAATATGGCAGTCTATATTTATACTCAAATACCATGTTTACAGTTTGACTTTTTTTAAATTTATATTCTTAGAACTAAGTGCATCCTCCCTTTTCCCTCCTCCCCCACATACACTTGCCCAGAACTAATAAGAAATGAAGCAGCTTACTGAAATGCAATATGAACTTCTGCACACTTTATATCCTATTCTTTCAGCTGGTGCCAAGACTAAGCTAAATGTCTTTAGAGCATGTAGCTTTAATATACTATCATCTAGAAGAGGTTTACTGCAAAGGCTATAGAAAGTGACTGCTAAATTTACTAGATACTAAACTTCTCATAGTTTTCACCTATATGCTTGACATGTGCATTGCTATGGTCTAGAAATTTATGAGCGAAGGCTGTTGTGGTTCCAGAACGGGACTGCCATAATGCTGGTGTATGTACATACTCCACTGAGCCGAGTCCTGCCTTTAGAGATTAAATAGAGCATGCAGGAAAAACAAAGGTTTTATGTTATTGCTCTTGGCACTTGAAATAATAAGATGCAATATGGCAAGACTGCAGTATTGGAAAGGGTTCCTGAGTCAGAATGGATGTAGAAACAGCAAAAATTGAGCAATATTGCAATATGGCTATTCTTACATTATATGTCATAAATGTCATTCTTACAATTATCTCAAAACAATGCTGTGTAACTAGTATGTATTTAGGGTTAAAACCAGTACCACCACTTATACCAGTTTGTTGCTGGTCTGCATAGGTGTTATCATAACTTAAATCCCAAACCTGCATAAACTGACCAAATTATGACACAGTATCGCCTCAGATGGAACATTCTCTAGTAATGTACTCATTACATATAATGTATATTCAGCCTCACCCTCTTACAGGTATATAGACACTGGCTGCAAGGAACAGATTGACTATTTATTTATTGGCCCCAGAAACTGCTGAAAGAATAATGAAATGTGAAATGACATTGTTTTTCTACTAGGTGGCCTCTTTGCCCTGGAATATCATGAGCAAGCCTGGACTGAGTGGCCCTTCATAAAAAATATTATGGACCAAAGTGAGAGTTTGGAGAAACCCCTGACATCCTTTTTGAGCTACGGTCATAGCAGTTAAACTTGGAGAACCAGCCTTCCATATTAAAAACACTGTGCAATATGCAGTTTTGGACTCTGCATCACCTCATTAGGAGCGCAGCAGTTCAACAAGAAGTTGTCCATGCATAGAAAGATATTTTCAATTGGGATACAAGTCAAATTTCAGCAAAACCTGCCAGTCAGAAAAGCAGCCACATGGTGTGAAAGACCAATCTGGCTTGGATACTAGACTGTGTAATTACATACAATGTGCTAATGAATGCTGACTCGGGTCTAACCTACGTGTAACAACACGGGCAACAGACTGAGAGGAGCTGTCTATAGGCACAGACATCCATAATTCTACTGCTGGCCCTGCCAGACCCCTGGAAAGCTAAGACAATTGCTTCTACTTCTGCCAAAATGCTCAACAGTGTGTATTAGAGGTTATTCTTAACAAGAACATGGCTCTCACCTCCCCATTACCCAAAGTAATTTGCAAGACTGTTTCTCCCACTCAAATGCACCTTTCAGCCAATTGTCTTTCCCTCTCACAGAAACATCTGTGATATTCTCACAGGAATACCACAGACAGAAATAGACTCTTGTATATTATAATAGCATATTTAAAAGCTGTTTATGCAGTGCATATATAAAAGGAGCAAAGATTACCATACTTATATCAAAGTGTTATTTTTGCTCCATTTATATATACACTATTTTAAAGTTTATGGCCAATGTGTAAAGAAAATGAAAGTAATTCTGCATGCTACTGCTATCTTGTTGATGCAAACCTCCAAATTAGTTCAAAGAGACTTTGTGAAATAGCCATATGACCCAATTCTTCACTTCTGCACTCACTGCATTCATGCACAGTTGCTTATTCTAAAGTTTCTGTAACACCAGATTTCACTATGGACAAAGCAAAATACTACTAAATTTACAAAGCTACCACTGCTCTTAAATTATTCTACAATCTCATGAATAGTGATGAAGGAAATGAAGGATAACATTCATGCTTTGCTAATACACTTAGATTTATTTTTCCCATTGGTTTGTAAGTTTATCAACTTTTTTTCTCGCCATAACTGGTGTAATGATTAAGGTGCACAGGGAATAGATACATAAATGCTATCATTTTCTGAAGAAGGGAGTGGAAAGGAGAATAAAATATACTGATGGAGCACACCCAGTCACAAGAAATTTTGAAAAATCTAATTTTCTCTTCAAGGACAGATGTAAGAGAAAAGAGTGGAAATAAATGACTGAAATGATGACAGCAATCAGGAAAGAAAAAAGTATGTTGAAAAAGGGACTCCTACCAAAAAAAGAAAAAAAAAGGCACTGGAAGATAGGGGTTTCAAGCCATTTGTGAAGATTAAGTCTTAGAAGGACTTCAACCACTAACTTCTATAGAAAATAGTTCCTTTGTCCTCCATGAAAATCGATAGCCTACAACAATGGTGGTGAGTTTATGATCACATTATGAATGGAAGTCAGCGAAGTGAGAAAAAGTGTTACAGTTCTCCTACCTTAAACTGACTCAACTAAGTCAACTACTGTATTACTCTCTCACTGTTAAAAGTCAGATTCTGCATACAATGAACAGTGAACAGATGAATTATTCATACAGCTATATTTTTTTTTACTTTTCAGTTGTTTTATTTTTGTTCCTGGGCTGCTGCCCTTGATTCACAATTTCCGTCAGCAGTGTCCAGACTACACCACAGGTGTAGCAATAACAAAGATAGCAAGACCTAGAGCCTTAGGGAGTGGAACTGAGGTAAAAACATGACAGTAGTTTTTAACGTTCCCATAACCTTTCTTTTTTAGCTCTGAATGAATATGAAAAAAATAGATCACTTAATGTGATTAAGATTTCACTTTTACGTTAGTTTATGTAAGATAAGATCATTATTTTTTTACTGACAAAGATGTGTCTTTTGGGTTGCTGACAGGAAACATGAACAGGAAAGAAAAATATGTGAGGAATAACGCAACAGCACTCATGAAATTAATGTCAGCATTTTTTTAAAATACCCATAAAAGTGCTAAAATATTCAACAACTCATCCAGATATGGCTCTTATCTGAAAACAGGAGATACTTTGACTCCAAAAGTCTACCAACATGCTTTCCAGAAGGGTGTGCAAATGCTAGAATTATGTATAACCATACAAGACCACAGTATAAAATGCTTCTCAGTAAGCGTAGCACAAGAAAGTTCTGTGTAGTGTACAAACTTAATAATTATTTGGCTCTCAGAAAGGGTTTTAATTGATTTCACACTCTGCCTCTAATCATTTTATATTTGCACATATGCTTTTCTGTCAATATCCCCCAAAGTGACTTCATTAAGAAACCCACTCTGGAAACATTTGTATAACATTTCATGCAGAAAAAAAAATATAAAAAAATTAAAGTCTATTCCTCATACAGAGGAGGGAAGAAAGTGAAGTGTCTCTAAAAGTTAGTACCATGCAGAACAAGCTTTTTCATACAGCAACGGGGTGTTCTCAAACTACTGATCTGTTTAGCCAAAAACTCTGTAACACTACCTGCTTTTCCCAGCTCTTAAATGTTGCTGTTAGCTAAAAGCTTGATCCCAGCACGGCAAGGTATGGTTCAGGGTAAATGGAATGTTAGCCACATTCTCAGCTAATTGGTGGAAAATCACTGATGTTGCAGCAACATGACGTGAAAAATGAAAGAATAAAAGAAAATCACAGTCTGGCCATATGAATGGGCAGGTTCATTTCCTCCTGCATTGTTGGTACAAAATCACTATCACCTACAGAGTACAGAAAGATTTTAAACAGATGTTCTGATTGGTACAGAAGAAACAAATAATACTAGAGTTAACATGACACTGGACTAACTCTTCTAAAGATTTTTAAAAATGGAAAATATGAAATGAAAAAGAAGACATTTCCAATTTCTTATTAGAAATGTTTTTTTTCTCATTCCATTGCACTGGGCAATTTGGTAAATTAGGTATTATCTCTTCTGCCCAGATATTGTCATGTATTATTACACATGATAGCTTTCTCCCCTTGACACTTTAATGTAAGATGGGCATAGATTAATCAAATACCAATCTGATACCAAAATCACAGAACAATTCAATATTTTGTCTCTGGCATAACTCAACTCTTCTGAATTCATCTTATCCCCCAAAGAATCCCCTGCTTTCTTCAAGTTTTTTTTGGGACTTTTTTTTTTCTTTCCATTTTTTTAATATTAGATTCTGTGGAGCCTTTCATTGAGATTCTTGAGGCAAAGCCCTGATCTCGCACATCCACTTTCTGGGTAGGGGCTTTTCCTGTCCATATTAATAATGGATGAAACAATATCAGTATTGACTTCTATTTTAAGTTCTATAACAATTACACTGTGGAAATATCTTTAATCTTTACTGCTTAGGCCCAAACTACTAGCGTTGTGTATTACAGTGAACATGTTCACTGAGCATGCCCTGCTAAACAATTACATTATAGCCGTACTTGGAATGGCTTGAGATAAAGCCCTTGAGACTTCCCAGCACAGCATAGCCAATTAAATACACAGAAATTCGTTGCCTTATGTCCTGTATATATAGTATCAGAGATGGTACTCAAGGTAGTTTTTCTTCTATTTTTCATTCCCCCAAGCAAAGAAAGGAGACAGTGCAAGAAAGCTGAAGTGGGTAGAGAAGAAAGCGATGTTCATGTGTTTTGAGGGTGATAGGAAATAATTTAAAACATACAAAACAGTAGGAAAGAAACATGGAAGGAGGCTTTAAGGTCTGAACCACCAATGTCCCCAGACACCCATCTGGTTTCACTTCAGTGCTGAGGATTTGTGACATGTATCGGCTTCGAGTCTGCCAAGTCTTCCAGCCATTCTGTTATGTTTAGCAAGAGCACTCATGTGTGCAAGGTTTTTCAGAAACAGATCCAGGCAGTAAAAGGTGATATAGAAGAAATGTGTCATGGAGTAGCACATCCTAGCAGGACCAATCTTGACTTAAGTCATATTTTCACTTTCTTCAGTATATGAGTTAAACCTATATTTATCTCTTTCTTAGCTGCACCTGATGTGTTTTCCCCAGTTTTCCACTCAACGCTTGAATGCAGAAAACAGAGCAGCTCTAAGCCTGTATTATGACACTTGTTGTAATAACTGTTTATAAAAGAATAAACTACTTTTCTGTTTTTTCAGACCCATTTTTATTCACTTTCTACAATTTAAAAATGAAAATAATAATTTATCTGAAAACAGATGGATGTAAAGGTGTGTTGGATAGGAGCTGTCAGTCCAGCTCAGCATCTCCTCAGTAAGCCATGTGTTACTGTAATACTTGTAAAGAATAGCAGTAAACCATAACACATCCAGTTATAGTTTTCAAACATTTTATTTTGAATAATTAGTTCTACATATGTCAGTTTTCATTCAGCAAAACTACACCTGTTTAAACATTGTAACATTCTATAAATATTGATATTTAATTATTTTACTGAATCATAGAAAAGATAGAGGTATTTTTAGGTAAAGCCTTTAATATGACAAAGAGAGCTAACAATATGCTAATAACTTTGGGGCTTTTTCTTTCTAGAGAAAAAAAAAAAAAACAACTCCTAAATTTAAATCAGCATTATAGATTTGAGACTCTGCAATTTGTGAAATCTATAGAAGTTCTATTTTCCTGAATAGGGACTGAAAAAGAGGGGCAAAAAGTAGATGAACCCCCTAAATCATGGCCTTTCATTTTGACTTATTCTTTCAGTTTTGACCATTTCATTCAGTTTATCCTTTTTTTTGTTTGCAAGAATATTTCACAGAACTTATGTGGTAATTATGAAAGACAGAAGATGTTCATAAAAGTTATCAGTTTGTACTAAAATAAATATATTTGGTTTTTGCAACTGAAGCAGTTTCTTTTTTAAACAAAATCTACTGATGTTGTTCTATTAAGAAGAAAATATAGTTCAGCATTTATCATTTACAAGACTTATATTTGTGCATTTCATATAATAACAAATTGCTTGCTTGCTTGCAATTTAAATTTGACCTCTTTAAGAAACCTGTATGCTTTTTTTTCATAATAGAGTTTGAACAATATCATCAAGCACAATCTTTTCTCTGCTTAGCAGTCTCTAAACAAAGCTGAATTCCTGACTAATTTTCTGAAATTTATGTGCCTAATGGTTTCACAACATTGTATTCTCTTTGAAGAAAATAAATTTGACTAGACAGCATTTTGATGCATCACAAGACCCGAAATCATTGCAATCAGGAGGAAACACAACTGTGGCACAGCATAGACAAATTAAATTTAATTTCACTTATTGTGTCAGATATGACTAGAAATGAAAATCTATTATTCTTTAAAAAAAAATCAAAAACAAAGGGGAGAGAAGATTATATCAAAAGATTCCAAAGGTTTCAAGTTCACATAGAAAACACTTTTTTGTAATGGACAGAGTAGTCTAATTGGGCATTTCTGGCCAGCTTTAATCAGTACACCAAAATTTTTAGGGTTTCCATCGAGAAGCTGTTTATGTTTCCCCATAAACTGCAGCCTGGGGAAAAAAAAGCCCTGAAAGACCATATCCCAAATCTATATTCAATATACAAGAACATAAAAATTTATTTTAAACATAGAAAAATAGAATGAGTCTCAAATTTGATGCAATATGTATCCTGAAAGCAGCTGTAAAACGAGCTTGAAATCCATTGTTATGATTAACTAGAGAGGTTTCTTTGCATGTACAAATCAAATATTTTCCCATTTCATGCCAACTGAGCTCCTTATTCTATTCTGAAACTCAATTTCCACTAAATTATAAGAATTTTCAAAAACAAAATAGGGACATAATTGTTCCTTTGTATGTGGGTAAAGTTTTATGCTGCTATGTACACTTTTTTTTCAGAGAAATAAATTATATTCATAATAAATATAACACTGTTCAGACACTTTCTCACAAGCATACAGATGGAAACATACACACAGATCACTGTGACAGAACAGGTCACCACAACTAGTTATAATTAAAGATGTATGTATACACAAATAACTGCATATTCCCGGTGAGAGGATATTTAGGCTATTCTTATCAGAGGATGGTTTTGGGCATAGAGAACATTAAATATCTGCTCAGGCTAGGAAATATGCATCACACAGATATATGTTACATCACTTATATACATAATCTTGTCTGTATAAAAGCAGAGGCATGTACACATATGCAAGCATTTATATTCATATAGAAAGACCTCCAGGTATTGATGAGACACTTTGCCACAATTAAGTACCTGTCCTGTCTTCAGTGACCAAGTAAAAATATTTTTGTCACCAAGGGGTAATGTTTTTAAATTAAAAGGAGGTAGATTAAGACTAGATATAAAGAAGAATTTTTTAATGATGGAGGGGGTGAACACTGGAACATATTGTCCAGAAAGGTGGTGCTCCCCTCCTGGAAACATTCAAGGTCAGTTTGGACAGTGCTCTGGGCAACCTGATCTAGTTGAA
The DNA here is from genome assembly GCA_035041135.1 of Platyrinchus mystaceus. Lineage (NCBI taxonomy): Eukaryota > Metazoa > Chordata > Aves > Passeriformes > Tyrannidae > Platyrinchus > Platyrinchus mystaceus. The sequence continues at coordinate 81,992,853 of JAWWLV010000001.1, forward strand.
CATGTCCCTGCTCATTGTAGGGGAGTTGGACTGGATGACCTTTAAAGGTCCCATCCAACCCAAACTGTTTTGATTCCATGATTCTGTGATGACTTGTTGAGTATAGGCTAAATATTCTACAGCTGGTATATAACACCAATCAAGTCCACTCATTGCAATCCAGGATGGTAGGAAAGAGATGATCAAGTCTTCAAAAGAAGGCACCTTTTAAATTCCCCCTGCTGTATCTACCCAAGTTGCATGTTGAAATTAAATGCAATAGTGTTGAACAACAAAATCATAATAGTAGGTTAATCAAACTGGCAAAGGTTAATCAAATGTCAAATAAATAGTAAGTGTAATAGAAAAATCAGTTCCTAAAAAAACCCCAAAATATTAGAGCTAGCAGTATTTTATATATCTCCATTAGAAGTGTCAAATGAAACCCCAAGTCTAATCTACTTTAAACATACCTTTATTGTGCAGTAATTCATTCACAAAAGTTAGTCTTGATGCCTAATTGTACACGTACTATAAAGTTAGAACAAAAAAATTGTCCAAATTTGAATCCTATTAAGTTTCACAGTTATGCTTTCTACTTTTAAATTATTAAAAATTCCTTGAAACCTTGTTTCTAAGCAAAAGTAAGTGAGGAAAGAACAGACCGAAGAGACATGATTTAGTGACACCATTCATTATTAAAGAGATAAATGAAATGTGAAGACAATATGAGGAAGCAGAGGCCATTTCAGTAAGTCAAATGTTTTTCCTTTTTTTCTTCTTTTTCTTCTTTTTCTCTCTTTTTTTTTTTTTTTTTTTTAATAGGGATTAATGATTCAGACTTCTTTCTTACTTGCATAGCATTTTGTTTTATGGTTTAAAATCAGCATCTCATTGGCTGGCACAATCCCAATGCTTATATAAAAGGGATCACGGACCTATTTTATTCTGAATATAAGAGAAGCATTGATGTCCAAAAATCCCTGCTTTCTTTTCCTGACTGTTCTCCATATGACTTTGAAATCCTGAATTATTTACATATTGACAAAGGCTGTGATATAATTCCAAAAATTTTACAAGAGGATCTCTCCAAAATTTTCCACCTCAGTCAACAAGACATATGATATTCCCTGAGCATAACAGCTTTCCTGCCAAAAAATAAAATATGTTTCTGCTTACTGCCAACCCACCTGACTTCACCTAAGTAAATTCCTTGCCAAGTCCATCAGCCTTTCCACCCTAAACCCTAAATCCCTTTATTCTTACTCAATTTAATGTGAATTCTCTTACCTGCCAATTCATGAAACGTCAATTGATGGACCTAAAATACACTGAAGTGATACGTCCCAAGAGTGGGGCAGTGGGCATTAATTATATGAATGTTGATCTCCTCATTTGAAGTATGTACTATAAATTCAGAGAATGAGATTTCATTTGGTCTGAATGGATTTCCCCTGTGACTGCCAGTGACCTGTGCAGAAGAAAGGCACTGGCGTAAAAGTGGCAATACATTGGAAGTAGGAATGGTCCCCCACAGCATGCAGGGAAATACAGCCAGCAGCTAACAAACAGACGCTTTGAACAACAGCCTCTACTAAATTCAAAGACCAGGTCTCCTCAAAAAGCACACTGTGAAAATTTCGAGTTGAAAAATCAACTTTATACTTGTTTAGTATATTCCAAGCACCTCCAATGAAAGGACTTTTAGTTTGATTACTAGTGAAGATAAGGCGAGTTTTTCCCTACAGCTCCTTCCTATCCACTAAGATTAAAATCTCTAACCGGACAAGAAATATTCAGAACCCCCTTTACTTTTTCTTTTCTTGGCTGTTTAGCTCAAAGTTATGGGAACATTCAGGAGACTGATACTACTGCGTAGGAAGCGAGAGCAGCTAAACACAAATGGTGGAAAAAATAAACTTAAGAGAGTAAGATCCTAGTAGAGCCAGCTATTGCTTTTTAAAAACTTGGTTACAGGCAGAGAACAAGTTGCAGAATCAACTGGATTACTTAGCCTGACTTGTAACCTTATCTTCTAATTCTTATTTATTGCATATATTTTATACCTACTCTGAAGGAACAATTAGTCTTTCCTTGCAGGATTTTGGAATGACTGTGTGTACAGCACAGTGTTTGAAAAGACTGATTTCTTTTCCTCTGTAGCTATTTAATGAGGTTAGAATTTAGTGAACATCCATCTAGGCAAAAAAGATGTACTGAAGCAAAAGACTTCTTTCAACACTGGGTAACCAACTCAAATTACATAACATCTTATTTTTCAAAGTATTCTATCCTTTAAAGATGTGTACAATCATGCTTTGTTTGAGCAGAGTACTACTGAGACCACAGGACAGATTAAGCACACGTATTTTAGATTATTAGGTCAATCTTAC
>JAWWLV010000001.1:82006529-82031627 GCA_035041135.1 Platyrinchus mystaceus
AAATTTCTGAAATATTTCCACCAGCTTTACTTTGTAGGAGCAACCACACTGTATTTAATTTACTTCTGGGCTGACTGAACCAAAAAAACCACAAAACCCTCCATAATTTCACACAGTGCAGGATAATTTTGCAAATTATCTCAAGTATTTTGATAACTATAAAAATTTTACACCATGTGATTGTGGCCAAGGGTCAATTGACTTGGCAGGGTGAAAAACAAGGCTATTTCACTGTAAAGGAGCCACTTGCACGGACTTCTCTGGGATAAAAATTAGTTTGCAAGTTTCTTTAGGACAAATCATGAGGCCTTGATCACTCCTTTTGGTTCTCTGACTTCTCTCGACTTCCACCTCAAGCTAGGGAGTCATTTGTTTGCTTTTATTTGTCACAGCTTCATAGGCTTCTTAGAATGAAATAACATAATTTTATAATCAGACAAAAATTACTGAGAAGACAAAACTCAGATTTAAAATCTAGAAGCTGCATCAGTTGATAAATATAACAATTGATTCTCAAAGTATCTCAAAGATACTAACTATCTTCAGATCTTTCACTGACACCACTCTACGTGCTAAGTTGAAAGAAATAACTTAGGGATGTGGTTTAGAGGTAAACCTGGAAGTGTTAGTTTAATGGTTGGATTTGATGATCTTAGAGTTCTTTTTTAACCTTAATGATTCTGTGACGATTTTATGAACTGGCTGAAGGCCTCCTATTAACACAAAGAAGACTGTATTGGGCTACCAATAGCAGCATAATAAACTTTCAGTCCAAATTCTGCTACTCTCTGTTGACATTCTGATTCCACCAAGTACTTACTCATCTTTGAAATCAATGATCTGTGGGTAGATTAAATGCTCTTGAAATTGAGCAACTTGCACAAGTTTCTGCCACCCAATATTATTGGGAGCTGAAGTGAATGTGGCTGAATCTAATTCTGGGGGTGTCATTTTCATCTGCTTTAGGGTAAAGAAAATGACAGCACATCACCTGGCTTTGCTTCATTTGAAGAGGGAAGTGGTCTTCTCTCTGCAAAAGCAGCAACAGTTGCTAGCTTTTAAATTAGTACATTATGAATATGAGGGTTTGAATGGCATTCAGAACTTGTGAGTAACAAAGGCATGAAAACACCATGTGAGTTAGTCCAAGTTGTAGAGCAAGCAAGGGAAAGCACAATTTGTGTGCTTTGCCTCTAAAGGTACTGTCTCACTTCCGCTAACACACAGAGTCTCAGTGCAATGAGGTCCCCCTGCAGTCTCCTCTTCTTCAAGCTGAACAGATTAAGTTCCCTTAGCTACTCCTCATACGGCTTCCCCTCAAGGCCCTTCACCATCTTCATTGCCCTCTTTTGGACACTCTCTAACAGCTTAATATCTTTCTTCAACGTGAGGCCATCCCAGTGCAGAGCAGAGCGAGACAATCCCCTCCCTTGACCGGCTGGTGATGCTTTGCCTGATGCCCACCACGACACGGTTGGCCCTCCTGGCTGCCAGAGCACTGCTGACTCATATTCAACTTGCTGTCAACCAGGACCCTCAGGTCCCTTTCCGTGGCGCTGTTTTTCAGCACCTCATTCTCCAATCTGTACAAACATCTAGGCTTGCCCTATCCCAGGTGCAGAATCTGGCACTTCCCCTTGTTGAACTTCATATGGTTGGTGATTGCCCAGTCCTTTAATTTGTCGAGGTCTCCCTGCAGGGCCTCCTTGCATTTGAGGAAGTCAACAGCTGCTCCCAGCTTTGTGTCATCTGCAAACTTGTTTAGTATCCCTTCCAGTCCTGCATCCAAGTAATTTATGAAGATGTTGAAGAACACAGGGACTAACATGGAGCCCTGTGGAATCCCACTAGTGACAGATCACCAGTCTGATATCACCTCATTCACTATTACCCTCTGTGCTTGACTCATGAGCCAATTGCTCACCCACCACATGATGTGTTTATCCAGCTGTGTGCTTCACAGCTTGCACATATAAAATTTATATTGGTTTAATTTTAGGATCAGAAGATTTCTGGACCCCTTAATATTTAATGATAAAATTGTAATATGTTGTAAAAAATTGTAATTGTAAAATTGTAATATCAAAAAAATATGTTGCTCCTCTGAAGTTTAACCTTTATCCAAGTCTGGCTTCAGAAATGTAGAAGGAAAGAAGATGTGTGTAGCCTAAAATCAACCTAAAAATTCAGACCAGACAACAAAATAATTAAATCAGTGTTTCCTCTGTATGTGAATTATATCCAGCAACAAAAAAAAATAATAAAGGAAGAATAAATGATTTATAAATCTTGATTTATTTTACTATTTCTGAGGGGAAAAGTATCTTTAATCTCTATGGATTCTTTATCGTTTATCTTATCTAAAAATTTAACAATCTGGGCATAAGTTTGGATACAATTTAACAATTCCAAGAGTTGGCACATTCCATAATCCTGTTAAGGAAAATGGTGGAGCTAGCAGGGAGAAGGCGAAGAAGAGAATCGAAACAAAGGTCACAGACATCAGAATATTTAGTAATGTATGAGCACAGCATGCATTTGTCTTTTGTCCTGAAACATATTGGGAATTTGAGCCTAGAATGCTATTTACCCTGCCAAAATAAGGCCATCTCCTTCAGTGGGCATGTAGAACAGCTTTACACTCAGTGCTTAAGCAAAAAAATATTATGTCTTTTTGCCAACATAATTCTCCAGCACAAAATCTTTCCTGGGTAACAACATTTATGTTATGCAGCAAGGCTGGATGGCAAAAGAAGACAGGCTACATTGAGAATAACTCAGAAGCATAAGAAATTCAGCAGAAAACTGAGGTATGAAGAGCGCATTTACACCATGCTTCCAGAAGCTCAGCTGTCTATATATCATGCTGGATAAAACTGCCAACTATATTTTAATCTTTCCCCCTCTTCATGATTCTTTTTACATGTTCAGCAAGTACTCACCTTCCACTGTTTGACATTGAGATCGATTATTCTGTACTTTCATGAGTTCTTTACAACCTTTGCTGATATTCATACTTGAAGTGAAATGAAAGGGTAGGAAACGTCAGGCAATTATATTTTGAAAGTGCAATGTTCTGAACAGCATATGAACCCCATATAAGCCTGGACACTTTCAAACTACATATTCTGAAAGTGTTCAGCATTTGTAAAGGCCTTTCCATTTTGAGCTTTATGAATTTTAACATTCCTGCAGGGATTCATCTGGATCCAACAACTAAAAACAACAGAGCAGAAACTGACAGTTCCTTAAGAACAAGTAAATATTGTCAGCCATAATCTTCAAATAAAAAAAATAAGAACTCAGAAGACTAAGAAGAACATTTAAACTAAAATACCTGGAGCTTTTCTCCCTTAAAATCTACTCTTAGATGCTAGATATATGGTTTGATTACCACGGATGTGAAATTCAAACTCGTCCCATTGATTTCATACCAACTAACAGAGTCAAAGAGCTGTGCCTGGGTCTGACATCACTGTCAACTGAAACAGCCCTCAGGAGATATCACTTGTTCATTCTGTGTGTCACCAACCTGACAATGAGATGAGCTGGTACAATAGGAAAAGTCATCTCTCCAGCTGGCTTGGTCCAGTGTTCAGAGTTAGGAAAGTGAACACTTTGGAGAGAGTGATCCTTTTTTTTTTTGAATGATGAAATATATACATTTTCAGAATCACCACCTCTATCCTTTAGAGATAAGTCTCTAAATCTTGCCTCATTTGTTTCTAGGACCTTGCCAGCTCTTTTCTGGTTTACCAAAACCTTATTGTTTATTGCTTCAGCAATTCCTACATAGCACTTATCAAAGACATCCCAAAATATTTTTTTCTCCTTTATTTTTGTTACAACTGTGTCTCTTGTCTGTCTACAGTCCTATTCCAGCTTCTGATCTTTTTCCATATCAAGTACCAAATGTTCATCATGGCCTCAACATCAGCAGGAAACCTGGCAAAGACATAGTATGTCTGACAGATAAGCAAGGTGTAAAGAGTACACTCACTGATAATAAGTTCAAAGGAAAAAAATAGAATGCCTTTTTGCATGTGTTGACTGCAAAAAAAGCTTAGGAAGCTTCTAAATCTTGAATTTTAACTTAAAGGGGAAGGCCTGAGAAGGACTTGCTCATTTGAAATATCTTGCTCAATTCAAGTATCTATCAAAGAGATTTTGGAAGGGCACAGAAAAAGAACACTAAAAAGTGATGTATCCACAACCTGGATACATCACTGAGTTTCTCTAGGAATTAGATTGGGAAAGCACTGAGCTATCATTCAAACCAGCCTCAGTGTCAGAGGACAACACATAATAATAATAATAATGCCAGTTTCTGAAGCACTCCAGTATACCCCATTTCTAGCCAACTTATTGATAGTGTAATACAGAATAAACTTAGTAGACACATAGTAACTATGGTGAAGGATCAACATTATTTTTTTAATCAGAATGCACATAATTATTATAGGGCATTTTGATAAACTCAGTGAGCATGGGATACGAGTAAAATGGATGCAACAAAGAACTGGAACTCCAAAGAGCTCTTCTAAATCCCTTTCAACTAAAGCCAGAAGAAGTTTCAGAGGCCAAGAAAATATGATTGATATTCACAATCTCAAAATTATTCACAGTAGTCAAGAATAATGCTGACACAAAAGAATTTATGAAGGAAACCTTGTTATTAAGGAACTGAATTTAACCTTTCATTTAAGTGACTGATAAAAAAGAACACAAGATAACACACATGGAAAAACAATTCTAATCATATTTACATGATGAATTAAATTATCTGTTGCCATACAAGAAAGAGATGCTGCAAATGTTGTTGATAGTCCTCTGAAGATACAGTGGTTCTCATTAGTGATCAGAGAGACAGGCAGAATGATAAGAACTGTTAAGAGAGAAATGCAGAAATGCACCAGAATAGGTTTGCTTTGAAATCAGAAGATGGAGGAATCTATTATAAAGTAAAAAATTATATGGAAGATTAGGGAAGGGTTTTTTGTTTTTTTCTTATGCAAGGCCTACTGAAAACCCAAAAAATTACAAAACATAAGTCTAAAAAGCAAACATTAAGGGGTAAATTTTCTTTTGACAAGTAATCCAATTATGAAACTCATTGACACAGGATGTGAGAGAATTCAGTGTGTCAACAGTATCAAGAAGTGTTCATTCATCAAAATGTATATATCTCCAGAATTGTAGAACTTCAGGAAAATTTACATCATGGAAAAATCACGAGACATCTAGCCTGGCATCTCTGATTCAATTCAGTTTGAAATCTGGAGGTCCCCAAACCACTAATTTTATAGACTTTCCACAGGAAGGATTTTTCTGTACTTTCCTATTTTTTATCCTCTTTCCTCAAAATCTTCCCTTGGTCAGTAAAAGTTAGCATATTAGGTAACATAGTCCATCATAGTTGCTGCTACATTTTCATCTCTTCTTACCTTCTAACCATTTTTTAAACTCTTTCAGTGCTTACGTCTGCTCTTCTGCAATATTATGACCTAAGCTGTATAGTGATATTTGTCTCTATCTCCCACGCATGACTTGATGTTGCAAAGCTACTGTTTGGTTACTGATTTTCTGTGTATCACACAGCCCACTATAATTCTCATCCTTCAGCTCCTGTCCTTACAAACCCCTTCCTTCTGTCAGCCTGCTAACATTAATTTATTCTCATAGTTTCTGCTCCAATTTAATCTCCTCAAATAATGTTCCTTTTTCCTTTAGTCCTTTGTTATTTTACCTGTCCTTCCAGTGACCTTTGTCACTCTTGGCTACCTGATGTATACCTCTGTTTAAATTACTATCTATTTATCTATTACCTCTATTTAATTTACTGTCTTTCTGGGTTTCTTTTTCACTTACTTGCCTGGAAAACTAACTGCCCACTTATTCTGCTGCCCATATGATGCATGCTGTTGGAAATGTTAATACCTACCATGAATGTTATCAAGTAGGTCATGTTTCCAGTTCCCCAGACAGAACTACACAGGAGCTACACCTGTGATCTCTGTTTTACTACCCATGCAGTAGCCCATACTTTAGATAAAATATCATATACAACCTCACAAAAGACTTCCCAAATAAAAATAAAACTGATCTTTTTCTATTCTGTTTGATATCAGAAGTGGTACCACAGTTCCTATTTGCATGGCATTATATTCAATTATTCAGTGATCCTATTGCAGCAGTCCCTTTAGGTTTGTGGCACTTATAATTGCTTAAATCTACCTGTAAGAGGCATTTTGCCCAGCAAAGAAGAATCAGCCAGAAGCCACACAGAGCAGAGAGAATGAAGACCAGGGTGAGAAAAGAGACAGCAGAAAAAGAAATACAACCAAAAAAATCTGAGTACTGAAAGCTACCAAAAAAGAAATCATAACTTGATTTTCCAATTTTCAGAAGCATAAATATGCAGGTTACAGTAAATGGAAAAAATATAAGGTAGAAAGTGCTTAAGCAACTGACTGTCATACTACAGCAGAATGCCTACAAAGAGGAAAAAGATGAGCTTTGCCTGAATATATCTGTTTTTAAACCTCACAATGTAATGTTTCTTAATTTAATGTCAAATGTCATAAAATCAATCTGAATCTTGTACTCATATCCCACATTTTGAAATCCTTACTAAACAGTTTGGACCATTTTTTAAATGATTGAGTGCACTTTTAGAAGTAATATTCCTTGAAATTAGATGAATGATTTTACAAACAATAACAATTATCAGCAACAGCCATCAAAATGTTATTACCACATAATATTTTGGTGATGAAGGCAGAATAGTGGATTCTTTTGGTATGCATTGTTATATGCACCACAACATCTCTCTGTGATATTAAATAATACCAAAAATGTATGAAGCTGCAGGCAACAAAATAAGATAAAACCTGTATATGCCATGAAAAGCCTACAGTGGTAGTTATTCCTGCCATTGTTAAAATGTAGGAACGTGAAATCACAGTAAGCAGGTTCATCTATTCCTGGTCCAAGAAACTACAACTGTTCTATTAAATAAAAAGGGCAAGGTCTGTAATACTGGAAGTAAGTGGTAAGCAGAACTTGTGTCCCTACAGTTTTTCACACCCCAAAGTTGGAGGTCTTGTTTATGGCACCTGTTAGGAACACACCCTAAACACAGTGTGTTTGAAGTGAGCATGGACACTATCTGGAAATGTGTTGATCCAACTCTATTAGAAAGTGTGTTATGAAACTCTGAGGAGGATTGTTAAGGATGAATATGTGACAGTGCTCAAGCCAGAGTCCTGGCTCTGCTGAATTTACTGATGCTGTCGTAACTAGAGGAACTACCTCCTCTTCATTTCTGAGCTCAACTTTTCTCAAATTTTAATTATGAATGCGTTAAGGATGCAAGACACTTGATTAATATCTCTTGTGGTACGTAAGTGCGGATACTCTTTCCCGAAACAAGAATAGTCAAAATTTTACTCATAGCATTCCTTTCCCCAATTCTTCAGCAGAATACTTGGATGGAACCACTACACTCAAGCAACACATTACTATCAGGACACACACATTACCAGCTGATGCAGTAGGACCTAAGGCTTCCTTAGGTATCTCTTGTTTCTGATCTCTGCTCCTGTCCCCTCTAAACCAGTTTCTGTGCTATCTCTCAGACAAAAATTAACATTTTGTTTCCTGCAGCTGGCTTTGCCTGGATAAGGGTCTAGCCCTGAGTCAACATTCAAGTAAACAGCTCTGAAAAATGTTGCTCCTTCAAAGCTTTTAAAATGAGTTAGCTGTACTTAGTGTTCATTCAAATTCTGTCTATTAGTCAATAAATTATGTCTGTTAATGAAAATTCTAGGAAAAATATTATTATGTGAAAACCAAAAGCCATTGTGACCTGAAATTATACGGAAATGATATAGGACTTAGCAGCAAGAGTTCAAAATATTTCTCAGTAAAATGGGTATTATTTTTACTAGCAGCTGGTTTTACCATTAATGGAAATTAAGGATGTTTGGTATCAACAATTTACACAACTTCCATCTTCATATAACTCAAAGGAAGTCACTGAATCACAGCAGGCATGTAGTTTCCTACTACATTTACATACAGGCTTTAACGGACACTGGTAGAGTACTTCCTCTTTTATTAATTTCTGTTTAATTACAAACATTGCTTGTTCAATCTTAATCCTAGCTGAAAGAAATGTGTCTGAATTTTCAATTAAGCCTCTACTATTTTAGCCAAATTTAGTCTAGTTTTCATTAGTAATTGCATAGCTTGAATTAAGAATTATTCTTTTAACAAACTTCTATCTTTTAATGAGATAAAAGTCAAGTGATAGCATTTGTCTACATAAGTAGTCCTTGAATGCATTTCACACTGCTTTAGCATTTTAACAGCACTTAGTATAACATTTCGTTTTTATTTGTTCTCCACTGACTCTGTAAACAGTCATTGGCCAAAAAAAGAAATGTGGAAACCAGCAGCCAAGTCTCTTCAACCCCAGCAGAGTGCTCTAGGCAGTTATGCACAGAAACGTGTTTCCTTTTCCTTCTTTCTTGGAGAATCCTGAACTATTTTCTGGAAAAAAAAAAAAAAACAAACAAAAAAAAAAAAAAACTTGACATGCCAAATCCTGCCTTCTCTCCAGGACTGCTGGGTGATAAAGAGACTCTTGAAGATGTGTCTGAGTATACTAATCAGAGAGCTTGTGTCTCTGAAACCATTAGTGAGCATCTTAATCACAAAAACCTTCACAAGAAAGGGAAGACACCAGCAGTATTTCTACCTCTTGAAAGACTGATCTTTGCTTGGGTTGAGGAAAAAAGGAGAAGAAACCTAGAGTGCAGCTGTCAAGACAATGGGTGATGCCATTTGAACACCCTGGCATGTCTCCAGTTGCTGCTACAGGAAGGGGCATCTCTCCTGCAAATCCTGGACAATATCTGCAAGCTATGCGCAGGTACGTCAAGCATTCTGGAGAAATTAGAACAGCACAAGACATGAAACATTAATGTTAAGGCCATGGAATTGTTTTCATAGGGGCGAGTAGTGAAATTTTCTCCTCTGTTAATTAAGCCTAGGTAGCCAAGTCTTTCCAAAATGTTTCCTGTTGAAAAAAAATAATTACTCAACTGCACTAATTTCAATAAATAAAATAATTGACCTTATTAGCATGCACTGCTGAAAGTATTTGCTTGTAGTCCTGTCCTCACATATTTTTTTCTGGATTAAACACACTTTTGCCTAGAGGCAACAAGGACTTTTAATTAAACAAATCTTAAATGTTCCCAGATGCTAAGTTGCAAACACTATATGCCGTCTCTATATGTTAATAATAAATTAATAATGCTTTCAACCTTCAAAACTGGTTACTTCAAATCTAACTTCCTGTTGCTGTCATGATCTATAGTCACTGCACATAGAAAATAATATATAGCAACTTTCCAGCATTGACTTCATACCGAAAGTACCTTTCAGCACAGAAAACTTTGGGAAATTGTAAGTGAAGAAAATTTGTCTGGAAGCAGAGGCAAAGGGACAGCATCTAAAAATCTTAGACATCTTTGTGACTCTACTGGCATATCTTGTTTCACTAGACAGGTCACGTAGTTCTCTTTAAAAATGAGAACTGGGACTGCTTGTGGATGTTGGCAGCGTCAGGGAGCAGGAAAGTGGATCAAGAAAGAAGTTGTGGGGCTCAGAATCTGTTAATTTGTCATAACTGTTTCTGGTAGTACTTTTACTGAACTCAAGTCAGTTCAAAACTGAGACTAAAGGGTTAGAATATTCATAGGTATGCAATTTGTCATTGCAGTACACAGGTAAATATGAGTTAACGTACATTCAGGCATATTTCACAGAAGCAGCTTAAGGAAACCTTCTGTCCAAAATTCCCAAAAGTTCAGCCAAAACCTGTTCAAAGCCAAATTCAGAGTTCATACTAAGAAGAAATGGATTTACATCTGCTACATCTTAATCTCTTTTCCATGTTTATTAACCTGTCCTGACTTTCCCAGCAGTTGTAGTTTGAGGAAAATCAACAAGCTTTGTCTTGAGACTCTGCAAATCTCACTGTACAGCTAGTTTCCCCAGCTTTTCTTCCAGAGCATCCAGCTGTATCCATAGATCTCACACAGAGACTGAGCATAACTACACCTGTCACAGTCCACTGGGCTATCAATATCCCTGACACCATTGCTTCTTTTACAGATTGCTGTTTACCTCCTATTGTTCTTGACCTCTCTCTCCTCTACGAGATTCACTCTGGTTCCTTGGAAACTTCATTACAAAAATAATGTTGTATACAATTGTATCTTTAATATTGTGATTCTGAACCAGCACAGTACAAAACAGAATCCCAGTCATTTAGCATGAGAACCACCAAGGTGTATGAAGCTAAATCAAAAATGAAAAAAAACAATATAGGTTTTCCCTTTTTGACTATATAATAAGACAGTCAACCTCAAATAACTCTAAGGAAAAAAGTGACTTTGACTATTTTGTCAATTCTATATTATTTAATAAGCCCAGAGATATGATGGTAATGGAAATACCGATGCTCTGAGAAAAACTTGGATTTACCAGAACACACAGACACATAGATGGATAAGTCCACCTAGTCGTAAAAAATTGTTTCCCAAACTGACTAGCAATACCTATATTAGCATTCCGATTAATACTGACTTCATAGCACTCCTCTGAATATCTGTAATATTTTGTAGTTTGTGTTTTGTTACGTGGCACAGAACAATCCATGTGACTGCTGGATGGGTACTAGATGGGGATCAGGTCTTGATTTATGCTCTGTGCTGGGTTTGTATATTAACAATCAAACAATCTGTTTTCAGAATACACTGAAACTAAAGTTCAATAATCAGTCTCAGAAACCTAGAAATATTTTACATCTCTTTGTTGACATTTGTGTTGTGGTTATGTGAAAAGGCTGTAGGACATCCTCCTGACATGAGACCGAAGGCGCAGTCAAGAGTGGAAGAGCTACGGCATCCGTAAGACATGGATTCACTGGTAAAACATGGGCTGATCCTATGCCAGTGTAGATAGTCCTCTAAAAGACTCACAAAATTGTCGCTGCAGTTCTCTATGAAGCATGTGTGGGAAGGGCATTTTGCAATGAAAGCACATCGATACGCTAGGAAACACAGGAGTGAGATAAGAGAGATTTGGGCATTTAGCAGAGGTGGGGGATGGGTGAACTGAGCTCTCCCCTTATTGGCAAGTGTTCAAGCTGCTCTGGGCAGCTGGCGAGTGCAGAAGTTCAGCTTGGTGATATCAGATACTGTATAAGCACAGACAGCTGAAAACCTGCCTTGTCTTCTTCCCAGGACAAACTCATTCACAAATAACTCTGTTGATTAAGCTGAACTGCAGAGAACAAAAATTCCTGCTAATCCTGTATGATTTATCACCTCTGGGAGTTCTGATGAAGGAACACAAGTCCCTCTTATTTTCTTCTGTTATTCACTAGAAAGAATGCATATGAATAACTGTGTGTTATTGTCTTGGAGGTTTTTTAATTCCTTTAGAATGTGCATGGCTTTTCCTGTCTCAGTTGGGAGTAGGTCTTTTACTTTCTTATTTTTCCCATTTGAGCTGGTTTTGGCCGGGATAGAGTTAATTTTCCTCATGGTAGCTGGTGTGGGACTATGTTTTGTATTTGTGCTGGAAATATAGATGATAGCACAGGGATGTTTTCGCTACTGCTGAGCAGTGCTTGCACTGCCTCTTCTGCTTCTCACCCCACCCCACCAGTGAAAAGGCTGGGGGTGCACAAGGAGTTGGGACAGGACACAGCCAGGACAGCTGGCCCCAGCTGACCACAGGGATGGCTCATACCATATGGAGTCATGCATAGCATATAAAGCTATGGAGGAAGAGAATATGGGAGGAATGTTTGGAGTGATGATGTTCATCTTCCCAAGTCCCCACTACATGTGATGGAGCCTGGCTTTCCTGTAGATGGCCTAACACCTGCTTGCCCATGGCTGAATGAATTCCTTGTTTTGCTTTGCTTGTGTTCATGGCTTTTGCTTTACCTATTATACTGTCTTTATCTCCATCCATGAGTTTTCTCACTTTTACCTTCCTGATTCTCTCTTCCATCTCACCAAGGTGGGTGAATGGCTTTGTGACACCATTAATAATAACAATAACAATAAAAAACCAAAGTATTTGGATATTTTCATCTTTAGATTCTCCAGAGCTGGACTCCGTCACTTTATGCCACTTAGTAGGCAGCTTACTATCAACAGTGTGAGGCATTAATTAAACTAATTATCCACAAGTTGGCCATAAAGTACCTCTTCTGATGGACTGCCTTGACATATGATAGAAGTCCCTGAGGAACCAGCATTGGTAAAATTCTGAGTAATGCACCACTGAAAATGCTGACTTCTCTGGACCCATAAAGGTAGGAGGGAAAAGGAGACAGAAATTTGTATTTGTTTGTTCTTCAAAAGGAAAGAGTATAGCTCAATTTCATTACTTACTTAAAAATTAACTGTTTTCCTTCCCTCTTGAACCAGTGCTATTCTTCATATTTCAAATTCAATATAAACCAGACAGCTCTACTGTGTTGCATTCGTAGCCAGCAATACGCTTCCAGTAGCTGTTATCCATTTGCACTAGACCGACATATACATGGGGGGCATCAGGACAAGGCAAACACCCCACAGAGTCCCAGCTGACATAATATTCTAATATCTTAATTCATTTTTCAGTGGTTTTCACTAAGCAACAAATGTCAAGTTTGGAAGTAACAAATCAGATATCAAGCAATCTGAAAGAGGAAAGTTTTCAAAGCAGCATTAAATTTCTGCAGCATGGTAGAAATTTGTTACTAAAGACATGATTCTAAAACGTCTTTTTTTCTTTTTTATTACACACAAAAGAATTCCATCTTCAGAGAACACAATACTGTCCATGTGTTTTGAGAATCTGCATACATATTTCCATATGCAATGGAAGGAAAGACATTCTATAGTAGAAAATAGGGTCTCCTTTTCTCAGTGTCTGATTAATTAAGTGCCATAAATCAATGGAACAGAAGTATTACTATGTTTTTAATACTGGGATTGAAAACTTAATCCAATGTGTGAATACTTGCTTTTAATATCCATCTAGTTAATAATTATAATAATCAATCAAATTTGGAACAATTACTTTTAATTTTATTTTTATTTTACTGAGAATTACACAATTTAAGATACAATGAGAGGGAACTCTTAATGTGAAAGTTAAAAGTTAAAAAGAAAATCAAAGAAAGATTCTTCTTTTTTTTTTAATTTTCAGTCAGACTGACTTTTTCTTCTTGCTGTGCTTTGGTGTTAATCTTCTTGCTCTGTCCTTCTTTCCCCCTCCTTGAAAAGATGTCTAAAATTTTCCATTTGATGCTGTTCTTTAATACATGTAAAATAAAAGTTTACATACATATATTTGGAATCAAAATCTGTTTTGCAGTGTAAAGACTTTCTAGTAAAGTTCAACAAAGAAATAAACAATGGGCATTATCTAAATACCAGAAATTTCCCAGAAATGATGCAAGAATTTAAAGATGCAAGGTGAATCTACACCGTGTTTTTATATTTGGCCATCTCTCTCAGTATTACCAAGTGTCTCAGATGAAAAACAACTGCTGACAAGACAGTACAAGCTCTACAACTTGTTATTCAGTTTGAAAATTTGTCTCCTTATGAATTCACAGAGAAATAGCTACAAAGAATAATCTTTTAGGCTGAATCTAGGAAAATGTTCTGTGTGCTGGACCAACAGGGCTTGAAGACATTCTGTTCCACTGCATTCTGCAGCTGCCCCTGATTATGTGGTGGGGTTTAGAGACTGAATTCCACAATTGTTTTCATACTACTCATAATTTAAAATAGTGAACAAGTACTAATTCATATTATCTACAAAGCTTTCAACACTATTGTTAATTTTTAAGTGGATGTAAAAGGCTTTTTAAAACATTATTAAAGTTAAGGGAAAATTCATAACCTGCATAGAGCTATTAATAAGTAAAAGCACAAGAAGCATCAATAAAAAGTGCAACTAAAATATAATGTAGCAGAGAAGAATAACCAGCTTAACATGTAAAAAAAAAAAAACAACCAGGAATTTTGATGTTGTATTTTATGTCACAGGCAAAGTTATTGCCATTTGGACTTTGCATGCCTAATAATAGTGAAATTAGATAATTATCTAGCTGAGAAATAGGCAAGTTTTCAAATGTCCAGATGGTTCCACCACCCACCTCATTTAGCAAAGCTTCCTTTATTCACACTGCTCTAACACGCTGCCTATTTCCTCAATTTGTACCCATTAGCTGACAAGGAAAGGGCTGAGCTCAGAAATCAACAGGGTCTGACAGGAAACCAGTTCCCAGGGGCCCCCTTAGAAGAAGTAGGATTTTAACTGATGTTACCCAGGAGATAGCTGTAGCAACAAAGTCTGTATCTAAAGTAATATTAGTGAAGCAGGTCAAGGGATTTACAGTACAAAGATCTCTTCATATTCTTTGTAAGCTGCATGGAATGATCTTTAGCCCACAGGAAGGCAAGCATGGGCTCAGGATAAGAACAGTAACGTAACTTATTTCTCATTCACTAGTGAATAAAACTTCCATGTGCTGCTAAGTGATCCAGCTACAAAATGCAGTTTGGATGGTTTGGCAGATATAAAGAGGAAAGGTCAGATTTATAGTGGAAGGCGTCTTCATGGCTGTGTAAACATCTAAGAGTTCCCCAATTCTGGAAGCTCTGAATAGAAATGGCCACTCCACTGCAGCTGCAGACGTGTTGCAGGCAAGGGTTTGCTATGGGTCATGTTTGTAAAATACATAGTCTTCTGATATCAGTGGCACACTTGGACTTAAAGTAAGGACAGAGAGGAATACACAAACAAGGTCATTTGACAGAAGTCATCTTCCAAAATATCAAGATATGCTAATGGCTATTTTATGTTTATGAACATAAATAAAATATTTGGAGTTTTGTTTTGTTGCAGTGAAAGCAGGCGGCAAATAATGAAGGCTTCATTTCAAGGTCTTTAATGGTAACTGCCTAGGAGAGAAATGTAATTCACCTGACACTGAACAAAGCTGAGATGCTGTGATGACTGTATCTGTTACACAGCCTGGGAAACATATTAGTTAATTATCTGGAGGCATAATGATTCTCTGACAAAACCTAAATGAAAATGGAGTTGCTACTGAGAGTACATATTAGTAGTTTAAGGTAAATTACCAAGCAGGCATTTTATAATTATCCTTAAATATTTCATTTCAGTCTAAGACATTGAGTGAAGGTTAAAAGAAGGCCATGCATGTTGCGAGGCAAAAATCTAGTAGGGGGGGCCAAAACCACCTTACTTCAGCACTGGCAAAGATGCCACAGATTACCAATGAAATAGATTTTGCATTGAAATCTGGTCCCCAAGTGGCATCAGATAACAAAAAATTCATTTTGATTATAAGTGGAGGTGTCAAACTATCAAACTTTTATAATACAGCACAAATAGGGAATGCTTTGGAACTGACACAGTATCAGTCGGTGCTAGGTGGCAAATGATCAAATCTTTAATAACTAAAGAACTAAAATCTTAATCTAAAATCTTTAATAACAAATAATCTAAAATCTCTTAAGAACAAAATTCTCATTGGACACCCTTTAGAGAAGAAAGATACTTCTCTGGAGAAGAAAAAGCTGAAAGACATACAGAAAGATTACTTTTACAAGCCTTAACAGTATCAGAGGAAGTTGATCTGACCTGCAAAATACAGGCAGTGAAGAGTACTGAGCTGATGGATGCTTTCAGTTACTTCTACCTTCTGCTAAAAGATTAGTAAGAGATTACCAATATATATGCAATATCTCTAAGGAGAAAAGGAAAACAAAATTTAACAAGTCAGTATATTAAACCTCAAAAGGGGAAGAGAAAAGTGCCTGAGGCACCCTAATTTATCTTGTATTAATATATTGTATTATTTGTTATCTGTTTATAAATAGTGGTGTATAAATACTATCATCCTTTTTGTCCTTCAGCTGTGTCTATTATCCCAGGTAAGGGAAATATGAGAACTCATAAATTCAGTTCAAAGACAACAATATCTTTCTTTGGTTGTCTTAATAAATGACTGCTTTTAAAATATTAGTCTTTAAAAAACTCCTTTGAAATAGATACACATACATACTTCTTAAAGAACTACATTCTCATTCTGTCATTACAACATATACATTAAGAAGAACTGTCATCACTTCTGAATATGAAAAAGCTTGGAAATTAGTTCTCTCTCAGACATTTCAGAGTAAATATCTCTCAAAAAGTCAAAAGAATCAAGAGGTAGAAAAAACCCTAGCCCATTATTTGCATTTTTTCTTTTAATTGAACCGAATGGGAGAGAGGTCACAATCAAGGTTTAGGATTATTACAATTTACAATACTGTAATTTCCCAAAGGATTACAACACCTTCAGATTTCATCATATTCCCTTAATTCTTCCCTTCATTTGCTGGAAATTTTTTCAGGGAATTGAAATTTAATTTACTTTCTTAACAAATAATGGACAAGGCAACAATACAATTGTACTCCATGACACCTCAGAGTTACCAAATCCACTCTACTTGTATGTTTTTCCCCTATAACAGGTGAAACATCAGGATGGAAAAAGCACAGAACAAATTATGATATGTTTGCCTTGGTGACTATTGTCTAACAGTGAAGTGTGTCTATTGGAAGCCTTTGTACATTTCTGGTGAAAAACTATAATCAGCTTTAATCTCTATGGTTTCCTTTATCCCCTTGACTCAGTAACATTAATACCAGAATGTTCAGGGCTCCATAACAAGCTGCTTTGCCATAGCAAACAGAAACCACTATTGTTGTATAGCAGCACCGTTTCACTCAACCACGCTAAGGAAATACATTCCTTTCTCCTTTTCTTTAGATTCAAAATTTGCCATCTAAAGCAAAGGAAGATGTCCAGATCTTAAAATAGCTATTAATTTCATTTTAGTTGTTAGATTCTTTGGAAAATAAACCTGTAGTAGTCTGTCCAATAGTATTTTCCCCTTGACATATGAATCCTGATTTTCAGCTACTGGGCATTTGGTTTGGTTAATACTCAGCTAATATCAGAAAACCATGCCTTTACAAGAGTGTAATTCATTTTTTTTCCCTTGAGGCTGATCTACACATAACTTTTGTACCAGTTTTAATTTCCCTATGAGGAGTCTTCTTTTACCAAATTAATTAAGCAAATAAACATTCAATTTTGATTTTAACAAGCTGGTGTTGGATTGTCTCTTACTACACAAAGTAAATTTCCAACTAGTATCAAAATAAGCTATCCTGATATTAAACACAACTTTCTTTGTGTTGCATTAATAATACAATGCTCTGGGTTTTTACACTCTACAAGATATTAACAACATATATATATATAGTTAGTAGGATAATTAGAAGTACTATGTAAAGAAACCTCTAGAAAGCACAGATTTCAGAGAAATGAAGATGTGCTAGTACAGGTAAAGGCATCAAGACATAAGTGAATATGACTTTATTATGTAACAGAATTACTATAGATTTTTTTTCACCTAAACTGAAACAGACCATTTTTTTAAAAAACTGTTTACAGTCTTGATATAGAAGGGGCCTCTGAATCTGTATTTACCTCACAGAGCCCGTGGATTTCCTGGGATACACTCTGGAGGTGCATCCTGATTTTCTCAGAGAGAAACATCCTCACATGTGTGTCTCTTTCCAAGTGTGTGTTCCTTCAGAAAGGACTGCAGTGTGCTTTAAGAGGTATCTGGATGTAAAATGCATCACAACATACTCCAGCACATAAATACATATAGTCTCAAAATATTATACAGACTCAGAAGTAATGTATGTGTGTGTCTGACTCTTGGTATTCTTGTGCATTTTGTCTTAAAATGAAGAAGGTTTTCTACAATATACAAAACTAATAGCATATATCCATTTATTGGTTCATACATTCAAGCATACATTCATTTATTCATGACTAAATCAATAACCACATTTCCCACGTCCACCCAAGCTGAAGAGCTCTTTGTTCACAACTTGAAGGAGAAATTGAAGGACAATGGGTTAATGCAGTTAGAAGGGAGGACAGAGAAGGGCTGATCTAGCTAATGCTGTGCTACACTGAAAAGTATTGGAGTGATTTCTGAGTAAATCACTGACAGTAAAAAGCTATATGGCTATATACCCACAACAAGTCAAAGAAAGGCTGTTCCATTATTCTCTTTCCTGCTACACTTTCTCTTGAAGGGCAAATGTGACTCAAACACAACATTTTACCTTTACATATAAAGGGTTTGTTGCCTATGATGTTTACAAGAACAGTGTTATTCTTATGCTTTTCAGACTTGAGAATTTTCACTGCAGAAGAACTGACTAAACACATAAATGCATTATATTAAAATGCTGGTAATTATGAAAGGGAATTACAGAGAAGTGTGGATTGGGATATAAAGAACAAGGAAGTATGGTCTTCACTTTTAAAACATCTTATTTTTACACTTCTAAACATTTCCCCAAAAGCAACAGAAATATCTAATATACTACTAACATGCACAATCCAAAGAACACATTTCACTGTAACACACAAGGTTCTTATAGCCCAGTTCATGTCACCTTTAATGGATATCCAGCTAACACAAGCTCCTTAAACTGAAACCCACATGAATACATTCCATATAAAGGTCACCGCACTATTTAACCTTCATGGACTTTGCCATGTTTGCTTTCTCAGGTGCTTTCACACCCTGAAAAAAACTGGACCATATTTAAGGATCAATACTTTCATAAAAGAATTTTTTTTTATTTTTCTGCAACATTTGAAGCTATCACAAATATGCAGGAAAAAAAAAAGTTGTGAGCAAACATCACACCGCTACACCACATAAGGAAATTTTGAATGATGAAAGGAGGTATAAGCAGGTTCAGTGCTCAGGACCATGTATTTAGAAATGCATCCTGTACTGAGGCAACGTGAAGGGCCTAGTTGCTGGCTTCATTTAGCAGCAAATTTCAACAGTACAATCCTGAATACAAATTAAATTGAGAAACTGATGCTGAAAACTTGACAAGGGATTTTTTTTCTGCCAGTAAACGGTTATATTTGAGTAGAGGATTGCAGAAGAGGGAGGACTGGCTAGTTACCTTTCAGTCAGTACATACTTCGGGTGTTTGCAACATTAGCAATCAAAGAAGCTTTAAGTAGCACTCACCTAATACAATGAAGAAATTCTCAGAGTTTAACAGTGCAATTTAACCTGTAAGAGACTGTACTCACAGAGAATGCCTCGCAATTCTGGTAATGCCCTGATTAGAAGGATCGAACTCCTGCTGCTCAGGGAACTGCGAATGGAAATTTCTTGCAGATTTTAAAAAGTAGTCTTCCACAGCAGTGAAAATGCATGCTACTTATTCCCTGCCTGGGAAAGAACCTCTTTCTCAAATAGACAGAAGCAAAACAGAGCCTAAAAAAACTCGTAGCAATTCTGCATTTTTTTTTTTTTCCCTAAAGTAGGCAGACTACAAAACAGATGACCCCCCGGAGGGTTGTCTGGGTTCGTTTTCCATCGGTTCACTAAGCCTGATCTGATGTGAGCACACAGAGCTCCTGGGCTGTTCAGCTTTGCCTAGCCTGTCTTTGTTAGCCATCTCTTGACAGGCATTCTAGTTGAGGCTTGTGGCAGTTGAGAACAATTCCTGTTAAATCAGATCATCACATGAAATTTTAGCCTCCCACACAAAAGATTTGACAGCGAAAGCTGGCCTCACAGAAACCACAGCAAGTTCTTGAACATGTGCAATTTCTGTGCTAACATTTCATTAGAATGTGGGTTGATGCAACAGCATGAATGAGAGAAACCAAGGAGCAAAACTCAGCCTTAAAATCAGAGCATTACCATTTTTATTGCTATTTCAGCATCCTCAGCTCAGCTCTAATGACTTGGAAATACTGCTTGGCCTTGGTTCCTTTCCTTCTTTTAAACATTTTCACACTTCTAGGAAAATTATTGAAAAAATTTAACAGTATCTCTAAATGTCCAAAATAAATATTCAAGAAGTTCTGTTTTAATTAACATGCACTTTGAGTCTCTTCCTCTTAACAAAATGCAGAAAACATCTATTTTCATTTCACCTTCTATCAGTAAATATGCCTGACTTCATTTGGAACATACCAAATACAGTAAAGGAAAAAGCTTTTTACAATAGCAGAGGTGAAACACTGGAGTAGATTTTCCAGGTGGATGCCCCTTCCTTGGAAACATTCAAGGTCAGGATGGACGCGGCTCTCAGCAATCAAGTTGAAGATGTCCCTGCTTATTGCAGGTGGGGTTTGACTAGATGAACTTTAAAGGTCCCGTACAACATGTATTATTATACGATTCTATGATACCACATTTTCATTTTTTATATGTTTAAGGACTGGATCCTCAGGTAATGGACATGAAGGGATTTCACAGAAGCTGTTCCTTGAGTGAAGCTATGTTACCTTACACCAGTTAAAAATACAGCCCTTTAGTGTCACTGGAGGTAGGTAGGTGCTCTTTAAAAACACTATTCAGGGTTTTCAATTTAACATCTCAGGATAGAACCATAGCTGAAAGTGTCTCCAATAGGAGATAACATGAGGCCTGCTCAAGGTGCAGTCTCTTGATCTGAGAGTCATTGGACAACTCTATCAGTAAAATTCAAGGTGTGTAAAAATAAGCTTGGATAGAAATCATCTGGCCAATGCCATTTTATAAATTCCAACTTATGAAATATTTCAGTATTACATATTCATTTTTTTCAATATTTGTTTGGTTCAGCATATGTGTCAATATTTGTTTCAATAATGTGCAAATGTTTTATTTTGGTAATGTTATACCTATGGCAACAATGCTCATGTCAATATCATAATCTTACTGTATTTCTGTTCAATTTGCATATAATATTAAATTTAACATATGATACACAGCGTAGTTTCAGATATGTAATACAATATTTTTAATATATTCAGTATTGGTAAAGAAATATTTTATGTTATACAAATTTACATATTGGATGTTATAAAAATGAATGTTTTAAATACTGCAAAGGAATTAATTTTGGTTTATTTTTTCAGTGTTTAAGATCTCTCTATATATGATCACTAAATACTTCATTTCAAGCAATTCTTTAAAATCTGAAGCCTTTAGTCAAAATTTCCTTGAATACTTTATTTATGACATAAAGTGTGAAGTTTGGGAAAGAAAACTACTGAGCCTTTTGGATCTCCATCCTATCTTTACAAGACAAGAGAAGCCTTCTCCATAAAAACATCATTCTCGACTGTGTTTAGTTATCAGAACCATGGTGGGATCATGAGTAAAAGATATTTAAACTTAAAAAGGTATTTAAGCTACAACATGTGGGAAAAAAGAAACAAGAGGAACACCACTAGGCAAAAAAACATAGCATGAAAAAGGACACAACTGATTCCTTCCAGAGGCCATCATTAAGGAGGCTGCTGAAGAATCAGATCTGCAGTTTGTAAACTATGTATTCCAGGCTCCCAAATCTTGAGGGTTGTGCAGATCTAAGCACAGAGTCCATCTTAGTTTGGCCTTTAGTCAGTATAAAGCAGCCATTAGCCCCTCAAATTTTATAAAAAGACTGTACAAAATTACTTTTCCTAACTGTATCTCTCTGCTTGACCTCATTCTTCACAGAGTTTTCTATAAATGTTTGTATTATTTGATCTTGCATGAGGATTTACAATGAGGTTTTAATTACACTAGTATCCTGTGCTCATGCTTTTAGCACCTGAATGACTGGCACTTATTCTTAACAACACAAGGTTTTTACCTACAATGATGAGCCAACTACCTTTATTGTAGTAGATTGCTCTATGCTACCTTGAAGTGAGAAAAGTCTAGTCTTGGAAACAAGATCATCAAGATTCGAAATCTTTGTGGGTTGTTTTTTTTTTCTTGCTAGAAAAGAACAGCAGGTGATCATTTTATATGCTGGGTAAATCAATCCCTACATTTCCAATCGAACAGATTTTTTCAAAGTACAGAAGTACTGAAAATTGCTTCAATGTCTGATTGCTTCTCTGCACAAGTGCAAGTATCTGTGGGATCAGGGACTATTCTGGGTCTAATTCAACAAAATATTTATGTTAGTGACTTTTAAAAGTCTTTTTTTTTCTTTTCACGAAGGAAACCATTTAATAAAAAATTAATAAGATTACTACAAGCAATTTCTCCTATTTATTAGACCTGTTTATTTATAACCAGCAGAAATTAGATACAGTTTCTGCTTTTTCATTGGCATCTTATATAAAGTCAATAGAATTTCTTCCAGCATCCAAAAATTATTGCTTTTTTTTGCAGTTCATCCCACCAGACAACTTTAATCTGGAAGGATGGTGCAATGGTGAAAGTCCTAATTTAAAACCTGGTGAAAAATGTATGCAATTCCTGTCTGCAAGACTAGATTGTCAACAAAACTTATTTCAGTAAAGAAACCAGATGCCATAATACAAAGAAAAAAAAATACAATTATGTTAGTGTTGTTTAATAGACTTTTAACTCCTTAATGGTGGGGTTTGGTTTTGTTTTTTTCTTTTTCTTACTTCCATACTATATTACATTCTGCCTGGGAACTTCTTATTCTTTCATTGTTTCTTATACCACTCCAAATGTCTTTTCAAATCTTAAGATAAATAAGTTTCAAGGTTACTTGAACTTTGATATCGTCACTGCTTCCTCAGAATTTCATTACAAACAGTGCACAGGTACAGTCAGTACAAAACCTGCTTCAAATACAGGAACATTTAGACATACAGAGGCGCCTTGCTCATGGGGCTCAAAACAGCCTAAATCATCTGCACTGCTAAATGACTACCACTGTCTGGTAACCTAAACAGAAAATTGTACCTGAAGTGGTTTACAGCGGGCATTCTGTAATGACATTTTTTAAGTGTGTGTGTGTATATATATACTTAAAATATAAATATATTTTAGACAAAGTTTAAAATACAGAAAAAATATAGATAAAATAAAGAAAGTTGCCAATTTATTCTAGGCTCATTTGGCTGTTTCACTCACCCACACCACTAATGATAAGTAAGCAATAGCTTCATGTATTAAGCAGAATCCCTAGGGTAAAAAGGTAAAATGACTGTGCAATGCAACAGGAAAACAAATGCAGCTTTTCTCACCAAGATTAAAGCATTCAGGTGAATTAACAGCATGACAGTGTAATTGTGGCAAAGCTGTCCAACCTTGCTCCCAGAAATCTATTGAGGCTAAGTCTTATGTCCTTTAGCTAATATAATATATTGAAATATCTTTTGATGCTGGCAAGTTGGAAGACTTCTCTTTTCCCTTTTTCTGCTATGTGTCCTGATCACAGGTCTTCCGCTCATTTCTTCTTTACAAGATAAATTAGCAAGCTCTCTGAAGCAGTGCTGATACTTGGCACCTCAAAACGAAGAGTGTAAGCACATTTCCCTGTCCACAGCTTCAACCTTGAGAGGAATCCTAGATTTACAGCTCACCTCTATAGTGACATGTGGCAACTGAAGCAAATAGACCTGAAAGTATCACAAGAGGGCTGCAATCCACTCCTACCTCAGTTACTATGAGGAAATAGGACTAACTAATGTCTATATGCCCTCAGAAATCTTTAACATTTCATGGTCCTAGAACAAGGGTCATCAAACTACGGCCCGCGGTCCGGGTCTGATCCGGGGCCACCCTTAATCCGGCCCGCCCCACCCCCTGCCAGGGGTTGGGGGTGGAAACCAAGCAGCCCCGTCCTCCTCCTCCTTCTCTGCAATGCCCGGCGGGCGAGAGGCGGGGGCGTCTCCTCTGCCGGGCAAGCAGTGTCAGCAGCCTTTCAACTCGGGCAAATCGCCGGAGCCCCTGTGGCAAAGTCCCTTCAGTCCCTTCTGGTCCCCCCTCTGGACTGCGCAGCTGGGCTGAGGAGGGGGGCGGCGGCATCAGTGAGGTGGGCAGCTCCCTGTCTCTCCCTCCCTCCCTCCACCTCCCAGACAGGACAACCAAGCCAGCATCAGTGAGGAGCACGTGCACCATCATGTCAAAAAAAAGAAAAATTGACTCGGAGTGCAGCGTATTCCAAGAATTGTTCACATTGAAATATTATTTGTTTTTGTTGATTACAATGGTTCTTCATTTTAAATATTGCATTCTTTTTCCTGTTTTTGTACGCTACTACAAATAAAATATGTGCAGCTTGCATAGGAATTCATTCATTTTTTTCCAAACTATAGTCCAGCCCCCGACAGTGTCTGAGGACAGGAAACCGGCCCCCTGTTTGAAAAGTTTGGGGACCCCTGAACTAGAACATAGTCTTCTATAGCATTGAAGATTTATCTTCATACTATATGTGATTTGCCAAAATATTTGTACTTCTCCTACCTTTTTCTTTTTACTTTTTTTTTTTTTTCCTTTCTGACTCTATCTGAGGCGGAAGGCACACCGTACATCTAAGGTGCACATTCCTTTAAAAGGACCTGACTCCTGTCAAGACTATATAATTTCTTATTAATATCAATACTGTTGTTTAAATGTAAAAACCCAGTTTGCTCTACATGATAGGTGTACATTTATTCATAAGGTCTATGTCTGACTGAATGAAAAACTGCATTTAATGATATTAAAGCCCTGTGAGAGGTGCAATACTTTTTCATGTCATTTCCTATTGGCTTTGCAGCAGAATATTGATATGCAACAGAGAAGTGAAGACGCCAGAGCTTAAATTCAGAACAGAATTCTCTAAGAGATAGGTGTAGCAATTCCCCAATACTAGAAAGAATATATAACCCACACTCTGATTCTTCACATCATTGCAACAGATTAAATGTATTGTCAGTCTGATTCTGACAATCGCTTCCTGCATAGATTTCCCAAGACAAATGCACAGAGAAAAATTTGTAGAATATACATTTAGTTAAGGAATCTGCATAATAACCACAGACACTATAATAAGCTATGATACCTAATTTTAGTCACCAAGGTATTGTTTTTTTCCCTGGACTTTTTTCACATGTCTGCAGAAAACTTCAGTTGTTAACTCTCT
>JAWWLV010000001.1:82039512-82052644 GCA_035041135.1 Platyrinchus mystaceus
GTGATATATTAAAGTCATATATGAGGCTCTAGATGAAACAGGGTCTGTCCATGAACAGTTTAACTCTGAATCACTAATACTGCCTTGAATGAAGTCAAACTCCAAATCCTGAAAAAATATTTTTCCCACCTTTGTTCAGCAACCTTTCTTCATCAGTTCTTTGAAGTTTGCCTCCCTCTTCTTCCCAGAAAACACATATTTTAAATTATTGCAATTTTCACAGTCTTGGACTTTTTTGACAATATAAGAAACATAAGGTTTTTAAACAGTATTATGGGAAAAAATAGTAAGTTAAAGTTGTTTCTGTAAGCAATTATTTGTGTGATTTTTAGAAATGTTATTTCTGGCTATGCAGTCAGTTATGCAGAATTGTTTTTTCCGTAGTGCAGTTTGATGACAGGGAATAACCCTGTAGGAATTGCCAGTAGAGCAGGGAACAAAGCAAAGGACAAAATATAAATATAAAGGTATTTTCTCTTCATGGGAATTAATTATGGCCTCCATGAATAAATATTTGAATAGAGTTGTTGATACAATAAATAAGAGCTCTCTGGTGGCAAAAAAATTATCATTACATTGCATCTCATTGTTTTACAGGCAATAAATAAGGGGGCTTTGTGCTGCACACCTGTTTTCCCATTTCAGTGGAAAGTAAAAGAAAACTGTGTTTACAAGAATATATCTTTTAACTGTGAGTTGTGGGGGTTTTTTAACTGTTAAAACTTTTAACTTAATAGATTCTATACTAATAATCTGTTATACCTGCATTGGTTCCTAACAGAGCAGTGATTTCTTCCCCAAGGCCTGTTTCACAATATCAGTTCTGAAATTGTTTTTTCATCTTATCAGGTGTTCCTAATAGCTGTATTTTTGTATTTCACTATTTGATACCAATTGCATTTTTCATTATTTTAAGTGGAAATATAGAAGGCACGTAATACACAGTGTAAAACAAGCTGCTTCTTAACAGTATGCATGAAAATGCACGAAAAAGCTCCACTCTTTCCTTTCTGACAGAAGCTGACAACACTCCAGCGTTTGTGCTGATGGTGTTTACAGTGCAGGCAGGGTGTCAAGACAAAATTGTACGCACAATGTAAAAAAAAATCAAAATACTCAAAAATGCAATACAACACAATATGAATACTGTCCCAATGTGTTAGTTGTGAATATATGCATTTCCGTATCAGCAAATTAGCTGATAGTCTGCTTGACAGAAACATCTTACTTATTCCTAAATTTTACATCACTGATGCAGCAGACCTCTCAAAGCAACTCTCTACATACCCTAGTTAGTAAGTGGCTAGACAGAGCTACTTTGGAAAGTACTGGAGGAAGATCCTGCCCACTTAGTTAATGGGCTTAAAACTACAAATAATGTCTTCTTTCAGAGCTGGCACGTGAAAAGGGAAGATTTCCTCCAATCCTTTTTGCTTGATTTGTCTGTCAGTGCCCCAGGAAAGCCAAGACCCTCGTGCCTGACCAGTCTGTCAACGTCCTGTTATGGGGACCCTTCACTGAACAGTCCTGCTGGATTGGAAGGTGGTTCAACTTGGTTGACAGCTGCTATGTGGTTAATCAGCTACAAGGTACCATAAATTACCCTCCCTGCAAAGATTTCAACAGAGCCTGGCTGCAGTGTCTCCACTGCGCTCCACCCTCCTTTTCATCCCCTTTGCATGTGCTTAAGGTTGTAGATTGTGTGGGGGGGGAGTCATTGTGGAGTAAGTTTTGGGCATGCTGACTGCACTCTATCCTGAGAAAAGCAACTGGATTTCACCCTATAATTTCTGTATTGTTATAGCTTCTGTTACAATGTCAGTATAACTTCCCTGTTTTCTCTGGTTTAAGTCCAGTCATCTTTCCACAAGACCCTTGGAGATATGTGCATTGCTAACAAAATAGTTAAGAATTGTGAAAGTCAAGCACTTTTAAGGATATTAGTACATATTAAGACAATGTACAATCAATGCTTTTCATCTAGATTTTGTAAAATCCTCTGATTTATGTTCAATGCAAGGAATATGACTCATGTCACTAGCAGAACTCAGGAGAGCTGAGATCAGAGTCCAAGTTTGCCAGTCTGTCCCAAAATCTTGCTCTTTCAGGTCACTTGGAGCTGGCAAACACCTAGGAACCGAGCCAGACCAAGATAGGACAGAGGATTTTCTCCTTTAAATCAGTACAATTAGCAAGCAGTCTCTCACAGGGCAGCTCTTCAAGTGCAGAACAACCTCATATATAAATTACAAAGATTTCTCCTGGCTATCTTTCTTCTCACTTCTTTTGCACTTTTTTTGTGCTAATAGTGTGCAAGTCTGTTTTAAAAATACTAGAAAAAGATTACTAGAAATTACGTTGAAATAGCTGAATTGTACTTTTCTACTAAAGCTCCATCAGTGTAGTAAAACAGCTGCAACTTTTGGACACAGGATCTGTAAAAATAAAAGCGGTATGAACAGATCTCAAAGTCAATGGAAGCATATTTTGTCAAGGACAGAAGGCTTGTATATGCTTAAATATGACAAATTACGACAAATTACTTGCTTGCAAAGTAATTCATGTTGGATGCCTGTCATGCACACTCCCAAGGAGATGCAAAACCTCAGTGGATGTAGACTCTGGATGCATACTTGTAATTAAGAATTTCCTTCCAAAATAGAATTTTTGTGTCCTACAAACCAGTGAACTTGCTTTATCCATATTTGCTTTTTTCATCGTTATCCAAAAAGTCCAAAAATAATCTAAACAGACTGTTTTCCTTTAAATGTGACTGAAGAAGAGTGCAGACATTGCTGAATGAAAACCAACCCCTATCTCTGCTGTCTGGTTTCAATGCTTTAGTTTATCCATTCACACATCTCCCAAGATTTCTCTACCTTTCATTATCTAAAAGTGAACAAAATACAAATGTGATAAGTAGCAACAAATATCTCTTATTGCAGTCAATGAAACATCTGCCTTGGCTGTGAATTCAAACCAAAGAATATAGTATTGGCATTGGCTGCTTTTTCATAGAGTGCAGAGACATACACTTCACACAGAGATTCTTGAAAAAAAAAAATTCTTGAAAATTCAAGTTCCTCTCATAGTCCAAAATTCTTTCCAACCACTTCATTTCAGCACTTGCTTACACATATCATTAATTTCACAGTGCTTTCCCTAATGATGTCCTCCATTGCCATTATCATTATTACCATAAGCTGTGTGGATAGAAATATGAAAAATGGAGACTGTTAAATGTGTTGGAAATGCAGCCCAAAAATGAAAGAAAAAAACAAATAAACAGAAATAATTATTGTCTGAGCTTTGTAGTGTTTTTATGAGATTAAAAATTCCAAAACAGATCTTACTTTTTACACTGTGTTTTTTTGCTTATAGGGCATGAAAACCACTTTGACAATCTAATTACTGTCCTCAATTTTAGTATAAAGGAAATTGTAATTCATACACTGAAAAGCATTATTTTCCTTATATAAATAGTTAAAACACATTTGTGTTACAGCTTGTGGAGTGAAAGTTCATAAATTGTGAAAAAGACCCTGATAAAAATATCTGGTTTAGGACACAGAGGTCAGCCTCTTTGCCTCCTTCCAAAGGGATGAGAAATGAGTGAGACAGTTCAAGTGGATATTTTTTCCTTTGGTAACCCCCAAATGTCAAAACAGAGTTCAGTTTTAGGAAATGCTGCAAAATTTCTCAATGTCTGCAATCTGAGGAAGGAACAGGAAGACTGTCCATGATGCAAACATCACATTTCATAATAGCCAGTCAGCCTTTCCTTCAGTGGCCAGTGAGGAACCTCAGTACTCCCCAAACACCTTCATCATGGCTCTCCAAGCATGCAATGCTCCCTTGCCTCTCTAGTACATAGTTAGTCCTAAGAATGCATATTTTAATGCAGAATAGAGTGTGAAAAACAACATTTATTACAGAAAGTCAAAACAAAGAATTATAGTGAAACCAAACTTCAGGAATGAATGTGAGTTGCTGCATCTTGGATAGAAATATGCAGACTGTTTTACAATTAGCAGCATCATTCACAGCAAATTCCAGGTATTACTTAGGAAGCACACTAAAATGAAGACAAAGATCTGCCCATTGATAACATAATTTAAACCTGGGAATATTTTACAGTATTTTTAAGTACATTTGTGACTCCCTGCTGACATTTCAAGGAAACTTAACTCGACATTTAATTATGATTGATTTTGTTTTCTGTGTACAATCAGCATCATAGTTCTTAGATCATGTTTGCCTCATAAAATGTAATTCATGCTTGGAATATTAATATTCAAGAAGGGAAATTTTCACCAAATATAGGGAACCAGAACATTACTCATTAACCTAATATTTGTTCTGATAGAGAAGTTATACAAAGCTACCAAAAGCATACTGAGATACGTTTACAAAGAAGAAAAACAATTATAAAATTTTTGAAGGAAATTTTGAGTTCTCCTAGCTGAAACATTTAAATATCAATTTAAAATGAACTAAACTTAGATGTGACAAAGAGCAGGCTCTTGTTAGCAATGTGGCAAATATTTGACATCACTCATGTAAAGAAAAAGGATTAATTCGCAATTATAGCACTTTTTGAAAGAAAAAAAGGACATATTTCCCTTATCAGTGAAAGAAGTCTGTTTAAAAAAGTAAGGTTTCTTGATATTGCAACTTATGTTGATACTGAAAGGGGTCACATGGTATTCATCAAACTGTTCGTTTTTTCTAATAAAACCTAAAATACTGACAAATTTGCATGAATCTAGGGTCTGGAGCTTTCAGGAAAATTGTCTATCATGAGATAAAAATCACAAGAACTGGCAACAAAATGACTAAAATATACTGAATTTTATTAGGTACTGGATTTTACATGGAAACCTATCACAATTTTTTCCATGCATATTTACTAGAGTTACAGCGAGAAAATAAATGTGATAATTTTCCTTTTACATGGCAAACTATAAAACTAATATAGGATCATTACAGTTTAAATATCAACACTGGAAAAAAACCCCACACATTCACAAATGATACTGAGAGCCAAGATTCATATGTCTCTGCTTTTCCATCTGTAAAATAAGCATTAATAGGTATCACATATATTACATGTTTTAAAATCCATATAACATCTCTTAAAAATTTAAGTTCTTAAATTTAAGTATTAGCATATTTTAATACATTTAATTACAACGTAAAATTATTATTTAGCTGTAATTTTGTAGTATGCATTCAAACATGGCTAGTTCTCAAGTGAACATGATGAAATTGATTTTATAAATAATTTATTATAAACAATTATTTACAAGATAAACATCTTTTTTATTACAGGTGTTGAATTCAAAAAACTTTCTGGCTGATTTTAGACTTTTAGTCTTTATTAGTTGAGAAGTCTCTTGTATACTCTTTTCTCATACTGTGTTTGCTACATTGAATTGTTCTCTCAAAAGCAAGAACAACAAAAAAACCCCAAGTAATAGCATTGCAGTCTCTGGGATACTTGCACTACGATCTGGCTATTTGTTTTTACAGCATAGGAATATATCAGTTCAAAATGGCTTCACATTCTGAAATAAATCTTGTTTTGTACATAAAAATTTCTCATAAATCTGTGTGTGCTCCCAGTTGGAACCCCTAGAAGTGTTCATCGTCACTTTTTGAGACATGGCTGGAGTAAAAAGAATTCATAGGCTGTAGTGGTCGCTAAGAGAATCATCTATTATGATAGCCTTATATTTGAACAGTGATGATGCATTTTGATTTTTTCCCCCTGTTGGCTTGGAATTCCTTTTTTTCTAAAAGCAATACTACCTTTCCTCCAGGTATGTAGCTGGATATGTGCATCACCAGCTCAGATTGCTGGTTTCTCTTTAGGATTCTCTTCCTGGCCCAGAATTTTGATAAATTTCTCTCTTGATAATGGTACTGATGCCTAAAGGAGCGTTTGATACCCACATACAGAATGAAGGATGCCGATAAAATCCTGAATGCCCTAGGTACATATGACTCACAAAGACAGCCTTGTAAGAGTCCACTGTTGTTTACACCCACAACAAAGTCTGTTGACATCACAGAAAAGAGCAATGACGTACATCACAAAACAGGATGAAAATAGAAAAGGCAGATGGACAGTGAGAGAAAGTGAAATGCAGTCACAATTGCAAGCAGGTGGATAGCCAAGAGTACTGCACAAATTAGCTACCAGGTTTTTATTCTTTAACATTCTTCCTCACATGATATGTTAGTAGAACAGTTTCTGCTTTAACAAGATGTTCAGACTGGTCTACAGTTTTACAAACCACAAGGAATACTCTTCCTCAGTTCTCTTCCCCCTACTGTGCTGTTCAAGGGTTGCTACACGAGTGCTGTACACACATTCTCTTCTACAGAAGTAGCCCACAGGACTGCAGTGTATATTACAACACCCTTAGTTCTCTGAGGTTCATTAGTCTCTGTTTGTACATAACTTCCCAGAAAAATATATATTACATTATTATTCCACAGTAAAACCACTGTTGTCATGCCTACATAAGCTAGAATCCAGCATTAACCCTCTAAAATTTTTCATCATGATTCAGAGAAACCAGTATTTATTGTATCTGCAATGTATGGTACTGTTGCCAAGTCTTTGTGACTGATATAAGTCTTAGTGATACTCTTTCCTGGTTATGTCCTCCTTTAATTTCTACATAAATAAACTGTTGTCTCACACTGATGCTCTCAGAAAAGGAAGTCATATAAAACTGTCTCAGCAAATTTGATTTCATCCATTAGAACGGCAGCAAAAAATTACATCACTTCCAATAGAAGTATCTGGGTCTTCATGTTTAGATCCATCCAGGAGTGGAAATAAATAAATGTCCAATGACTGAGCTGATTTTTCAAGATTTTTTGGTATCTAAAATGACATAAGTAGAATATAGAAAATAAATTCAAAAAAACCCACCAATGCATTGGCTCCAGATTCTGATGGCCACTGTATATTAAAAGTACCCAAAGGTACACTTGGCATCTCCCTTCTTGGCCTGAGGTCTTCCTCATGTTCCACCCTCCATAGAATTTCTGTGTATGCAGTACCATGGTCAGAGGAACATTAAAAGGGGTTCATTTCTACCAGCTCCCATTAATCTCCCCATGACGTGCAGCAGCTGCAGCCACTTGTGTCCAAAAACATAGCTAGAAGAGGCAGTGCTGCCCACCTTTTTACATAATGATGTACCAGTTCAATGCTAATCCCCTCTCCCAGTTTTACTGAGACTGTCCTAACCACAAGTTGACAGAAACTGGAACCACATCTGCAAACATATGCAGCTAAGTGCTCTGTCCAGTCCAGTTACTCCTGGATGATATACCCAGAGGATTTCTTGAAGTTACATAATTTGAAAGCAAAGGCTCTGGCAGACTTTTAAGATATATTAGAAACTGATGGCAGATTGCATCTCCACACAGAAGGATTTCTAATGCATACTGAAAATCATATTGAACCAAGAGTTAGCCCAAAAATGGAATAAAGAATTCTGTTCAGGGAGGTAGTCAAAATGCCTCAGAGGCAGAGCAAATAATGAAAGGTGGTGATAGCTTCACCCATTCATTTCAGTGAACCATCTGCAACAGTCCCTAGCTTTCCTAAGTAGCAAGGACTTTGATAAAGAATTTGAGATAGAAAATAAATCTGGTTAAAGCTATCATGATTTAGTTCCCATGTGATATTATTTAAATTAAACAATAAATTAAAATAAATTAGTAATCAATATGTTTGATTTCAAAAGGGAAATGAGAGGAAGAAGGTTACTCAGTAAAACTAAAAGAAATAAAGAACACAGGGACATACATGCAGAGATGGCCTAAAATATCTAAAGTCAATGCTTAAAATCGTGGGAATTGCATTCCATCCAAAAAGAGAAATAGGTTAACAAGGCAGTGAAGATGCATCTGAAAGCTAAGTTAATACAATTGTTGTTGGAAAAATAAACAAATATTACTCTAGATTTCAACATGAATGAAGTATTTTACGATAGTTCCTAGGAAAAGTTGTTGTCACCTGTATTCCTTACCTATGTATTTAGCTTCATCCTAGTTTTCCCAGACAATAATTTTCAGCACAATGCAATTAAGATCCAAAGTACTTTAGATCTTAAAAATCTATTATTTTCCTTAAGTCTTATTTTAGTAATGAGTTTATGGCTTAATGCTGTAGAGGTTAGAATTTTTTACTACCTCTTAAAATATTTTTATTATAAAAATATATTTTGCATGTAATCTTTCCATAAGTCAGATGAGACATTCTCATGGGTTATTATTCACTAAAAATTGCATCCTCAACAGTTAATAGTTGAAAGAGTCTTATAATTAAAGAAACAATGAGCAAGTGAACACAGTCTACTTTTTACAATACTCTATAATTAGTACTATGTTCAAATATTGTTTCAAAATGTCTGATGTTAAGCTAATTAAACTTTTTACCCAGTCTTGCATTATTTTTTATCCTCTCTTCTGTCATAAAGTTTATTTTAGAAATATAAACTTGCATATATGAGTTTCTACACTTTACAAGACAAATGGCACATAATTTGAAGCTTCTGGTGAAAAGAAATAATGGTAATTACACTTTAGCTTCTGACAAATCCCCCACAGAGTGCAAGTGTCGCCAGGCAGCATAGGGCACAGGTGCAAATTCATAGGGAGTTTGCCACAGATTTTTTTTTTATTATCTTAAGATTAGGTGAGATGATTCCACTCTTTTTTGTCTTCCCAGTCTGAGCTGCTTTAGGGTAACAGAGGTTCCTATACTTATAACTAAAGTACACTTGAAATGCTGTCTAGATAAAGCTACATCTTATAAGCTTACCAAATAGATGGCAGCATTGTTAAGAGTACACAATGCTGCAGCCTCTTCTATAACTCTCTGGTCTCCTTGTATCTTCTGTATACAACTAAGAATAAAGAATTTCTCAGAAAGAAGGTCTTCTACCTTCATACCTCATTGGTAAAGGGATTTTTCTTTCATTACATTTTGAGCTTTTAGTGTTCTTCCATACACCTTTGACCTTTTAGTGCATTGTAACTGCATCAAGAAAAGTCTAAGTTTTTCTTCATGTACTCATGTTACTCAGCTACATATACCTAGAAGTTTATGAGCTCTTGAAAGTTAGTCAGAATCTATGAACTACTTAACATAAGAGCAGCTGAGGCTTTGGAGTCCTTAACAACAACGGATAGAACTGTGAGCACTCAACGTCACTAAAGATCAGGCCAATATTTTCAAATTATCTTACTTTTGAAAAACTCTTAAGCATCTAATAAAGCACAGAAAGCCAGGAAATTCAAAGCAAAGATGAAATTATAAAGAAATTTAAACTCTGGACTGGAAAATGCAAACTTAGAAGTAAGATAACCACAATCTCCTTATGATGTCTCTGCAAGAAAACTCTTCCAATATCAGCCCACTTTAACATCTTGCAGTTTGTGTATATGTGTGTCTGTGAGTCTTTGCATGTGTGTGTGCGTTCATAACTCTTTAATGTGCATATTATGGATGCTTCACAGTCTAAAACACAATTAGGTAAATCTTTGCCCAAACTTGGCCTCAGTGTGAATACTGAAATCATTATTTAAGGCTCTAGTGTAAGAAGAGGATTTTTTTTTAATTTTTATTTTACGGGTTTGTGTTTTTTAAAATTCTTATTCATCCCTTTATAAAATGCTACCAGAATGAGATTTCCCTGTATTTTATCACACCACATGTGTTTTAAGCATTCTCTTTTTCTTCACACAAATCATGCCTGTATACCTGCTGTGTACCTAGCTAGTTAAGAGTAATGCCTAGATGGGATACTGAGCTAATTCATAGAAATAGCTGTCCAAATCAAACAACAGATGTTAACGTATATGCAGCTTGTTTACATTGACATAAATGTGGTCTGTGATGTTAGCACCCATAACATTAATGATTTATTTGGTAAAGCACATAGAAATCCTAGTTGGGAGCAAGATACCATCTTAATAATCACTCAGGTTAACTATTATGCCAACTGTTAAACAAAGAGAACAGAAAGCATTGAACTGCTTTAACAGACCTCAGCTTCTCTAAAATGAGAGCCTTCCATTCCATATTCTGGTAAAAGTAAATACATTTCTAGGACAAAATAATTAAAATGATGAATCAAGAAGACCACAGACTAGCATGAAGACCTATAAGCAATTATCAAATTATCTCTTTGGTACCCCTTTTCCTTTTCTCTAATGTGAAATTGATTTTTAAATCCAAACCAAACTTAGAAGCTTTAAAGAAAAATGTATACACAAGGGTCTATGTAGCTACCAACATTAATGCAGAGATTTAGCAAAGCAATTCACCATTCAGAAAGACACTGAAACTATTCCTATCCATTCATTGGTGATGTTTTGGTAAAACTATAGTCAGAATAGGCCAACATCCAATTGCCTACCTCAGAGTGGAACAGTAAAGGGGATAAATTGCTCCAGCAGGAGCCTTTCCATCTTCTCTGGTAACACAGCTACCTACAGTGCTACTTAAAATTATGGAGATCACTGAAAATGAACACCCTAAAAAAAAAATACCCAAGAAAAAAAATACTTCTCTTCCACAGAAGAATGAAGACACAGCAGCAACAGATTTTGAGCATACCTTTGTTTGCTTTTCAGTTCTTTAAAAACAAAGAAAAAAAAAAAAGCCTAAATCTTCATTCAACAGCTATAGTCATCAAGGCAGCATTAAAATCATGACCACAAAGCAACCTGATATGAGTTTCTGAGTAAAAGCCTGATAAGTAGCAAGCCTAATTTTGGTCATAGTCTGACTGATAAAATACATCTGAAATAAATTAATCATTGTGAGCCACACTGCTTAGCTGATTGTGTTTTTAAAGAGTCTGAAGTGTTAACTCCATCTTCTGCCATTGGAAAATCCACTCTCCACTCCAAAAGCCCAGTTAAGAATGTTTCTTTTCTTTTCTTACTCTTTTGTTTGGGTTTTTGTTTGTTTGTTTGTGTTTTAATTACACAATAATCTGTTAGATCTAAGAGTTTCATTGACTTTTTAAACAGGAAAATAAGAATTTAAAGCAGGCTTTTCCCCCTCGTTTATCTTGAAATTGATCATATAAATGTGGATATCTACACTCAATGTGCAAAACTGCATTAATTATTATACAAATATTTCTAGTAAATAAGAAGACTTTCATGCCTTGTGTAAATCTATTTCCCTTCTTGTCTTGTTTTCTAATATATTCTTTCAATGAAGTTAATTCCTCTCTTTTATATATTTCCATATGGACTTTCCACACAATTTAAAGCATGAAAACATTAATTTAATTTTTCACCACTGATTGTGAAAAACACAATGCCTGAATCATTGAAGTACCTGCCAGATAAACTGATAATACACCAAGGACTTTGGCTTCTGCTATTCCCATTCCATCTAGTAGTCAACAGCTGAACACATCACTCCGAGCAAGTAGATTCAACTCATTGCCTCATTTCCAGATTTCTCACTTCCAGCACTTACAAAATTGAGACACAACATGGAAATGTTTCAGGATCTATAGATTAAATATACTAAGAAAAATGCAAGGCATTGTTGTCATGTAATGGACTAACTCCTAAGTGCTGTCAATTCCAAATAAAATCATGGGAACTGAACTTCTCTGCAAAGTCATTTTCCTGGACCATTAATTCTGAATTGCCATTTACAGAATAATTGCACTTTTGTTTCCCTGGGGATCCTCCTGCTGTGCTTTAACCTGTGCTATCCTTCTTAACCCTCACATCAAAATATATACAGCTGAAATGGAAGTCATG
Organism: Platyrinchus mystaceus; assembly: GCA_035041135.1. NCBI lineage: Eukaryota > Metazoa > Chordata > Aves > Passeriformes > Tyrannidae > Platyrinchus > Platyrinchus mystaceus. The sequence continues at coordinate 82,051,333 of JAWWLV010000001.1, forward strand.
AGCTTATAGGTCATTAATGCAGAGCTGGGCCTAAGGGTATCTTTAATAGTTCTGTCGAGGACATCCTTACAATGACTGCATTTTTAGGGGAATGGAAAGATTTTGTCCAGAAGGACACAGCTGGATCTATTCTGAGAAAGGTTAGCTGGGACAGCTGAATGTCCCTGAGGAGATAACAAATTGCACTGGCCAATTTGATAGAGCTGATTCTGAACTGGAGGAAATCCAAACAGTAAAAGCCTTTTGAATGGTAAATACTTCCCCCACTAATTGTTGAAAATAAAGGTAGGCTTGAGGGAGCTTCAGTTTCACTATGCCTTTTTTTTTTTTTTAGGTAACTTACAGATAAAAAATATACTGTACTTGAAAATGACTCTTGTGACTTTGATGAGGCTCAAGTTGAGAAAAAATCCTCTTTCTTTTCTTTTAGGAACCACCAAGGGAGGAACAAGGCTAACAAAGTTAATGACTTGGTGTCAGAAGTCAAAAGTGGAGGATCTGAGGCAGAAAGGAAGTATGGCTGCCTCCATCTACTGTGCAGGGTAACAAGGAGGGTTCTGCATTAGCAAGGGCATCATTCCGGCCTCACTTTTTTCAGGCTCTGAGTAGAAGGTCACCCACCTCCTTCATTTTTCCCTTCCAATCAATATTGAGTCTGCTCAGCAGCTGCTAGAGCTGGCTGCCTCTGAACTCCATTGCTGAAAGTTACTGAGAAACTGGCTTATTATGACAACAGATCTCCCATCAGATCTGACCTGCAGCGGCTGCCCTGTCTCTTTCAATCTACTCCAAAATACAAAGATGACTCCAGCGCACAGCATTTACTGCTGAAACCACTGCAGAGAAGCCCTTGATCAATAGGAAAAGTAACAGACTATGAAGGGATTTGGGGCCAAATATGTTACATAATATAAAAGATTGGATCTAATAAGGTTAGAGTAATTAGTGGTTAAACTAAACAAAGTTCCAGAAAAAATGTATTTTTCAAAAGTTGTTTCACATTTCACAAGAAAGACCTTGAGACAGACACAACCTATCTGTAATGCCACACACCAGCCAGTAATTTTTGGAGACATATTAGATAAACACACAGTAACAGTGATTTTAATAAAAATTATCAAGCAGACTCAGGAATTTACAGATTCAAATGACTGCTAACAGTATACACAACTTTTAGACCCTTGGATACTAGCTGGATCATAACCATGGTCTAAACCAACTACTACAGTAGTTTCAGGAGGTACAAAATACAAAAGCAAAAGAGTTACTTCCCATGGTGTTTTGTAGGTAGACACAAGAAGTTATCCTGGCC
>JAWWLV010000001.1:82052744-82072844 GCA_035041135.1 Platyrinchus mystaceus
GGGCCTTCAGCTTCAGTTTGAATGCATGCATTCAGTCCAGTTATTCCCTGATAATGTAATTGCTTCAGGAATTAGATGTTGTTGAAAAGCAATCTGATACCATTGCAATGTCCTCTTTTACTTCAGTGGGGGAAGTGGGAACTGTAGGATCTAGTTACTGTACAAATCACAACCAATTCTACAGAAAAGACAATAAGTTTTATTTTCCTATGGTAATCTACTTTGAATTCTTTTGGCCTTCAAGTGACCAACTACAAATCTTCCTGAAAATTTTCAATGGGATAATAATGCTTTTGGATGGCATGTTTAAGCTCTGAAGCGAGACAGTAGAACTGGTTCAGAAAAAAAAGCAAAACTGAGGCTAATCTTTGAACAAAGCAAACCATTAGTAAAAATAATGTATCTAAAATCCTAAAAAAAAAAAAAAAAATCTATCATTCTATTTGGATTTCATTTGTTTCAGGTAGAAATTCCAAAATGCTCTTAAAGAGCATTTCTAGAATATCTCTTTTACTTAGGAAGTAGTGATACTCCTACTGGAACTAAACTTTACAAGGTTTGCTTGCTATTTGTGGAGGAGTTTCGGTTCACCAAGAACTGTGTTGTGACTACCTTTTCATAGATACCTCAGGGGGAGGGAAGTGATATATTAGTTAATGCACAATTTTTGAGCTAGGCTATATTCCAAGTTCTGTCTCAACTTCCTCTGTGACCTTGAACAAAGCACCTAATTTCTCTGTATTTCAGTTCCATTTCTAGAAAATGAGGACAAGGAAACTGTGCTATCTCAAGAGTCCTGTGAAAAGAAATTAATTAGCAATTGTGAAGCACTCGTATGCTGTGGCCATGGCAATCTCCAGTCTGACAAAAATGGGGCAACGTAGTAAGGGTTTTTCCATGTTCTGTACACCTACAAAAGATTCAGTGCTACAAGCTTTATTCTTGAGAAGTTGGTACGGATGAAATCAATCACAGTCTGTTTCCACCCCCTGTATGCCTCTAAAGGAGCACAGCTATACAAAAAAATGGATTATAAAACAGCACGTTTGCCTCACAAATACATATTTTTTATTTGTCTGACAATCTAAAAAGAAAAAATTCAATTAGAATTCTTATTCCTCCTCTAAAAGAAGCTTCTCCAAAATTGTTTCTTAGGAAATATATTTTGACTAACACTAAAACCAGATAAACAACAAGCAAATTAAAAAAGGAAGAAAATAAGAAGAAAATGGAGCATCACATTCAGAAAATACCTAGCAGAGGAGATTCCCTTTTACAAACTATTTTAGTAGCTAGCATACTCTGCAAGATATGCACAGTGATCTCTCCTACAGAAGACACAGTTTTAAAACTCATGGCTATCTCACACCTCCCACATCCCACTTTTCTCACCTATTTCAATTATTTCCATCTGATGTCTCCTACAAATTCATCACAGATTCATACATAGTTTGGGGATGACTTAAACTGGGGGTGGGATTGGCATATTTAGTATTCATGCAACATTTTTAGAGATTTGGATGAAAAAAAACAACATTTAAAAAAGTATTGATAACTCTAGAGTGATACAAAATGTGCATGTAGAGGTATTATTAATATGTTTATATATTGCTTATTTGTCTTCCCTGCAAGTTAAGCACTTAGCTGAATGCTTTGGTCTGTTTTGAATTTTTAAAAAGATAATTCTCTATCTTATGAGTATCCTCACCTAAAGAATACCCAGTATGTCTGGAGAGATTTCACTATTCTAATTAATTTCTGTGAGATGTGTACTATGAATATCAATTTCACAAATATAATATGGGTCAGTTACTGTCTGAAAGAGAAACAGGAAAAAAGACAACATATGAATAGAAGGAACTTCTAATCCTTAGGCTAAATTGACAATTTTAGTACTGTTCTTTGGAAATGTATGCTAGATCTCTGTAAAAATAACTGTTCAATCAAATTTAATTTTAAGGATCTATTTTTAATAATATTTTGAGTAATTTGAAAAAAAATGTTGTAATATAGTTTCAAATCAGTTTGCTGATATTTTTTTTTCCCTTCCAATACTGGATGTCAAATGCTATTGCTGAAAGCCTTACTTTCCCAGAGATGATTCTATTGTTCAAGATCTCCCTGATGTTTAAAAAAGAAAGAATTCTTAAAAACTATTTTATGCACCTGTCTGTAAATGCTCAGAAAACATGCAAATGCTTCACTACTGTTGTATGTACACATACCTACAAATGTTCAACATATGCTCCTAATTCAGGAGGCTATTTATGTGCTTCCATAACTTTTGGCATTCCCATAGCACAACAGTGTTTTCCTATGATGTGTGTGTTCACCTGACTAATCCCACAGAGAAAGCTGCAGCAAAGATGATTGATAAGGCAGAATATGATGATGAAAGAACAGAAGTTATAGATGTAAACTGAAGAACGCTCAAGTGTGGCCGAGTTATTCTTCCCTGACACTTAATTAACACTCACCTGTCTTTTTTTCCTTGAAAAAGAAAGATTATTACTCTCTATACTTTGCTGTAGTAATTTCAGATACTGACAGGCTGTTAGTATATTGCCTTGCTGTGAAGGCAAGGGTTTATAAATGAGTTTTTGAAAGGCAGCATAGACAAGATTGCACTCTAGATTAAAAATATTTTAACATACACGCATAACCAGATTTGAAAAGCAAAATATGCAAACTCCATTATAAGTATGAATTGCCTTAAGTTTTTGTCTAAGATGCTGAAATAACCAGAGACCCTAATACTGGTGTTACTCTTGTTTAGCAGGGCTTTCAGTAGCTGCTGGGTAACAGACAGGGTTACAAACATTCCAGCTCATGGTGTGCCATTATAAAATCACGTTTCTTATCTTCTTACAAGAAAGGTATCTTGTTATTAAACAACTAAAGATTTTTCATTTTATAATTTTATCTTTGATAGTTTAACTTTCAAATGGCAACATGAAAGAGAGAGTGAGAAACTTATTGCTTTATTGCTATTGCACCTGACAGTCATCAAATTAATTTTAAATACTTATTGTATGGAAAAGGCTGGTTTAGACTTTTCTCTCAGTTCTCCCTAATTCTGTAGTTACACAATGAGAAAACCAATTTTGGACATGGCAAAGACATACCTGTAAACAACACTTTTCATCGGAACAGATATGAATTTTTTGCTTTCATTGGGATCCTAAAAACATTGAATTCCCACACACTGTTGCTGGAGGACACACTGAGCTCTGAAAGGTCAGATTCCTTCTATATATGTCAGAACTATCAAATTATTATGCTGCACTGATGTGTGAGATTTAGATATCCATTTAACACTGCAAGAAACACTCAGGAGTTGTTGTCTTTCCCAAATCATGAAGCCAGCTGTGCAGTCTGAGGTCTAATTCTGTACTGCAGATTATTCACCAGAACTTTTCCCCTGCCAAAGAAACTAACCAGAATTAATAAGAGAGCTACATAAAACACCGTACAATTACGTACATTGCCCTCGCATGTCACAAGTCCTTCCACAGGGTCAGCGTGCTCCACAGATGGCAGGTTACCTGGCTTTATTGCCTCTGCAGCCTTCCATCTTCCTTTGTGTTGGAAGAAGGAGGGAGCCTTGGCATTTCTGTGTGAATTTGTTGCCTTGTCCTGTTGTGGGTGTAAGGCCTGGTCCTACAAAGAACTTCTAAAGAATACAGGCCTTTCAGAAAAGAGAGTACTGCAAGACCACAATGGATTTCCCAAGTAGGATTTGTTGGTTGGTTGGCTTGTTTGTTTTTCAGTAGAGCTTTTTTATGGACTAGAGACCACCTGAATGTCCCAGGAACCAGAATGGATATTTTTATGGTGATTGGAATAATTCAGAATTAGGCATAAAATAGCAACAGCAATAGCATTTAAAATCATGCATCTTACCCTACCCTACCAAGGTTGATAAACATGTCTGGGTTTTATACTTATTTTGTTGTACAAGGTGATACAAATTAAGAGGTTGAATTCTTGCCAAAACCACAGTGCCAGAAGGTTAGAAGGGAAAATCTTGAAATTATGGTTGCATTTGACTGTTATCTAGTTGTGATTTCAGTGAAAACTACTGGCAGGCACTATTAAGATGAAGAGGTGTTGGAGGGCTGTAAAAGATCTCTAGGAAATACATGTAGGGCAAAAAAAGTTTATTGTATCTTCTGCAACAGGAAAGTAGGCAGTGACAGATGGTGTAGAATAAGAAGTTCACAGCAAAAGCTCCTCCTTTAGATTGTAGATACTTCTGTGGAACAGCATATATATACCTCAGTACAAATATCTAGCCTTAAATTTAAATTCAAAATGAATATTTGAGTACCCATCTACTTTGGCTGCTACATAAGATTGTGCTGTTAAAGATAGAGAAGCTGCCTCAAATGACACAAAAGATCAGCCTGACTCCCCAGTGAAATTTAGTCTTGATTTTGGGTAAAAAAATTAGATAAAAAAGTGTTTCCAAGTGTTGTTTGAAGTATCAATATACTTCCAATTCTTCTCTGCTTATATGTTTGTTTAAAACAAGCCCAGAAAAACATTGTGTTGTAACTCAAATAAGCTCAGGCAACTTTTTTGTAGTTTCAGTAGAAAATTATGTCAATGGCTTCATCCTTTGAGCTAAAAGAGTTCAAAGAGAGAATTGTCTCCACTGGTTATGTAGATAGTGGAAGAAGACTGGAATTACTGCCAGCTGTACTTAATATTTTTTACTCTACTGAATATCAGCTTCACCTACCTTCCGAAATTTAGCTACTACTCCTATTCCAAATGCTTTGTCCTACTCTATTGTCAGTCTTCCAGCTGCTGATATAAATTTCACAGGTGTCTGTGCCTCTATTCTCCTAAACAACATATTCATTCTTTCATACAACAAGCTACACTAGCTTCTAAGTGCTCTCCAACCTCAATATATAACCCCCAGCAAAGCATCATAAATTCAAGGAACAAGTTCAAGACATTGGTAAGGTCCCTTAGGAACTAAAACTTTCTTTCTTTTAGCTAGGTCTCTCCGCAGTGTTGGGTGTTTTTGTCAACATGTTGCCTACATTTTTTTAGCTGCTGACAAGATACCCAATAACACTTGATATACACATCACTGGTTCTGAAGTCACAGCATGTACATCAGACAGAACACAACAGATGACATGGCATGCAAAGAAATGTAAGAAATTTCAGTAAGAAATCTGGCCAAGATTTTGTCAGAAACTGTCAACAAAAACATTACACTGTAGTTTCTGCAATCTGATTTTATTTTTTTCTTCTCTTAGATGGTGAGGATGATGGCTTTTTGACATCCCAAATATTTCTCTGCTTTCTATAGGGAGAAAGAAGTCACCAAAAGTACTCTATCTTCCTTGGATACCGTGAGGGATCATTATGATCATTCTATCAATTTTCGAGATGGACCTGTGCCTGTAAGTGCACCTTTATAACATCATTTACAAGTTCTGATTAAGTGATGGGAAGATCATAGGTTTAAATAACTGTTCCTTAACTAATAAAGTTTAATAATTTTCCTTTTCCAGTTCTCCCCTTGTCTATATACCCTCTGCTCTACCACAAAGGAATACCACTTTTTTCTTCTTAGCAAGTAATTTCCTGCCTCTCACTTCCTTTCCAAATGTTCACTCTCTCCTCTGAGACTGGATGACAGTTTCATCACTTCTGCATGACTAAATACAAATGCTGCTTTGAGAAATTTTGGGAAAGTCTTTCTATCAAGGAACAATATTCCCATTCTTCAAAAGCAAATTCAAAACTAAGTGTTTCAACTACAGGCATTTAAAGTAATTTAAGCATTACAAAAGGGGTTTTCTCTACAAATGGTATAATACAGTTGTGTTCAGGTTCTCTACCTTAAACCAAATGGAGAATGACAGAATTACAATCTTTCACTACCTACATGCAACACAGACAATAACAATCCACTGTAAACAATAGTATTTTACAACAAAATATCAATAACAACATTACTGAAATGGTCTCTCAAATATGTTTTATGTGTTCTTCAGTTTAAAGCACTGTGTGTACATTAAGACAAAAAATCCCAATATTCTCAACATAACCTTCTAAGTGAATTCACAGTTTTTAATTATTTTTGGTCAAGTGATCCACAGGGGCAGTCATGCTAAAAAGTTTAGTATTTTCCAGTTAAAATCTATAGGAAAATGTTCACCACATTCAATGGGGAAAAGCCAAGTCTGAAGAGAATATCATCAATCCACTAAAAACCCAGAAAACATACGCAACCATTTAAACTGCAAATGCATTTTCAGAGAGTGTTTTCATCCAGATTTAGGCAATAGGCTTTACATCTATTGGAAATAAGTTTTAAATCTAAAAAAGTGACTCAAATATTTTTTGCCTTATCTCTTACCATATCACATTTTCAATGTAATAAGCAATGCCAATGCAATCTAGATGCTCAGCCAGCTGTCTCAGACAGCTCACAACGTGTTCTTAAAGACTCTTTCTGGCACACAGTTTATGATATTACAACAGACGTTCCTGAACTGTTTTTATTTTCTTCTTCTTTTAAGCGTGTGTTCTGCTTACTTCAAGGAAACGCCAAATAAGGTGATAATGATCGTCTTTTCCCTAGATAATTAAAGAACTTTCCTGAGAAATATCATGCTGTTGTTCAGGCTTTTATACAACTATTACCAGCCGATATCAAGTGTTTATACTGAATATGACACAAATTAACCTAGCAGGAATCTCATTACTGCTGTGTACTTAAATGGTTATGAATTAACATATGTACCCATCTAAATTTGAAGGTGGGAATTGTTTAGTGTGCTGAAAATGGAATGGTGTTGCTAGTTCTCATAAAAGACACAGATTCCATTCTGGGCAACCATAAGCAACTTGTTAAAATCCAAATAGCTGTCATAAAATTCAGGTGTAGCATGTGGCTTCTTCATCACCATGTTTCTCCCATAGTTTCTCCTCTCTGTCTTTCCTTTCACCACACCTATGGGCCAACTACTTCTACTTAACAAAATGCACTTGCTTTCTGTATTCTTTGTCTTTTACTGATAATCTACTTTACAGCAGCTCTGTAGCCTAATGTATCACCTTTTATTTTGAGACTCTAATGTAGAAGCTTACAAATCTTGGAATTTATCATACATGTAAAATAATTTATCATATCTAAAATGAATTTTTTAAAATTTGAATACTGCAGTATAAATGTTTATGCTATCTATTTGTATTTTTAAAAGTTTGATAGGCATTATATATAATTACAAAATAGGAGGCTAATATTATACAAAAACTGACAGTAATGTAATAGTTGATAAGTTGAAAGTATTTCAATAATTTACTTCCCTTCCGGGTTGTAATGGTTGTAGTGATCCAGGTAAAACAGGTAGTTTGAATACTACTCTGATTTTAATTTAGAGTGACAATACTAAAAAGTGAAGCAATAATATAAACGAGCACCTAGCCTTGTGATTTCCAAATCTATGAAGAGGGCCATTAAGAAACAAGAAAGACAAACAATGCAAAAATAAGACATTTATTGATGATAAATCTAAAACTCTGGTACGGAGAAAGCTTAAGTGATAACATATTATTAGTTTTCATTGTAACCTAATATTTGTATCAAAATTTTGCTTTTTTTGATGAAGGCCTATTGCTAGTAAGAAACGTAGCAAGTGAGGATGTCAGAGCTCATTGAAATTGGAAAAGCTCAAGAATTCAGTGATACCTGTGGATAAGGTCTAAAATTGTTTTGAAAAATGAGTGAATTTTTCAAAATTCATGAGTAATGTGACATATAAGTTTATAACCAGAAAAATACTTTCAGGCTTTTTAAGAGAAGGAGATCTGCATAGCAGACAATCTGACCTTATAATGTTAAAACAAGAATGTTAAACAAAAGATCAGATGTGCCTTTGCATCTTGCAATGATGTGCACAGTGTGCAAATAGAGCAGTGCCTTTAACTGCTTCTTTTCATGGACATTGCCTCTATTGATTTAACAAATTGGGATTTTTCAAGCACTTCAAAATGCTCAGGAGGAAATCCTGGCCACCCATGCACACTGATGCAAAGTGGTCCCTTAATAGCTATGCTCTTCTTGGAAATACATAAAAACTGCTTTTTAATGCACTAATACTTATGAATGCCAAACAAATTGATGCAGAGTGATCCAGTATATGTAGATAAATGATCTTGAGGTAAGAAAGCTACATCTTCCTAGAAGGGTTACAATATTCCTTATATAATGATAGCAGCTTCCACAATAAAGATTCTATGTTTAAAAAATTCAAGCTTTAAGAAGATCCATCAACTATTACTCAGCAATCTACCCTGTAATCAAAGAAAGTTTGTTCTCGAGTTGCTACAGAGTTTGGAAAAACTCAGTTGTTACAGTCCAGATGTATCCACCCTAACTAACAACTAAGTGTGTGAACCCAGTGCTCACTGTTGCCTAGATGTCTGTGAAGGTCCAAATCCGCTCCGTAAGACCCTTAACTGGATATGCATGCTAAGTTGGGTTTAATCAGTGCTCTACTCTGTTCTGACAGGGGAAAAAACATTACCCTCAAATTAGCTTTATAATTATAATTATGCTAAGTTTTATGGGGTTCCTAAGTAGCCATGGATGCCATAACTATCCTAGATGCTTGTAACAATACAAAGTGAAATACATTGACTGAAATAATCCATATCACTGACACTGAAATATGCCAGTGAATAAGTAGACATGTTTAGTTACGGAGAGGATAAATCAATGTTTTTATAATGCTGGAAGTTTGCATAGCATTCCCTGGGAATTAAAATGTTTGATGCCTGTCTTGAAGTGTTATGTTCAGAAATGAATAAACACAGAAACTGAAGGTAATAGACAAAAGAGGAAGAAGGGAAAGGAATGCAAGAAAAATTATAAGGTACTGTAATTACATTATTTCATAATGTAATGTACTTACAGGCAAGTCTTAGAAAATGACACTGTGAACTCTGATTCATAAAATTGTTTGGATCTAGTTATAGCAGCTAAAGGGGTTGCTCTTCCAAGATGTGTTCCCACAGTCTTTCTAGAGGCTAGGGACATTCCTAAATAACTGCATTTCATGTGGCGTTTTGTTAACTCAGATCTCCACAAGTTAGGTGAAAGGATGTTGTTTTGGTTGGTGGTTTGTTTGTTTGTTTTTCTTTGCCAGCAAGATGAGGATATAGGGGCTGTAGCAGCTCAGAAACAAGTCTCCTCGATTCCAGTGCCCCTGCCGTGGATGCAGAAGAGTAGCGCAAACACCCCAGAGCAGCTGCAGCAGCTATGCTTCTAAGAGCTTGGGAAGTGAAGTTTTAACAGCATGGAAGATCTCAAACCCACTGATGAAAAAGAGAAAAAAAAAAAAAAAAAAAAAAAAAGGAAGGGAAAAAAAGAGTCTTCCCTGTTAAATGAAAAGAGAGAAGACTCATGAAGAGAAGGACAAGACTGAACAGCAATTAGTTGTAGAACCAGAGTGAATGACACAGACTGGGTATACCCTATCCAAACAGTAAAAACTGATGGGTGTTTCCCTTAAAGCAAAAGTGTGGCTGAAGGTCTCTTTTCAAGAAGTTCTACCAACTACAAGCTCTCCCTGGATCTGACCTGTTAGCAGCTCTGATTTGGAGCACTGGTCTGGACTTTAGTCCGTGTAGAAGGTTGTCAGCTAAGCAATTGCCCTTTCAGGCAGCAAAATAGCCCATTTTGCATGAACTTGTCCAGGGCATGATAATATGCAGACATATTCAAAAGTATTCACTTATACATTTCACTTTTATCTAAAAACATTCTAAAAGGAATACTGTTTTAATAGACATTCCATCATGCATTTCCTTCATGTAGCATTCTATGTATTTCTTCTAACTTGTGTTTCAGTCAGGCAGGTTCTTTATCAATGAGGATGGCTTTTAGGCTCTAAAGGCAGCCATGAGAATGCAAAGAATAAATATGTAAGCCTTGAAACACTTTATATAAGCTTTTCCAGCTAGGATATTAATCTAGAATAGTTCTGTGGTTGCTTCTCTGTCATTTAAAGTCATAGAATGGCTTGGGATGGAAGGGACCTTAAAGATCATCTAGTTCCAATCCCCCAGCCATGGACAGGAACATTTTATTACAGACCAGATTGCTCAAAGCCCCATCCAGCCTGGCCTTGAACATTTCCAGGCACAGGGCATCCACAGCTTCTCTGAACAGCAAGTTCTAGTGTCACACCACCCCACTTGTAAAGAGTTTCTTCCTAATATCTAATAATTCAAACTTACCCTCTCTCATTTTAAAGCCATCATTCCTTGTCCTATCTCTATATGGCCTTGTCAAAAGTCTTGATCTTGTAGGCCTCTTTAGGTACTGGAAGGCTCTTGAAATGTCTCCCCAGAGCCTTCTCATCTCCAGGCTGAACAAACCCAACTCTCTAAGCCTGTCGTCACAGAGGTGCTCTAGTCCTGTAATCATTTTCGTGGCCTCCTCTGGGCTCTGTCCAACAGGTCCATGTCTTTCTTATGTTGGAGGTTCCAGAGCTGGATGCAGTACTCCAGGTGGGGTCTCATGAGAGTGGGCAGAATTACATGTCTCAACCTGCTCGTCACGATTCTTTTGATGAAGCCCAGGATAAGGTTGGCTTTCTGAGCTGCAAATGCACATTGCTGGCTCACAATGACCTTCTTGCTCAACACCTCCAGCAATCCATTCTCTGCCCAGTCCATATTTGTGCCTGGAATTGCCCCAACCCAGGTGCAGGACCTTGCACTTGGCCTCGTTGAATTTTTTGAGGTTTGAACAGGGCCACCTCTACAGCCTGTCAAGATCCCTCTGGGTGGCATCCTTTCCCTCCAGCGTGTTGACCACACCACACCACACAGCTTGGTGTTGTCAGCAAACTTGCTGAGGGTGCACTCAAACCCACTGTCCATGTCACCAACAAAGATATTAAAAAGCACTGGTCCCAGAAGTGATCCCTGAGGAGCACCACTCATCTCTGGTCTTCACTTGGACATTGAGACATTTACTGCAACTCTGAGTGCAGCCATCCAGTTAACTCCTTATGTACCAACTGATCCAACCATCAAATTCATGTTCCCCCAGTTTAGAGACAAGGCTTGTGCAGGACAGCATCAAATGCTTTGCACAAGTCCAGGTAGATGACATCTATCACTCTTCCTTCTTCCACCAACACTGCAACCCTGTCATAGAAGGCCACCGAATTTGTCAGACATGATTTGCCCTTAATGAAAGCTTTGCCCTTAATGAGGCTTCACCTCATTTTCCATGTGCCTTAGCATAGTTGTTTCCTAGAAAATACAGAGAACAGTGGTTTGTGTAGATTAGATCTGCCAGTCTGATTCGGAGAATGGTGCCCTTAGTGCTAATGGGAATGAGGATGACATATGAGCTCATTGAAAATCAATCCATCTTGCTGTAGGTGCATGAGGGGTAATTCTGAGAAATAGATTAATGCATTGGAGAGAAAGGGAAGAAATGCGGGGGATAAGAGGGATACCAAAAGCTTCATCGATCTCCTGCAGTTTCCAGCTGGACAACCCTCTCTTACCTAGCAGGTACCTGCTTCAAGAGTGCACGCAGCATTTGCTGCATGTGGATGTGTGCCCACACTGAGTCTTGGAGTTGAAAATGAACTGTTAGCTGTCTAATACAAAAGTGAGAAATCTACAGGTACCAGATCATGGAAAAAGATTTATATTACGAGTTCTAACAGCCATGACATCAAATCCTATATGTTATCAAAAATCTTAAACTAGCTATGTCCAAACTTATCTAGTGTCAAACTTACCTATGTCTTATCTAGTGACATCGATAACACTTTAAATTAACAAGAAAATATGGGTTTCAGATTTTTTTGGAAGGTGAGAATGCCAACTCCAATCTCCTTTAAAAATGTGTTAATAAATTTTCTAGTTTGGCATGTAATTAGAAGACATATTCCCAAATGTTAAAGGCATCAAGTGATTCAGTGGAAACTATGAAATGACTAGGACTGCCTGTAGTCAAGGCACTTATTTAAATGCTCTCCTAATGAATTAAAGCTTACTTAAGGCAATACATTATACATTGCCAAGAGTCTACTGAAGAACACCTCAACAGAAGCGCTCTTCTTCTGTTCCAGCATGCTGCCCATAAATAAGGTTTTCACTGTCACGTGTATTAGTTTCCAGGCAGAGCTAGGACAGATCAGTAACATCTTAAGTTTATGTGGTGTACCTGATCATCAAAAATCACTGACTGTATATCCAAAAAGTAATATAAAAGAAAGAGTCTAACCAATTAAATTAATGTGAAACACTGTTTTGAGCATTTTACTTATTGATTGGGTTTCACAGAATCATGGAGTAGGCTGAGCTGGAAGGGACCCATGAAGATCATAAGTCCAACCCTTAACCCTGCACAGAATACCCCAAGAATCACACCATGTGCCTGAGAGCATTGTCCAAAGTTTCTTGAACTCAAGGCAGGCTTGGTGCTGAGACCACTTCCCTGGGGAATCTGCTCCAGTGCTCAACCACCCTCTGGGTGGAAAACTTTTTCCTGGTTTGATTTTGTTGTCTTAATGGAAGCATCAGGTAAGCAGGCTTCCAGCCAGATCTAATTCACTTCTCAGTTAATCCTGCTTGGCATTCATAACATTTACATATGGATAAGAAGAACAGAGCAATCACAAAAATCTGCAAACATGGAAAAGCTGTCATTTTTACCACAATAGCATTTGCTGCATGGATAGAAACCTAAACCCCAAACTTCATATCACAGTTATGCAAGTATTTGCTCACACTTTAACACTGAATAATATTGCAGCAGGCATACTAGACCTCTACTGGTAATACTGCCAGCAGGATATAAAAATAGTCTGCAGTCCATTTTAAGATCAACTCAGTATACCAATGATTAACTTACAAGAAACTCACTAGCTGAGGAAACAGAATTAAACAGAGCTCTATTCTCAGATCTTTCACGTTTTATTCTCTTTGTGTTAGTTGGAATTTGTAGATTTTTTTCACCACACCACAAAACTTAGGCACTCCAAAAATACCACTGAAAAGGCATACTCTTTAAAAAAATAACCATAATGAAGGTATTTTCAAGCTCGTAGTATTCTCCTGCGCATATTTTTCCATTTCCAGTAGGTGAAAAAAATTGGAAAATTCCTGGGTTGAGAAAGACAGTTTAATACATAAAGTAAAGCTTTAAAAACATCATTGTGTTATCAACACTGTTTTGTTTACAAACCCAAAACATAATACCCTACAAGCTACTATGAAGAAAATTAATTCTATCCCAATAAAAACCCATACAGAAGTATTTCTAAAAGACTGAAATGTTTGGAAAGTGCTTAAAATTAAGCCTACATAAATAGACAAAGCACTGTGAATGACAAATTATTTTCCTTAGCTTCCAGTCAATCATCTGGCATAGATCCCCATTTGCATGTCAATGTATATCCATTTCAAGTGCATACTAGTACATCAATAATTTCCCTAATTTTAAATATATTGGCCCGGTGCACATTACCATGTAGCAGTACATGAAACCATATGGCTGCTTCATTACCAGCTCTTTCGATAATTTTTACTCTGTGTCTATATGTGAGCCTTTAATACCATACATAGGGATGTACCCTTAAATGAACCTTTGCACTTACTTTAGGGTTTGGTTTAACCCCGAAAGTAAAGGACACAACCAAAAAACAACAAACAAACACCAAAACACAAAACAAAACAAACCAAAACCCAAACCCAAAACAAAACAAAACAAAGAAAACCCCAAACAAAACCAAACAAACTAACACAAAGAAAATGTCAGGACTTGTATGCTAGCCTGAGAAGTCTTCCTGTGAACCTTGTAATTCAGAGGTAAACCCTGGCAGAGGAAAATCAAACAGAAAATCAAATCAAATCGAATTGGAGGCCAAAACTGTGTGCCACAACGATTTCCTAAAAGACCTCATGAAAATCTCTGCCAAAAATTAGTGCATGCTTAAGAGGGAAGAAATAGCTTTGGGAATCTAGTTGGGAAAATAATCTTCTTTTCTTCCCTTACTCCTCAATTCAGGGTAATCAACTTCCAATTACAGTGGTATATACTCATTTTCTTCCCTATCACCCAAGAGTCTAGTCTGAATAACACAGTTTTCCCGGAGCTATGCCATTAAGAGGCATAAAAATGTGTGTTTGTGCCTCTATCTGTGTTTATATCTGAGCAAGAAAGCAAACTCATCTCAAAATCGAATTCTTCAGAACGTCTCACAGATTTCACACAAACAGTATTGTAGGTTTTTTCCCTACTATGTCAGGAACCAAAAAACAAACAAAAATAAAGACAGCTCCTAGAAATAATGTTATTAGCAATGGCATGTCTTTGTGGCATGTTTACTGTCTTTAACCCAAAGAATTTTTTATTAATGTCCTTCAGCAGAATACTTCCTGTACGTTCCTTTTAATATTGTATTATACCTGCCTAGCTACTGAATTATTTCATATTAGCTGCACTTGAGTTCTGTTCTTCTTTTCTTAACAGTTCTGACACGTCTCCTGCAGGCAGCTCTCACAGGCTGTATCAGAAAAAAATATGAGTGATCCTGGGACGTGCATGCCAGTCAGGGACATCAGCCAAGAATAAACAAATGTAGATCCTGAATAGTAACCAATCATACCTAACACAACAGAGTAAGGAAGGAATTTTGCAAAATAATTCTGTTTTCCCCTGCAGAGAACTACAATTTTCAAAAATCACATTTTCTTCCAAATGACTCCCAATAATCTTGGCTAGTAGCAACTCTTTAAAGTGAACAATTTAGAAAATGTGAAAACCCTTTTCTCCCATAATTCCTTTGCTTTGAAAGTGAGGCTCAGACACTTAGTGTGTTTACCTATAACCTACAAGACAAGACTGAGCTTTACCTGAGGGTTACACAGTGCTACAACAGCACAGGAGGAAAAGGACCCTGCCTACCAACCTCCTCCCATTGCACTCCAGTGGTAGTGAAGCCGTTTGCTACAGCCACCTCCTGTCACTTTCTCTCCCTTCCTACATGGACACGGGCTGTATCCATACACTGACCTTTTCCGCTCCCTGACCTCAGGTGTGTGTGCAGATTGCACAGATCGCATGAGCCGCACCTGCAGTCTGAAAGAAGCTGTAGCAGAAGAGCAATATGTGTCCCTGGCTGTGCTCTCATATTTGTTGCATAGCAGCTGATGATTAATTTGATTAATAACCAAAATGTAAAGTTGGGAAATTTTTAATAAATCTGTTTTTCCTTTCATTAGAACTATCATTCAGTTAAGTATTTCAGAACATCATGTTTCATTTTTCTCTTAATATTTTCCTCTTTTTATTTGTATTAACATTCTACAATCTCATCATTGTTTTTGACATTTACTCTTCTATTTCTTCCCTGCGGTCTTCTTCATTTCTCTGTCAATTATCATTTTATACACATTATGAATCACTTCAGAGTCTGCCCATTCCAAAACATTAATCATTCACATTTTTAATAAACAAGCATTTTAAAAGAGCTAGATATAATGGGGGTTTTCTAAGAACACATAAGATTTCCACCAAAAACGCTGGTCTTACCCTCTTATAGCAACATATAGGACTGAAACAGCCCTGAATTGTGGGGGCTTTCAAGGCTCTTGAAAGCTATCACATAGGAAAATAATCACACAGCTGTCATATATCACATCATCTCTAAGCCTATTCATTGTATGGGAAAACAAGAAAAGCCTTTTGCTATCTCTTTTTGCTTCTCCTACTTTCACTGAGCTGTGGTGATGGAATCTGTAGTTTGCTTATGTTATTAGTTTACAAAATCACAACAGAATGGTGTCAAATGTCTAATTAAATACTTACTTGTCTCAGATACTGTGCATATCTAACAGGTTAACTGGTTTTCCATATCAGACCTACTATTATTTATATATTAATTTCTCTGAGACTCTGTATCTGACATATATTTATACCATGTATCTGATGTCCATGGAAGCATCCTGTTGAACTTGAGCTGGACCCTGATATTATCTGTACTCCTGTGGTACCTGTAGACAGTTCTGGATCTACCTTTGACATTTTTCTTGCCTTTGACAGTGTTCCTCTGTATCTTCCAACGATCAAATTAGCATCTCAAGTTCTGGTGACTCAAGTGGTCTTCATCTGACACAGTGATTTATTGATTGTATTGTTTATGATGTTACTGATGCTCAGCTGCAGTATTAATTCTCACTATTCTTCCCAATTGCTTTCCCCCTAATCTAATCAATGATTGCCTTAATTTGAGCAATACATGAACTCTGGGCAGCTTCCTCCCGATGACCAATCAATTGCACGACTCAATAGCAATCAAAGGGCTCTCACTGGAGGCATTACAGCAGAAATCCTTATTGCTCTGTTGCACCCTTAGATGCTATCCATTTGGTGGTGTCAGCCATCTTTCACTATTCATTACTACACAGTGTCTGTGTGAAGACTCTCAAAATGATTTTTTTACAGTGGCTTAGTACGCATAACATTTCCCCTATTCTTCCTACAATGTCATATCTTAGTGCACTAATTTTCCAGTAAATCTGTCCATATTCCTGCTTTCTCCTGATAGACAAATTAATATGCTTACGAAATTTATGTTCAATCGCCTTACTGGCAAGTTTAAGTTCAGTAATTAATTGTTGAATTATGGTTGCTCAAACAGCACTAGTACAACTGTCAAATATCTAAATGTAAGGACTTTGTTTATTGAAAAAAAAAAAAAAGAATATCCTCAAGAAATACTATGAGAACCTTGCTGTATTTTCAAGAAACTTTTGCATAGCTTACAACATTGTGCAACATATAACCCTCACATTGGCCCAAAAATATTCCAGGAGCAGGTAGGAATATCATCAATTAATAATCCTCATTAAAGAAAGAGAAACAATTGTGTCTTCATTGTTTAGGATGCTCATAGGTATACTAAAAGTTCATGAATTTATTTGATGCATAGTATCATGTATACTTTGTGCCTGTAGATGTGAGAAGCTTTCAAAATATTCTCAAATGTCTTAGGTGTAATCAGAAAAGATTTTGGGCATCTAATTGTATATCAGAAATCTGTAATAATTGCATGAATAGTTATGAATATGCTGTTTATAAAAACAAAGAATGTACCCATATAAAAATTTATATTTTCCTTAAAAACTTTTTATATGTATAAAAGCCTAAAGTCAGGTTTGGTCTGAGATAACTCTCAGGGAATTACAGATTGGAAAATTTGATTTTACACTGTCACATACCACAGCCCCCAGCACACAGACTTTTTTGGGTAGACTTGATTTGTACTATGCTAGACCTAGTCCTGTGGGTCCCATCCGTTTCTGGAATAAAATTACATAATCTGAAAGCCCTTCTATGTAAGACTATGACATTACCTGCCAGAAGGTAATGATCACTGTCCCTGGAGGTATTTAAGAAGAGACTGGATGTGGCATTAAGTGCCATGGTCTGGTTGACAGAGTGGTGTTGGGTCATGGGTTGGACTCGATGATCTCAGAGGTCTTTTCCGACCTGGCTGATTCTGTGATTCTGTGATAAATAGAATTTATAGGCATTACAAGCCACCTCAGTTTAGCCTGCTAAAGAATAGCACAGAGCTACCACTTTCAAAGAGGATAAGCAAAGAGAAGCCAGGGAGAATTGTTGTCAGTGAAGAGCCCATACTGATCATTAGACTAATTAAACTCATTTTCTATGCCTAGTTACCAGGGATGTGGAAAAGAGGTTCCTTCTCTGCACTTACTTTTCACAAACAAGTACTTACCTTTTCTGGAACCCAAAGTACTTTATGTTATGAAGCTTTTATTTTAGAGTGTGTATACTTATACATACAAACCTTCAGAAGAATATTAAAAGAGGAGGTATAGATATTTGCAGGAAGTATCCTGATATACAAGATGGATGCATAGAAAAATTCAATATATACAGCTGCTTCAAGACTGTGGTAAAAAATTAGGGCTTCATTTTCAGAGTTCCTGTGTAGTCCAGAACTAACAGGAATTAAAAATGTGCAGCACTTTGGGAAACATCTCCTCTATTTCCACAATGAAGAGAGGTAGAGGTATGTTTGGAGCTGTATTGCATTGTTACATGAATTAAATTAAAACTCTTGTTTTGACAAAGCCCAATTAAGCTGCATCACCTAAGTAAGCCCCTACATTTAGCTTCTCTAGTCACTATACAGGATATTTTTCTGTAGAAATATTTTAAGATTTTATTGAAGATATACCAAGGAAAAACTTGTGTTAAAATGCTGGAAGAGGTATTGTAAGGATCCTCTCAGTCTATGCCTTTTTTTCTCAAGAATTCAAACTAATATTCCAGTAATAAGTAAAAAAAAATAAAAATAATTATATTCTGTAATTAGGACAAGTAGGAAAATACACAAACACAAAGAAGACCTAATTCTTCAACATATAAAACACATAAAATTTCTATCAAGTGAACAACTAACACTACCTTTAAAAAAATTCACTTCAGACATACTTAGGAAATATAAAGCCATTTTTAATAACAGTGAAATATTGTAAGCAATTTTTAACAAGTTCATTTTAAATGCAGAGCAAAACATTCATCCTCAATACCAGTGGGGTGGGCTCTAAGTATGATAATTTCAAGCCTTGACTAAGTTAACATCCAAAACAGAACAGTTTGCCAGAAACTATAAAAAGTGAAATAAGTAGAGTTCTAAGTTGTTTCTATCAATACTAATTATATGTCTACAACAAGGTTAAATTAGTTGACTCTATAGTCAATATTCTAAGAGTAGTCTGAGGTTTACGTCTTAATTATTGTGTCTTCTTTAACAGAACAAATTAAAGTTTCAGTGCTATGCTGTAGGCTTCCCCTTTATCTCTCTATCCCTTCAATGTTTTCTAAGTAAAATAGGTTTTTCCTACTAGCAAGATATCTGAGGCACATATAGTTAATCTGCATAACTGTCTAGTGGAGCTACAGTTCACGTTAGTCACACCTAAAGAAATGTATTGTAAATTCAGATATAAGTCAGAAAACCTGAAGAGCCTTCTGTGTGTACTTTTCAGTTACAGCATATGCTTCTTTCACTGCAGAGATTTGTGCTCACTATAAATTTTCAAAATGAAAAATTTGACTAAATATTTAAATGCAGTTCTTGTTTTAAAGTCAGAGAGCCAAACCAAGTTCTGTAAAAAAAAAAAAAAAGTAATTACCTGAATTATAGATATGATTTTCAAAAATGGATGGTTTCCTGATCTGAGTTCTGTTTCCTCCCACAGAGAAATCTCACAGTATTGTTAGAATTATCACCACTCAACTAGCCAAGGATACATTCCTTATCTTAATGATCCATAAAAAACTCCTAATGAAATAGTAGTTAATATTTACAGCAATTTAAAAAGTTACATAAAGCTCTTGAAAATTATGGTAGTAAGCACTAACCAGTGGCTGTCAATACTATACTGACAAAGAGAAAGAGTTAGGAAGATGAATAAAACACAGGGTCCAAATCCCCCATTCCAGTTTTGAGCATAATAAAATATTTACCTTGGCCCCATCATTAGTATACTCATTTTTGTACAGATCTAGGGCTAAATACAGGATAACTCTAATTTTCAAAAATTAAATACTACTTTATCAAATTTCTGTTGATTCTTCTTACAGAATGGCAAAGACATATTCTGAGACGTGTAAGTCTTGATGTGTAAGGAAAGAAAGAAATGACGTGGTTGTATTAGTGTGTGGTATACCACTTTGCTTTTGAAAACTTCAAAATTTAATTGAGTTTCTTGATATTTTGCCTTCAGGAGATAGAATTGAGGGGATAAAATGGCCATAATCCTGGAATATAATACATTTCCTTCGTTATTTTCTTGGGCCCTGAAAGAAGTAAGTTTTTCACAAAAGAGAAAGCAGTGGTTATAAATGGGAATCTTCATGAGGAAAAAAAACCAAAAACAACAAAAACACAAAACTCACTCACTTTGAAGAATAATTTTAATTTTTACAGCCTTAACAATATCCCATTAGCTCAGAAGACAAAACTACAAGCAAGTCATAAGATGCTTTTAATGTCA
>JAWWLV010000001.1:82077058-82105002 GCA_035041135.1 Platyrinchus mystaceus
GCTCAGTTCAGCGCAGGCTGTGTCTCACCTAAAAAATCCATTGCGCAGGCTTGAAAGGTAAAAAGACCTTTCCCAGACCTTCATTCGCAAAGACTGGCCACATTTTTTTATACTACATACATCACAGAGCAATCCAAACAGGAAATTAGGTCTTCCGGCTTTCTCCACCATTTTTCAGAAGAGCCTGTGCATGAGAAGATATCCTACTTCCTAGACTATATTAACGCATGATAATTACATTTTCAAAGCAAAAAGGAGCACATGTCCTTTGTAGTCTTTGATGGTAACTTTAAATTGCACTCATTGCTTTACAGCAAGTAGCTCACTCTAATGAAAAATAAAGTTATAATGCTGAATAATTGTTCACTGCTTTCCAACTTCAAAGTGCTTTGTAAATATGACCTAATTCATCAAAATTTTCACTACTCAAGGGAATTGAGCACACAACAAGCAGAAACAGGAAAAGAAGACAGACAGGGCTAATGGTCAAATTCTATCATTTTTGCCCAGGCATGTCCTTGCTCAGGATTTTCCTTAAATAACAAATTAATCTAAAATGGAAGTAAAATTTTTCTAAAACAAAAATTGCAGCTAAAAATGCAGCTGTTGTAGCTTTGTTTGGTCTTTTGCAGTAGTGTTTTCAGAGATCTCCATAACCTCCATGCAAAACCTGAGGATAAGGACACTGTGCCAGGCGCCCAGAATCTGCACGTAAAAGATATAAATTCCTTCCTCAACATCATAAAGCAAGTAAGCCCCTTACTGACTTCTACTACCAGTTTTGGCTTGCTTTTATCTTCCTATAAGAAGATTTGGCTAGTCAGATCACATTATATATGGACCCCTTCACAACTCATTCAACTTCTTCCCAAAAAGCTTCCTATCCTGCAAGTGCAGAACATTTCTTCCTTGCAGTCACTGCAGCCTGCAAACATTGGACTGCAGTGGATCTGTGGCTTTGAAGCCGAGCACACCTATAGGAAACAGTAAGTACTATTCCTGAAGATATAACCACACAACAGAGGAAGTGCCACGTCCATTATTTGCTCACATCTACGTACAAATTTACGTTATCAGTGAAAACATGAATGAAAATAGCAAATATTTCAACAGATGAATTCTGAAATCAACAACGAATGATATTTGGCATCAGCAGTATTTCTTAGTCTCTTTTTCCAAACCTTAGTCAATTCACAATTACTAATGCAAGGGTTTAGGCCATTTTAATAGTGGAAGGATATAATAAACTAATATGACTGCACGTATTATAATTACACATATAAATTTTAAGCTATGTAAAGTTTACTATACATTTAGATATAAAAGATAAAAAAATATTGGATCACAATGAAACAAAAACAGTAGGGAAAGCAGTCTTGCTGATATTGATATTTATACATATCATACATAACAGTTCAGATAAAGTATCTACGTGTCACTAAGCAGCTATGTAAATAATTGTCTGGAGAACACTAGCTAGGCTTCCAGAACTGTGAGGATTTTTCAAGATCATTTTAAAAAATAGAATAAACTCTGCATGGTTTACATTTAAAACAGCCAAAAGGCAGCTGATCTGAACATAGTCTTGTTTATCTGCTTTTGATACTTTTTTCCCCAGTATTCCTGTTAGTTTTGGATACCACTAAAAGAAGGAAGGAAGGAGGGGGAGAAAAAAGCAAGAAAGTAAGAAAGCAAGAGCAAGCAAGTAAGCAGGAAAGAAAGAGAGAGACAAAGAAGAAAGAAGGGAAGGGAAAGGAAAGGGAAAAGGGATGGGAAGAAGAAAGAGAAGATTACTCCATTCATCCCTTTCCTATGCCAAATGCTTAGTGTCCTTATAAAAGCTGTAGATAATATGGCATCACCTAACTCAGAGGAATTATCCCAAAGTTTTCCAGAAGTAGCTATGCCAATAAGTCGGTGAAAAAATGAAGGAAAATGAATAGAAAAATAATCTATCCAGCTTTGTACAGAAATTATCTAAACTAAATCGCCCTTACTGTGGGATTTTTTAATCTCTTAAATTGGATTAATGAATATGACCATAAACAAAGCCATTGTGTTTTATTCTATTCCAGCAGGAAAGCATGTATTAGTACTAGAAAGCACTTTTTTCATTAATGTTTGGCCACTAGACTACTGGCATTTTTTGCATGTAATACCACACATTCTGGGAACTTTCCCAAACGTTTTTGCCATTTTAGGTTTGTACAAGACTTGAGCATTTCTGTGAACATGTTCATTGGCTGAGAAGATGACACTGTTTTCATTTACCAAAATTATGTGTAGGACAGGAGATAAACCAGTGCAGTGCTGCTAAAAGATGTCTGCCTCAAAAGGGCTTCTCCTTCCAGGGAACTCGATAAACAGCAGTATTGGGCATTACTGGGCATATAATAATTGGATCCCTCTGTTAGTTTCAATAATGCCATATTTTACTCGGCTTGTAGTTCATTTTATGTGTTTAACGAGCTAAAATGTAAGTAGATCAATAGAACATACTGCGTAAGTAAATCAGTAGTATTTAAAAGGTCAAAGTTTGTATCTAATCAGGAAGAAAAAAAGACTTTTAAAATGACCATATGGCAGTATATATATCTACTCTATGTGTCTGACTATCCTGCCAGCTTCCCTGAAGCAGGAGAGACCCACACATCACCTGTATCATCCCATTAAACGGACCATATTGTGCAGGGAAAGAAGCGGGTTTATAAAAGCCACAGGACAATGTCACTGATATGCAGTTTCAATTTACAATACAGAAATTACAGGAAAAAAATGTCTGATCTGAAAATTCAGATTAAGTGCAAGCACACCACATTTGGTAGCATGGATTCAACAGCAATCCTCAGCCAGCGATACTTCAAAGTGCCGTGGAAGCACAACCACCAGAAGAAGTGAGATCAAGTCTCTCCAATTCCCTGCATCCCCAAAATATTACCTTCTTTCCCCTGGATCTCCTCCAGCTACTCAGATGGAGGAATGCCATGAGGGCTTTGAGGTACTTCATACTGCTTGTCTGCATTGGTTGCTTACCACCAGGCTCGGGCAGGACTGGGAGAGAGCTACTGCTACCACAGTACATGGCCATGGGAGATGGAGCCTTAGTGACCGAGATTTGTGAGAGAGGAGTCACCGCTGAGTTCCTGCCATGCACAGGATTGAGGAGCACACTGTCCTAAAATGCCCTTTCCACGGGCAATAACTTTCTTGAACAAAATCACTCCTAAATTATCGGCTACCTATTTATTAGTAATAGAGTCAGATATAAAAGCTCCAAAATTTATTCTATAACACTCTATCCCCACACCCCCCACCCCCAAAAAAAAAAACCACAAAAAAAACCCCCAAAATTAAAACAAAAACATTTCACATAATTGAGTCCTGATGTTATTTGGTGGGATTTTGGGTTTGACTGGAGGAAAGGTGTTTTTATTTAATGCACAGATTTATCTCAGTTGTAATGTTGTCATGATGTATTTTAAAGAGGAAATCTACCGAAACAACTTACTTATTTGGTTTTCTTGTTCCTGCTGAAATGGAAACCTGAGCATGCCGGTGCTGTGCTAATACGTGTAAACCATAAAATTACACTGGCTGGGGACCACAGCTCAAACTAACTGAAACAGACAGCAGGCTGCTTTCATTACCCACCCTAAATGAAACTAGAATACTGAGAAGCAAGAATAAAAAGTGAAAAGTAAATTAGGAACTGATTTTATAAATCCCTGTGAACAGTCTGCTAGTCTTCACATATAAACAGCAATTACATACAAAATACTTCCCCAAACAAATGTTTGCAGAAGCAGCAGATTTCAAATAATGTTAATAAAAAAGAGAAATTTAAGATGCTTTTAGCAGCAAAAATTTTTATAGTGTATCCAATTACTGGAGTCTAATTACTGCAGGTTTATTAAAATACTGCTACTGTTTAGCTTATTGTGTTTTTTCTCTTTTTCAGTGATTTTCCTGATAATATAGATTTTTTTACATTGAATACAAATTTTAGGGAAAATGTAAACCATTTATGATTCTAGTGTGCATTATGCCAAGACCATACTAGATTTTATTTAATTGCTCTTAATAAAAGCAAACAAGGTCATCAAAAAGTATAGGAAAGAGGATAATAAGAGAAAAATCCGTTCAAAATGATCCAATCAGTTACTATTCATCAATCACACACCTGGGAGCAAATTTGTACTATTTGGCTCAGGGTAATATTTCCTTAAGCCCTATCCACATGCTCAGTGTTGAACCCATGCTCACAGGCTTTGGTGAACCAATGTTTAGAAACAGAAAACTGAATCAGAGTATTAGTCTTCCCTATTCCTATTTCTATTCCTATACAATCCCTTCAGAAGATTAACTAGTTGCCAAAAGCTATGCCTAAGTATGGAATTTGATTACTAAAGTGAATCCAGCTTTGAAATACCTTGTCAGATCAAAACCATCACAGATTCATGATGCAAACCATTGATCGTGCAGAAAGTTGCTGGTTCAATGGAGTTCAAAGCAGGTTTTTTTGACGAATTAGTTTTACACTGGGAAGCTTGGCAACTGCTCAAATACTGTCTGTCCACTGCTGCCCACATAAAGGCAGCATAAAAGGGAGATGCCCAACCTAAGCTCTATATATGTGTTCTGGTTAATTTGCCAGAAATGCAATTGTGTGTCCATTCCTGATCCAGATGAAATTAGCACTCCTGGGTGACCCAATAGCTCACAGATCAGGTATTAACAACTGTGGAATGAAAGCCTAATTACATTTACTGTAGAATGGGTATATTAACAGTTCTCACCACAGCCAGAGCATAGAGAGGATTAATTCAAATCCCTGTAAATCCCAGAGGCCCTTTATCTCATTCTATTGTGGAAAATTCAACAAAGTGGTAATATTCCATAACATATTTTTTTCTACTTTGAAATTGTCTTGACAATATATACTAATATTATTGTTCACACCACATAAGCAAAGGATAACATGACAAAATCCTAAATAATATACCTGGTTTTGATACCATCATTACCCAAACTTCAATTCAAAATGTCTTCTTATCCAAATGACTTATTAGAAAGGCATTCTTGGTCAAATTTCAAAGCTTTCTTTAGCAGGAACCAAAATTATCTAATAGACACTCCCTGAAACATCTGAAACTTTACTCAACTCAGTCCATGAACTGACTGGAAAATTGTAAATAAGTTATTACTGTAAGCAAAAACAGTGTACATTTATAGAGATGATGCTGGAAATTACTGGCAAGGAACAATGCAGTTTCTTTTCCATGGAAGATAAATAAATTGACAGCAACAATTATCCTGTCCTGTCTAGGCATCTTTGCAGGAGGATTAGCTACTCGAACCAGTATCAGAAGCTGAAGGGTAATGAGTCGATACAACTGCCATTTTCCCCTTTCATTCTGTTACAAGAAACTACCTGGTTCCTGTCATGTTCGCTAGACTTCATATTCTTTTAAGTGCAGGAAGGCAGAGTCTCTTCAAGAATTGCCTTCCCTTTCTGCATCACAATAAGAACTGCAACATCAAATCCCCACCCCTCATTTCAAATGTAGAGCTACTTGAGGTCAAGCCTCCACTTGTTTCCAAGGTAACAAAGAGAAACTCAACTCTAGCCTGTTTCTGCCTTTATGAGTAAAAATTAACCAAGTGATAGATATATATTCTTTCACTGAATATTTGTCAAAAGTTAATGATTGTACCATGTAAAATGAACAAAATGAAATTTATTTCAAATTAAGAGAACAATTTGGAATAAATAATATCAACAAAAGATTGCAAATGTTAAGACACATTTACACCCACAGCCCTACCTCTGTAAAAAGCCTACATCATTTAATGAACCAATTTAGATATTGCATTGTCTTTTTTTAATCTTTAGCATAAATGTGATTTCTGCTTTAACAGCTTGTGTGCAACAAAAATATTGGACACACTGGCTAATAGTATCTCAAAATACCTTACCACCTATTGTACAGTAATAAAGTTGGGAAAAGTATGTCACTAGTTATTGTTTAACACTTGAAAGCCTTTTCAAGAAGAGACTATATTACGACTTACGGACAGGTGTATGATTTCAACTTGGAGAGGAGCAATAAGCTAAACAGAGTCAGAATAGAAACAGGGACCATTTTGCAACCCTTGAGACAGAAGCATTTTTTATGGAACTGACAACTGCAAGTTACAGTCCAGGCAAATTGTAATGTACCCCCAGACAAAACTCAGAGGAATAAATACAAGTGCAATTTTTTCTTTACCATCTTGCCATAATTCTGTCCTCCATTTTTGATCTTTCCCACCCAGTGCTACCAACCATTTCCCTTAACAGATTTTATTCCAAGCTTACCTTGGGTACCAGAACCTCATACATGGCATGGTTAATTTCCCAGTTAGCATACTTCTGATGTTATCTTTAAAAAGAACTTTCTCTGGTGGATCATTGGGTCACACTCTAAATCCACTTCAGTGTCTTCCGCCACCCACCTTCAGGCAATTGGATTTTTTTTTCCAGACAGAAAACAAAGAAATGCAGACCTCCAAGTTATTTTCTATAGGCCCTAAACCCACAGTGCCAGTGTGATTACTTCTGTCCTTGAACTTCTGCTTCCTACTTTCACTGTATTTTTCACCTGCACTTAAGCCACAGAAGTAGAAAACAACTAGCTAAACCAATTTTAATCTAATAAATTGGAATTATAATCTCAACCTCTTTCATCATTTGTGTAACTCCAGGCAAGCAACTTATTCACATATATAATCCATGCCTGTTTGTGTGTGAAGACTGAACTATAGGAATCAAATAATATTTAAAGACACCTAAAGAGAAAAATGGTCTAAATAGGCACAGACCAGATATATAAGAGACATAGATGCCAGGCTGCATCAAGTAGTATGGGCTTCTGAAGAGAAACATCAACAAAAATTCCAATTATTCAACTACTCCTCCTTCTCATTTAAGTATTCTTCTCTCAAATCTTCATCTTCAACTATTATTTCTTTGCCTTTCCTCAGAATGAAAAGGACTATCAAAGATCTTAGTCTCGAGAACATAGCTAAAACAGATTGTTCTGACTTTTGGCAGGAATCTTTGGTCAAAGAAAACATCATGAAAATTGAACCTGGAGGACTTTGCTTGAAAACTTCAGCTGCATCAGAAGAAAATTACTTCCTTTAGATTCCTGCATCTTCAGTAAAGGCTGGATAAAAAAAGAATGCAACAAACAAATTTAACCAAAAAGCTCCAACACAAAAAAATTTTCCTGCTAGGACTGCTCAGTCAAACAAATATCTCTACTAGATTCTTTGGAGCGGTTTCATCTCTCTTTCCAGCCCCAAATATAACGAGCTGGGTCAATACCTGCAAAATATTTTGTTAGCAAAACTCTTGTACATATATATGAAAAAAAAAAAAAGTAGATAAACAGAACTTTCTGGTGGTTCCTAGACTGCACAGTGCAAAAAAAGGAAGCCTTTGGATAGATTAGATTACGCTTTTAGAGGTAGATGCAGAAGGCTGATAGATGTTATTAGCATGTAGAATGGGGGGTGCCTTGACAGATAAAATGAATATTAAAGTGGTCCCATTAGTTAATTTAAGCAGTCAGACAAGCTGGAAAAAATAGATTGTATTGGGGTAAGTGAAGAATTCCTGGATGCTGACTTGAGGAAAATGAGAAATGGCAAATTAGTGTCATAATAAGTTGGTTTTCTGCACTAAATGGAAGACAATCTGGGAGTGATTCTTGTGGCTCACATTGATTGCCTAAGGCTAGACCCTTCTTTAGGGGAAATGTGCTGGAAAAAGCCAGATGTAGTTGTCCTAAAGAGACCTAGGAACTGTCCTAACTGTAAACACTGCAGTTGTGGACCATCACGGCTGCAGTGCCCTTGCCCTTTTTAATTTACATCTATATTCAGCAGGGTAAAGGTTTTCTCAAAGTACAAAGCAGGATTAGAATAAGAAGACATTAAGCTATGTTGAAGCAGTTTATGTTAAACACTTAAGTGTGTAGAAAAAGGTACACTCTCAGCAGTATGGCATGCAATATGGTTATGTGTGGTGATCTGAACAGGTCTTTATCAGCTCATTGGGAAGCCCCACTCCAGCTTGACTTCAACCTGACTAATCTGAAAGGATACTGTGTATGACTGCATGTCTCTATTCCTTCCTAAATTATCAAGGGATAAGCAGTTTCTGTAGACTTTTGATACTTGCAAACTAAAGCCAAAGTAAAATTAAAATAGTAGCTCCAAGTATTTTCACGCTTGGGGAGCTTGCTGGCTTCCAAGAGGGCCCCACAAGCACTGGACTCCAATATCACAAAACTCACTTTCAGTCAAAATCCGGGGTGAGAAGCAGGGAAGTTTAACTCAGTCCACCAAGGACCCTAAAAAGACAAAGAGGACCAATATCTGTGTAAGTACAGTCCTTTCTTGAATGCCCGTGGGTCCCAGTGTAAGAAACTAAGCCTTTTGCTATTCCTTAAGAGGATACTACACTATCATCTTGTGCTTTCATTCACAGAAATCAAGAAGGCTTTTTTAGAAGGTTATATATATATATATATATATATATGCAGACTGAGGGGAAAATAAATTTAACATATGTGTTATTAAATATTTTACATATTATTTTCCCCTTCTGTCTCATTTACTACAACGTTTTCTCCCCAACCCGCGTATAGCTGAACAGGAGGTAGAACAAAAACAGAGGGAAATGTTGGCCCACTGATGAAGAAAATCACTGTCTGTTGGCACAGGTGTCACACATTTATTGTGGGTTTTTTCCTGTGCTAAGTAGTAACAGTGATTTTACAGCTGGAGACTTCAAATATAATTTTGTTTACTTGTTCTTCCTGGGATGATTTCTCTTTCTCCTTTCTATTTTGAATGGATCTTATCTCTGTATCTTCCAAAGCTCATATATATAGCTCCACAGGTATTTCCCACTTTAAGGCAAAGGCTGTTTAAATGCTTTTTGCAAGCAGATTTAATATAGAGCTTATCTGTCGAGAAAACATATGTATCAGAACTTGATTAGAACAATTTTTCAAACAGTTATAGATCAAAGCACTGAATTTCTAACTTGTAACACAATATCTCTAACAGCAAATATGAATTTTTGGAAGTGATGAACACAGCTTTAGAGGAAAGTCTGATTTCAACTTTGCAAGTTGGAATAGGAATTGAAGCATGCAAGTCACAGCATCCTGTCAGAAATCAGAGAATTTAAACTTTGGAATAGAATAAATTTTCTGTCAAGTTAAAACCAATTTTTACTTAACTGACTGATTATACTGGTTTTTAAAATGCCAGTCCAAATATTAGCAGAGCATATTTAAAATGTTCAAGTCAAACAGTTTCTTTCTGAGAAATTCAGCAGAAAGTTATTTCATCATGAGCACAGGGTTATTTTCTTTAAATAAGCATAGGGTTAATTATGTAAATATACTTGTGTAAAAATGATAAGGGATCAGAGCTAAGCTTGAGGCCTTTATGATATACATATTGCCACTTCTGTTCTGTAAACATTAAAACATTTTGGGCTGGCATTATTATACCATATTCTCCATTCTGTGAACTTCCAATCTACATTTTTTCTCAAAAATAGATTTGGAGTGTGCAGAAGGTTAATATCACTCATGTTTATACTGTACAACCAAAGTATCAACCATGCCAGCCCTACAAAACAAGTGGGCAGATGAACCCTACTTTCAGTACTCGAACTGTCTCTACCAGCACTATGGTATCCTCAAGACAGGTATACATTTCAAATGGGAAATAAAGATGATCTAAGCAAGTATTTGTGTTTCAGCATATGGACTTCCTTGTGGGAAGAACTTTCATTAGACCAGCTTGTTCTCAGGTCAATTAATATCAATATATTATATTAATATCAATTTAATAGACTTATATTGCTATAGATAGAATTATATTGATATTAATTGTACAATGATTTCATTATTCAGTATATCCCTAGTATTGTGGCCTGCTCTCCTAATTTAAGAAAGCACCTAGGATGACCAGCTTCAAACTCCCCTATAAGGTCATATATTTCATTGTAGATGTGCAAGAGTTTTACATTGGTTTTCCAACAGAGATAAGCTCAGTTCAGTTCCATACTACATAAATTGTTCACAAATACTCACCTGAAGCTACGACTTGACAGAGGTCTGCTTTTCGGTAATGAGGAGGAAATTTCAAGCAGGAGCAGTTGTCCACACTTCCATAAACAAGATTCTGCAAATGGCACACTCAACTACCCAAGCAGACTTTGTGCTATGGAGACAAACGACGTCTGCAGCATCTCCCATGTTCTCTACTCCTTGCTCAGTCTTGTCCAAAACCTGTCTCCTAGCAATCTGACCCTCAAAGTTACAAAAAAGTTTATAGAGGGCAACTTGATTCTTTGCCCTGGACTATGGCTTGAAGTGACCTGAGCTTGAAGTGGAACATAGAATGTCTGTAGCATATCTTCAGGTGCTCCACCTGAAACCTAAAACACATTTTCAGTTCTCCTAACCCACATGGAAAAGTAGGCTTTAAAGGGATTAGGATCAGACAGAGTAGGTGGCCTTTCTTTTATATGTGAGAAAACCTGAACAAATACATGGACACAAAAGGAATTCCACGCAGGAACAATTTTAGAGTGTGCAATAGACATATTTCATGAGTTCTGATTTTCATTAGTCATGTGCAACCTTTGTAGCTACAAGTAAATATTTATAAGAAAAAAGATTTCTAAACAAAAAGATCATTTTTTCACAATCAGATGGGAGATATAGTTTAAAATTATGAAATATTTAATGCACAATATTTTTTCTTTTTCTTCAATAATACAAAGGTGTAAAGCTCAGCTTTTTTTTAAAGGAGTCAATGCTCATTTCCAATTTGGTTGTGAACCAAATCAGTCTACTCAAATTTGACACAGAAGTAATTTTTTTAAGTTGTCAAATAAATACATTTTAATAAAAAAAATTTTTGATATTCTGTTACAACAACTGAAGCCTCCATTAGTTTATATTTAATTTGCAATTTAAAGTCTAAAGATTAGCAGTACTCATAAGAGAGTTACTGGTCTGGTAAAAAAAATCAGCTCATAAGCCTGCCTTAATCAAAACTCAAAATCTGGCAACAAAATGTCATTGTGAAGTGTTTGCTTTATATACTGCTGGGAAAAGGTTTGCAATGTTAATATTTCAAAATGAATAATTTTGTAGAGTTTCTCTATCATTAATAACCTTGCCATTTTTAATTTAAAACATGAAGGAAACATTTGTATTCCTAATAATAAGTAGATGGAAGATTGTAAGTGCTTCAAGAATATATATTATTTTTTAACATCATGTTCGCTGAAATCATGAATATCACAGTCAAGAATGACAATGCAGAACCTGCCACATTATGTGGGAAAAACAAACTAAATGTTTCTGGTTTGACCATGAGATACCCTACCGTATTCACAGAGAACTTTTCAATTTTTAGTTTTGTCTTGCTGCCTTATCTCTTTCCTTTTAGCAATTTTTTTGCCTGATAACTCTTTACATCCCTTGGCAGGCAATATTGTGACAATTTCTATGACCAGAAATTATTATTATTATTATTATTATTATTCCTCTGGCCAAAAACTGTCTGCTTATCTACCCAGATTTTCACTGTGAACCCATCTCTGTGCTATTTCTGTGCCCACTACAACCCCATGGCTGGCAGGGTGTCACCCAGCATGGGGAAGGCAGAAGCACTGACTCTGTTTCCAGATGCTTCCCTTGCTGCCACTCTGGCAGAAGGAGTGAGCAGGGCTTGTCTGCCAAATGTGGCAAAAACTCTACTCTTGGCTCAAGCAAAATCTTGGCTATGCTGAAACCTGGGGCACATTGCCCATCCTCTTCAACAGAGCTGGGCTTCTGGTACTGCAGTGGTGATGGGGAAGGATATAACAGTTTTATAAAGTGAGGAGGGCGCTGGGCAAAGCAAGCAGAGATGCCACCATGCACGTGGGTGAGGAGAGGCTCTGAATGAAGCCAGGTAGCAATAGATCCTAGGTCTTTGGTCTTGCTGGATGTGATATATAAAGACAGATGACATTCACAACATTACTGAAATTATTTATTGACCAGAGTAGGCAAAACAACACACTCACCATTCTATTTTTCTTTATTATCTTACACAATTTATTCTTATGCCTAACCTGAGCCCTGTAACATTTCATCACTGTGCTCTTTGTCCCTCTTTACCCCAGCATCTCTTCTACTACATGTCATCCTCATTCATCATGTCATATTTAAAATTTAGATGGTAAGATCTCTTGGAACAAAGCTATATCTCACTGAAACTCCTGAACAGAGCCTCTGGCACATCCTTCTTTGCATGCAAAATAATGAAATCAATGCAAGTTTATTTCCATTGTTCTCTTCCTATAGCAAGAGATGACAGAACGAAGTTCCCCAGAATGTAATACTCTCAAGACTCTCTTTGATTTTTTTATCCTTAGACCCTCTAGATTATGCAGTATTTCCTTGATTTTGAGATTGCAGATCATTAAGAGAGCAGCTGAGACAATTTCAAGGATCTTTTCCCCAAAATGCACTTTCCATCCTCCATCATCACTTCAGAAACCATAATACATACCATCATCAGCTTTTCCTTGGTGAGACACTGAGGAGCTGCTTGCCACCTGCCACCTAGCTCAAATCCCCTGTGAGTGACCTGCCTCAATATCAGCACTCAACTGTTTGGTTTCTTTCCTTTTTATGTTTAAAAACAAAAGTTTTAAAACACTAAAATCCTCACTTTGTCAATTCTCCTTCATTTTGATGATGTTATGTGGATTCACCCCCACAAAATGCATGGTTGAAAGGCTCACGAGAGTCATTTGGCCAACAGACATGTCCAAAAGCAGAAGAATCTGTACCTACACCAAGTCTTGCCTAATCTCTGGTGGCCATGGAAAACTGGACATTTCTTTTTTCTGTAGCAGTCTTTTACTTAATGACTGAATACCAGGCTTGTTGGCTTACCAGTTCCAACTCAGCTCATCTCCTGATTATTTTGCTACCAAGCTTGACATTTCTAGGCATTTTGATGCCCTTTCCTTCATTTCTTTTAAAATGTAATTTGTTCTGCACCATTGCATCATATGTGCAGACCCCGTAGGGCAGATGTCAGCCTATGGACTAGAACATTTTGTGAGCTGAAGGTTTATTTCTCAAACCCAGGATTATGTTTGTTGCCAGTCACCTAATCTAAGATCTAATCTTAATGGCATTTGCCAGTGGAGATCAGTTCCTGCTTATTTGGACCTCCTAGACGGCAAAGAGCTGCACTCTTCCCAAACTGTCTTCCTAAGGAAGCAGGGCTCTCTGCTCCTGGCCCCAAGACTGCAGCATGGCATCCAAAATCTACACCTCTTCTTTGTAGGTGGTGTCTTCTTCCCAAGAAGACTTTTACTTATTCCTCCAGCTTCCCCGGGACTTTAAAAATAAAGAGAAATAGAAGATTCTAAGCTTCAGAGGGGACTGACAAACTTGACATGCATAATAACATTTTAAGATGCATGAATTCACACACGGGTATTCTGCAATCCTCAAAAAGTATCAGCATTGGAAAATAAATTCATAGAAAGCTAGCAGTTCTTCATGTTTTCCATGCCCTTAGATGACTATGTTAGCATTAAAGGAAAGGGGAAAGTCTGACACCTATGAGGGTGGAGAGTAAAGAACAGGAAAATTAAATGTTATGTAGTAGCACAAGTAAAGATGATATAAACAGAAGGGATTTTGGTAAAGTTGCCTCTTATTTCTTCAATATAACCCCCTAAAATACTACTGAATTTCAAGGATGGCAGAAGGTTTACAGATAAATTTGGTTATGCAAGTTTCCACTATTTCTAATAAATTCTTCTCCTACTTATTAGTATACTAACAAATAAAACTTTATTCTAATTCTCAGTAATTTCAAAAGTAAACACAAACTAAAATAACACATTATTTAAAATAATAAAAAAAATCTGTAAAAGTATTCTGAGAAATCTGTAGTATTCTACATCAATTATTGCTTAAAGTTGCTGATTTCATGTAAAACTTCAAAATGGAAAAAAAGAAGAAACTTTATTTTCAAAATCTCAGAATATAAACTTCATATATCGTATTTTTCTGTAAAGCTTAGATAAGAGTCTGTGGCTTATCTTCCCTGTCTTATATATCCTCCTATATGTTCCTTTGCCAGGCTTTTCATGCAGAAGCAGTGAACATCTTCCCTACAACAATATCAACTACAACACTACCTTTTCAGGAGAGATCTTCTTTAAAGCTTCATTGGTTAAAATGTTTCAATGCTAAAATTTAGACCAAGAAATTATTGGATAGATTGTGAAAGAAATTACAAAAGAAATTTTGGTGTTTTTTTTTTCTCATAAAAACTTCAAGAGTTTAATTATTTTTTCCACTATGAATGGTATGATAAATCAAAAATTAGAGATTTCACGAATCCAAATAAAATAAAAAATAACCAAGTAAGGCAAAATACTTTAATACTTTACCCTAAATTTGGCATTCTAGACTTTTTTCCTTTAATTTTAGACTTCAGACCTGAAAAATGTTTTGGCTTTTTAACTTTGAAATTCTTAGCATGCAAAGTATCGATATTTCAATTTCATAGCTTTCATGCTAAATCATATCAACCATGCATACAAAAATATCAAAACTAGCATATTCTCTGAAATTTCTGTTTCTCTACAAAATTTTTCAATGTAAGAATAAAACAGAGCTAAAACCCAAAACAAATTTATTTAATAGAAAAATTTCTGACCACCTATAGTAAAAAAAAGTTCCATAATTAAATTATTTTCCTTGAGAATGTAACAGATAAAATGAGAGAAGGGACAACAGAAGACAGTGAGAAAAGAAAACGAAATCAGAATCTAGCACTGTTAGGAAAAGGCAGCACCTGACATGCTTTAATAAATTGTATTCTGCTCTGATTGTGTCAGGTTAGCACTTAAAGACCAAGGGCCATTTTTTCGTATTTTCTGGGAACCTTTCCCATGTCATGCTGATGCATTTACATTTTACACAAAATAACGTGACTACTAGACTAGATGGCTAATGGAATACATGTTTAATAATGTGAAAGCTCATATCACTTAAGAGTATTAAATGAGGTACCATCACCTCCGCTCCCAAAAAGGCTGCCAGTGGTGCACCAGAGACAAAATACTTTCCAAATGAGTTGACTAGGAAACAACAGTGTCTCACGCTAGGAGGATGAGAAGATTCCCAGAAAAGAGTCTGCCTCGCTCAGTCATATCCACCACATCTCAAAGAAGTGCTGCCAGACAGTTACCTTATGGAGCGGACTACATGGGAGCACTGTAATATATCACTCACAGCTCCCATGTCCTTGTCCAAGAAGAGACACTTGTAGTAGTTGCCAGTAGAATCGATAGACTGAAATTAATCATCTGCTGGCTGAACTCAGTAGGAGTCAGAGGAAATGCAAGAGAGCTGCACTTTTTGTGTGTTTCAAATTTGTCTCATAATCAAAATAATTTGAGAACTCTGTAATATTTTTCAGCTATGCCATGCCTGAACCATCACTTTTGGATGTTTACATAAGACAAGGTCCACCACAGGACACCCTCTTTTCTTTTTTCCCCAAAGGTGTAGGTAAAGGAGGAGAATCTGTCCACTGTGTATAATCTGTGTTTACTGTCCCTTGAGGGGAGACTCTCATAGTTCCCAGTAGAGCATGAGGAGTCTAGCAGAAAGATGAAGAAAACCTAGGATTGGTTTCATCACAGTCTTCTTGTCTCATCTTCAAGAGTCAAGCTCTGTACCTAGTGACTCACTTTACCATCTGCTCAACAACATAGGAGTACTGTGAAGATAAACGCATTATGAGTAGGAGGTACCAAGTTACTACAGTGATGAAGGCAATATAATATATTGGTTACCAAAATGAAGGTGTAATTGTAGCTTATACTATGTTCTTCTGCAATAGTAGTAAAGAAAAGCCAGCATAGGCTTTAGTAGGTGGTAGCTGCCACCAGAAAAAAAAAAAAAAAAAAAGTTATTTTCCCAAGAAGCTGAGAAGCTACGTAAGAGATATTGATTCTATTAAGTTGCAAGTTTGCTCACCTCAGAAGAAAAAACTCAGGTTTAATTTTCCACACCATCGACTGTTTATTTACGTAAACTGGAAGAACATAAACAAAATAAATATAGAATAATTCGCACTCCATCCAGAAAGTACCTAGTAGGTACTCAGTTGGGCTGGCCTGCACTTGACTTCAAGATCTTCTTGTGGAAAAGCTGAAATAAGAAATTGAATTCATGTCTTCTGTGTTCCATGACAACTGCTTTTTTTCTTTTCTTTCCCGTTTCACTAATTTTAAGTAACTTTTTCCCCACACAAAATATTTTTTAAAAACTAAATCCTTGTTGCATGCATCCTGATGGTCTTTTATTTCTTCTGTTGTGAAGAGGACAGCAAGGGAAGCTTTAAATCTGAGACACAGGTACCCCTTTATACCCTCACCAACTTTCTTCTGCACACCACCACAGCAGTTTTTTATTTTACTCCTTACTGAGAGTATCTTGGTTGCTAAGCTATCTTGGTGTGTTGAACATCCCACTCTTCTCTTAATATTTGCTATTGGTTTTTAATTCTATGGCTGTCCTTGTACATAAAAAATATGAAAGAAAAAACTGTGAAATTCTGCTGATGACTTCCAAAATGGACTGTCTGTGATCAAAAACTTACATCAATCCATGTCTCAATAATTTTATCTACAAAACCAATTACAGCAGCTGCCTCTATACCCATGGACTTCTCAATCATTATTTGAAAAGAGTTCTGAGTTCCTAAAATTGTGTGCTCTACAAATTAAAAATATTTTCTTTTTGTTTTATTTTAAATGTTTTTTTCCTTTTTCGTTTATTAACAATGACTGTGAGATTATTGTTGGAAATTAATCAACAATTTACATGTGTATTTATTTTATTTCTTGTACACAGACTTCTTCAGAGGCTTGCCAAACAGTAATCGAACATCTAAATAATCACAAAATTTATTTTTTACAACCCACAGACAAGTCACTGTAAAGAATGGCATGCAAGCCTTGCTGCTTACCAAGGCTGAGCACTAACTGCCTAAGCAAATATCTTCAAGTCCAACGTCACCATGATTAAAGGAATCATTCCAATGCCTCAACACTTAATGTGTCAGGCTGCCACCATGGGAACCCTACCTTGGCCAAGAGTAATCAAATTACAAAGTGATTTACTTTGTGTATTTTACCTTTTTTTCACTAACTGATATCTGTATTGGTCTTACAAAAGAACTGTTTTAAAGGAGACAATTTACAAAGAATAATGACTTCTGGAAATTTTCACAAATATAAATGCATATATTCTCCTTGTGGGTTTAAGCTTCTAAATTATATTCCCTTATTCAGGGTATTGACTAGTATAATGCTCCTTTAATGTTCTGTGCCTGAAACAACTTTGTAATTTTCAGGAAGGATTAGGAAAAAAGTTAATTTCACCTATGAACAAAAAAGATGAAAAGAATCTTTTTTTCTCAACATTTGAAAAACACACTTTTATTTGAAAATGGTCAATTTTCAGCCAATGGTGTCAGAAACCACTCAGTCCCACTACGCAAATCTATGACATAGCAGTGCGAAACCTGTCACTCCAATGCTTATTCACACTTCCAGGCACTCAGCAGGAGGTAAAGGCCTTAAGCATCTTAGTAAACAAAAAGGGTATTTGAACTGCCATTTCATGTCATCTCTTATCTGTCTATAGGCCTCGATAAGAGCAGTCATCTTCATGAGTACATCTACATGATTTCACGTGTACCTGAAATATCCCTTCTACTCTATACCTAGAGCTGCGGCAAAAAAAATACTCAAACAAAATATTAAAAAACAAACAAACAAACAAAACCACAAACAAATAAAAAACCCCCATGATAGATCACATAAAAAAGTGGTCTGAAAGACTGACAATCTGGAATAGGTTGCTCAGAGAAGCTGTGGATGCCCCAGCCCTGGCAGTGTTTGAGGCCAGGTTGGATGGGAGCTTTGTCTAGACCTGGTCTAGTGGAAGGTTCCCTGTCTTTGGTGGGGGGTTGGACTAGCTGGCCTTTAAGGTCCCTTCCAAACCCAAACCATTCCATCATTCCATGATTCTGTGTTTCTAAGAAAATTATGTACACTTCAGCTAACAGCTGATCTTTCCTTGATCACAAAGCTTAGCCTTTTTTCTTTCCCTTATAATCTGTATAAACATCAATCCTATATGCTAATTAAAAATCCAAATATACCAAGGATTGAATAGATTGAAACATGTCAGGAACTTGTACACTGCAACGCAAACATCTTTGAAAGAACAATTGTTAATGACACAATATGAGTAGCGGCAGGCCGATAGACAGCAGTGAAACAGCAGCCTGCCATGGCATGCCGTGGCAGTTTTCTGGGAAGACATCAGCTCTCAGGACAGATAAACACTTAGATGAGCTGTGAGGGGTGACTAGCTAACTAACTTGACATCTAGGTCTCCCTCCCCAGCACCATACTAGGCAAAACAGGACTTTGGCTACACTATTCAGACATGGCAAATGAAAACAGTTCTAAAGTAGATGCCACGAGGCAATTTTTCCACATATGTTTACATAGACTATTTTAGTTCAGAACCTGAGGTATGCTAATGTGAACTAAATGAAAGAGCAAGTATAGAGGTGCTTATTGTTTGCTATCAATGGTTATCAGCAGTAAAGCTAACAGATCCACTATTCCAATTAATTATTTAGATTTACACCCTGGTGTAACAGCATCTGAGGCAGACCAATGCAGTAAAGCACTGAAAACTATTCCTGTAGAGACACAGAAATATGCAGAGATTCTTTACAAGAGTTCTGCATTTATCTGTTCAACTATTATGCATGCACTATACTACTTAAGATATATAGGTTTTGCAAGCACCAGGCTTTTTTCCTCAAAAAATGAAGTTCAGTTCTAGATTTACCAAAATATTTAAGAAATGTTTCTCAAACCCCTGCAGTGAAAACAATTGAGAAACACACTAAAAAACTGTCCAGTTGTGTTTTTACGGATTTTAAACACATTTTCATTTTGCTACAGATTGCTACAACTACTTCACTATAACTCAGAAAATGTTAAAAACCACTTTGAAAATTAAATTAAATCTTTTGATACATTTTGATATATTTTCCTTTTTTGTTGGTCTTAAAACTGCAAACATCACTTTGGGCATGAATCAAAATTTTTCTATAAACTTTATAATTTAACTGAAGAATATGGAAATCAAACATTTATAAAAATGTACTTCAAATTAGTTATTGTAGAATTTTAAAATGAAAGGTTGAGAGAGACTAAAAGGCATGATGCATTCTGATTCATACTACTGCGCATAAGGGAGTTAGAGACTCACGTCACTTATCTATCCAAAGGATAGGCAGTCATGCCGATATATAGCCTGTTTAAACATTTATTTGGATTAACAGGGTATTTGTGTCTCCAGTGCTATCTTCCTAGCACTTTTCCTGGTTTCTTTCACTAGGAAAAAAAACCTCTTCTCTGCCATCATCTAAGGTACATTCCATTCCACTTAGTTTATAAGAGTAACACTTGAGAAGGAGTGTACTTCTAGTGAGCCATTAGTTCTTACACGTTATTCAGTAAAAGAACTAATGGTCAAGGTTCATTAACTGCATGAAACATCCTTTGAAAGAAGACAGCTGGAGCTACAGGTATAACAATTGTCATGTGAAAATGATTAACACAGTGGAATCTTCTTTATGGATGAGTGTCATACATTCGATGCTTCTAATAATTACTCAGAATGGTTTTGGCTTTTACAGTTCAGACCAGCACACAGTTCAGAACAGCACAGCAAAATGCAACAAAACATGACTAATTAATGGCACTGTATTTCCCTATATTGCTGTGAAAAAGAACTTTACTATGACTTATAGTAAACTATAAAGCAGATATGTTATATTAAGAACTCAACAATCTACATATTACTCATAGTGAAAGGCCGAGCTACAGATTAATCGTTTGGACAGGGCCTAGAAAACAGTAATAAAAGTTTTGTATCCATAAATTGAAATCAGGCATTTCCTATTTTATGTTGCAAATAGCATATTCAGTACTTTAGAGACTTAATATTTTATTGGTGCTATATCTCTGCCCTTAAAACAAGACCTCTTATAAATACATGTCTGGGCAGGTTTTTGGTTGTTGAAAGAAAAAAAATCATTAGCAGAAATTTTCAGATTTTTAAAAATATGCTTTATTAAATAATCTATAAACTTTTTTACGTCTCTTTATGTTTGCAGGTTTTATAGAATATTATGTATTAGGTATCACTGAGGTAGGTGCAAATGCATTTATGAATGTGTATACTAGCAGAGGGATGCATTAAAATGGTGTTATGCATGATATCTCCTAAACTCCGATCATCAGACAGGAGAGTATCTCCCACTGGAATATCAAGAACTCTCCGAATTTCCCAGATTGGGTTTAATAATCCCATTTGACATCAGATCAGTTATCTTCATGAAGACAGAGCTGCTAGTGGCCTGGATTTTAATCTCATCTGAAAAAACAGATACAGTTTGTATAGCAAGTCTCTAATTTTATGTGTGCAAAATCCAAACTACTTCTCTTGTAATGGCTTTAAAATCAATGTTTAAATCCCAGCCCTATTTGAAATATCAGAATTCTAAGGGATACTGCTTAGCTATTTTTGATCATATAATCTACCTTATGCTCACTAATTTAAATCAAAGTGATATGGCAGAATATTAATTGATTTTATAATAGTCCTATTACTTGGGCTGCTGGTTGACGAGAAGCTCAGCATGACCCGGCAATGTGTGCCTGCAGCCCAGAAAGCCAAATGTGTCCTGGGCTGCACCAAAAGCAGGCCAGCAGGTCAAGGGAGCGGATTCTCCCCCTCTACTCCACTCTCATAAAACCCCCACCTGGAGTACTGCATCCATCTCTGGCATCCTCAGCACAAGAAGGACATAGATCTGTCGGAGCAAGCCCAGAGGACGCCACAAAGATGATCAGAGGGCTGGAGCACCTCTCCTATGTGAACAGGATGAGTTGGGGTTGTTCAGCCTGGAGTAGAGAAGGCTCCAGGGAGACCTTATAGCAGCCTCCCAATACCTAAAGGGGACCAACAAGAAATATGGAGAGGGACATTTTAAAAGGACATGTAGTGATACGAAAACGGAGAATGGCTTAAGTATAGATATAAGGAAAAAATTCTTCACTATAAGGGCAGTGAGGCTCTGAAGCAAGTCGCCCAGAAAAGTTGAGGATGCCTTATTCCCTGGAAATGTTCAAAGGGATGGGGCTTTGAGCATCTTGGTCCAGTGATTGAAGATTCTTTCAAACTCAAACTATTTCATGATTCTATGATTGTATGATATGATTCCATGTCAATCAGAAGGTAGCAAGTCTAAACCACTAAGCAGATTTTAAAAATTGACAGCAGCAAAGTTCAGTGACTAAGTGACAAAGGTCAGTGACTAATAAGATGCTGCATCCGTGTAAGTTTTATTGCCCAGCAACTCTACCTTTTATCTTATACTGCATCATATAAAAGCCCAGAATTAATTAACCATATCGCCTCACTACATCAGCATACTACTAACTGTGAAGTTAAGTGTTTAACTTGTAAGGCTTTACCTATATATGTTTTTAATATATCACCGTATGTATACATAAATGTTATTTATCTTCAATGAATCAATAAATCAATAAAACCCCCCATTTTCCTACTTAAAAAATGCCATCCAACTTTCTTTCAATGAAT
This sequence comes from Platyrinchus mystaceus, assembly GCA_035041135.1. Classification (NCBI taxonomy): domain Eukaryota; kingdom Metazoa; phylum Chordata; class Aves; order Passeriformes; family Tyrannidae; genus Platyrinchus; species Platyrinchus mystaceus. The sequence continues at coordinate 82,098,928 of JAWWLV010000001.1, forward strand.
TCATGATGTACTGTTAAACTTGGGGGGGGGCGGGATTTTTCTGATACACGGCTTTTTGCAAACGGACCTACATATATTTTGCATTCATGGGTATAATAACATCTATAAATGAATTTTTAACAGAGATAGAAATCTTGAGTCTCATGAGAATACTCACAAAATTTCAGAGCAAAAATTTTACAAGTAAAGGAAAAAAATCAATTGGCATCAGAGACAAGGAATACCAGTGTATATTTGAAAGGAGAGCAATGAACCGCAATCTCCTATATTTTGACCACAAGAGACAGACACTACCAAAGCAAACATCAGCCTCCAGTGCTTCCATATACATGAACCTGCATCACTAGTGTGTTTTCCTTACAAAGAAAACACTAAGAGGAAAAAAAAAAAAGAGAGCAATCATAAATTAATATAACCTGTAGTTTCAGATGTTATCTGAAACCAGAAATACTCAGCTCATTTAATTTGCAGCAGAAAATCCAAAACATTACTTTTCATTATATATATTTAATAATAGTAGATAAAAATATCTCTACAAGTCTTATGGAAAGCAGTGCCTTTGAGATCATTGTTAATTTTGAAAGATTCACAATATATTGGGTTATTTTGAATGAAGAGTTCATGGTTGTGGGCAACTGCAACAAATGGCATTCAATTTATCATAAGCAATATCATTCTATAATATAGATAATACAACATTATTTATCTCAATACATATCATATATCATTTTCTTTAATAAAAAATGTGTATCTAAGGCTTTTTAGAATGTTGTTTACATTTTAGCAAGCAAACTAAGAACAATCAGCTGCTGCCAGCCCTGTAACATCACCACGCCAGTGAAACAGTGGCAAAAGGCACACATACAGGGGTGCAAAAGCTAAAATAATCTGCTACAGATACTCACAAGCAAGCAGGATAAAACAAGCGGTTCTGCTTCATGTCTGAATTTCTTGGATGACCCATGGTATTTGAAGTCTCAAACAACTGCCAGTCAATGCAAGTGAACCTGTCAGACTGAAAGCCTTAACATCCCCAAGTAATTCCACACACTGTGCTGGAGAACAAATTCAGAGACAGCCTAACTTTTGGCCCATTGTGTGGTCCTGAAGTAAAGGCTGGTAGCAAAATTTACTGACGGTGTAATAACATTTCCTGATGCAAATGTCTGGTTTGTCACTTAAAAAGACTCTAAAACAATCGGATTTACAAAATTAAATTACTGCATATAATGCTTCAGTGTCTAGATTAGCCGTGACCTTTCTTCATCTGATGCCTTTCTAAACGTGATGGACATTGATCTGCGGCTCAGTATTGAAGAGAAGGCATTTAGGATTTGAAAATATAAATTAGGTTAATTCAGATGTGATGCTCAAGTAAGGTGTGCAATTTAATTTTGATAATTCTGTCAAAACATTATTTAGTTGTAACTGTACCTTCCTAACTGTGGGATGATAATTTCCTTTACAGGAAATCACTCAGAAAGGTTTCTAAGGAAACCAGGCAAGCACATCAAACTAATACCAGGTTTTATATGACAGTGAATATCACACAAGGAGAGTTGGAAAGAATTTTCAATGGAAAATGTTGTAATTGTGAATAAAGACAAATCTAGGTCTAAACACTGGCAGAGAATTCTCTGCTTCTGACTTAAGATATCTTCCTAGGTTAAGCAAAAAGAGGTATTCATCCCATGATGGAAGGAACATGCACATGAACAGAATCATCTGGGATACAAATTATTTGGCCAAATTCAAATGCAACTAGAGGAAGGTGAGGGAAGGAAAATGCAGATTATTTTAATGGTAAACACTTTCAGAACGGGCAAACTGAGTGAAGTGAGAGGAATCTCACCAACACAATAATGATAGGTGCTTTCAGGGTTTGACTACGATCAGCTAAAAATATGGCCAAGGGAGACAGAAACTGCATGTAAGTAAACTAGATGGGAATTTTTTCCATGTGCAAAGCATGTCCAGCCTGAAAGCTGCTAAAAATCAGACTCCCAGAAGGACAAAGGGGTGAGGGCTTGTCTGGATTTTTGATTTTTCAAACTTCAGGGGTGCTTGAGTGCTTCTAACCCAGCACTGAATGTCTTTAATTAAATATTCCTCTGCAGACACTGATCCTTGCTTTCTTCCGCAGCAGAGCTAAACTGGTCTTTTAATGTGCAAGGGACTAGAGAGAGGTGGACAGTTTAAGCAATGCTGGGCCCTGAACAGGATTTAAGGTGTCCTGCTGTTTAGGATGCAGATGCAAAATCTTAAAAAAAATAATAAACAAGCTAGACACATGAGGGTTTTTTTCCCTAGATGAAGGCAGGGAGAAGCAGCAAATGCAGTCATGCTTGCTGGAAACTGTGAGCAAAGCAGGTGACTGGACACGGCTCTACTCTGGCAGGTGCTAACTATGAATAATAAAGAGGGTCTGTGCGACAAACTGAGCATCTCTTAAAAATGAATAAGAGAACATCTGATGTAAATGTTTGTGATGACATGAATGTGATCTTTCCAGGCAGAATCAATATCTTCCATTAGATCATCTCATATTGTTGGGAAAAGTCACACTTCTGGGGGATGCAAACATTCCCTTAGGCATCTATGGCTACATCCAGATTAGGGGCCAGATGGAAGATCATGGGCGGTGAAAAGCAACTCACTTTCCACCCACAGCCCCTGCTTTCTTCCATTTGAAATCAATGTGGATGAATGGGGAGGACCGTCATGGTTTATACTGTATTTTCAAACAAAATAACCTTGGAGTAAGCTTTACCAATCTTAATAACTGAGAAGACCTCTATGGTCCTACAGATATAACCTAGTTTATAATTATGTAGATGTTATAACATATCACATTATGTATTCTTATAGATTTACATTTTTCCAAAGATATTTTAGAGTCTAGGTCCCTATTGAGGGGATCTAGATAACCAAATAACAAGTTTTAAGTTCTCTGTTTATCCAGGATGCAGTCTTTGGTTTTCATTTCATAGATTGCCTCATGATTAATAAAAATATAAAGATTTTTATATTACTTTGGTCTTTCTTTTGCTGGAATACTGAGTAGCTAAGTGCATTTCAAGTGTCTGTAAGAGGACTCATTCTAATTTTTATTTAATACCTGACTGACTTATCTGGATAGCTTTCAACTACTATGATGCATCAAAATCACTCTTTAATGTAATTAATAATAACTTAACAGCACAAAAATCTTTGATTTAACATATTAGATAGTTTTTCTGTCATGGTAAATATATATCCTATTTTATTTACCACTGCTTGGATACCTTTATCATACAGTAAGCCACCAGAATGTAATATGTCATTTGCAGATTAAAATACATCTCCTTTGGATTACCCTACTATAAAGATATTATTGCAAAATATTGAACAAAATATTTAATTTATAAACTATAATGTGTCATGTCTTTAAATGAACAAAATAATAAGGTTGCTTTGCTACACCTTCTGAAAATATTCACTTATTAATCACACAGACAGCTTTTTCACCTTCCTTATTCAGTGGTTTGATAAGCAACATACTATTCTGCAACTGATTTGGAAGTAAAATTATTTTACAAAAAAAAATGTCAAATCTTCACTCAACAGATCTTCACCCACGACGTTTTCTATGCAGGTAGCAAAACCCTAAATACTTTGTGTGCAGCTACCTGCAGCATGGTTAAATATGCCCTTAAAAACAGGCAGAACATGTACCCTTCAACTGAACTTTGCAGAGAATAAATACTTTACAATCTCTTTAAAAGAAGAAAAACTAACATATTTTGCTGTCAGAGATGAAAACTTCTGGTGAGAAGGTGGCTTTTGTATTTTTTCTCCAGGAAAAAAAACAACATATGGAAATAAAATAAAGATTATGCATTTCCCTCTCTGAACTAATCAACAGAGAATCCCTGTTTATCAATCCATCAGCAGAAGATGAGATTTTTTTTTTTTTGGATCCTGCTAAAGAAGCAATTTAATTACCTATTTTCTTGTCAACAAATCAAGCTCTCAAGATCTATGTCTAAAGTTAAAGACAAATTCTTATTTAAAGACACTTTAATATATATTTATCCTTTTCAAAGTGAGATTTTTTTGTTCTCCCTTATACACACAGACATTTAATTACTATATAGACACTGAGGATCTAACATCATATGAGATGAGAAATTAATGTAAATCATAAACAGAGTACCATAGTTCCTCCTTAATAAAAAAAAAAAACCTTTAAGCAAAAACAATCAACAGTTTAACTAGCAAAGGCAGATGCTAAAGGGTCATCTATTTTCTCTCTTGACATCATCTGTTGAATAATTCTGTAGATATAAGGAGCAAGCCACTGAGCCAGATCCTGCTGTTCAAGAAATATGTTTCACAGCCAGGTAATTGCTTTCCTCAGACTGTTGTCCTAAAAGGAGAGGAAAGACAGACAAAAACCTAACAGTTAGTGTGATAGACTGCTTCAAGAGGATCCCGTCAGAAAACACTTTAGGTCGCTTGTTTTATTGCAACTGTTTGTAACTACATATTTCCTGCAATAAAAAAATAAACTTTCACAACAAAATTCCTGCAGTGTTAGACCATAAGCAACACTGTAGATTTTAAGGTAACATAAAGATCAATAATGCCACTTGGAAATGAAAGAATGCTATCAAAGATAATCAAATTATTGTATATACACACATCCACACATTTGAGAAAAAATTCTGCATACTATATATATAGTTTATTTATATAAACTTCAGTCTTAGCTTACTTTTTTTTTTTTTTTTACATGTTACTCTACATCCTTAGACACAGAGGATTCCTGTAATATTTTACTACAGGACAATTTGATAAGACTCTTACAAAACTTAGACGCTGATGTTAAAAACAAACAGGTAAACACCCAAAAAAAGTTTCACTTCTTTGAAAGGTGTTCATAGAACAGGCGAAACTAAGGTCTTTTCTTCTAAGTTATGGATTTATGTATGCAAGAACATGTCAAAAGAAGCAGTGCAGGCCTATCCTTGTGTCCTTGTTGAAAAAATCTGAGATTGTCTTGCTAAAACATGGTCAAAGGCTGCTGTTTCTCTGTCCAGAACAGATGAGCATTGACTTTATGTAGGTGTCACATTGTCACACTTCTGGTTTTTCTACAGTTTATGCACAAGTTATTTTCTTATGGATGGCTTTTCAGCAAAGGATGTGCTGTAATTTTAACACAACACATAAGAGTCTTACATTGCAACAGGCTGCCCAAGATAGGGCCCTATGTCTACTCTATCTTCAGTGACACAAGAATGAGGGATTGAGTATAATGTCTAGTCTTTTCATTGTATTTTTGGTCTGTGCAAGAAGGAAAAGAGCCAATTTCTTAAATGACAGTTACTTAGATTTGAAAAGATAGGAAAGAATCTAGTAACATTTAAGTGCTGAAGATGTAAATTGACCAGCAAAGAGTAATGCAACTATCACACTAAATCAGGAAGTCAGGAACTAGTCAAGGGCTTTGCCATGCAGAGCATCTGTACATCTCCTTCACACATTACAAATTTTTCCCACTGTTGGGTATCTGATGAAAAATTGCCCAAGTGCATATCTGCAGACTCAGATCTGCAGTGCATTGAAAGCACTAAAATAGTTACTTATTTGATTCTCAAGACATATTCTAGCCAGTGGCCAATGTTCTGGCTCCTTTTTCCAACTTTAGAAGAACTATGTCAGTTTATATTAGAAAAGAAAAGGACAAATAAACCTGAAAAATTAAAAAAAAAAAAAATCTTTGTCTCTAATTTTCACATGGCTAGACCAAGTTAAACTAAAATTCACTTTCATCTCTCACAGAATGAAATCCCTTTCTAACAATTTTGTTGCTACAAAAAAGCCTTGACAAATCAGAACTTACAGTGGAAGCTGTGACAGACCATTAACTATAGAGGATGCCAACCCTAAAATTGCAGGGAAGTAGCGGGAATACAACTTTCAACAACTTTTGTAGTTACATAAGAATATTAAGTAAAAGTAATATAATACAGGAAACCCTACTGCATTAATTTCGACAAGTTTTACTGTACCTGTTTTCCTCCAAAACCC
>JAWWLV010000001.1:82105102-82148236 GCA_035041135.1 Platyrinchus mystaceus
TAAAAGTAATATAATACAGGAAACCCTACTGCATTAATTTCGACAAGTTTTACTGTACCTGTTTTCCTCCAAAACCCCTTTTCTCATTTTTTCATCAATATTCTTCTCAATGGGTAAAAACCCTTCAATCATAGTGAACTGGACCATTATACAGAGATGAACTCAAAGAAGCATGCTTAAACCTGAGAATTCAGAAAGTATTCTGGTCAATCCCATCTGTTTTCAAAAGCTAGCACTGTCTTGCTGCTGAGACACACCTGATGGGACATTTCCAACAGTTGACTGGTGTTGGGAAGAACTCATTAGGGATGAAAATGGAAGTCACCTCCAAAGCTCCAATCAGCTTCTCTGTGGGGAAAGGGCAACTAGCAGTTTCTTATATCAGTACACCATTGATGTGCAGTAAAAGTTTTGCCCACTACTGACGTCTTTATGGTAGAAACTGTATAAACTGTGTGGCTAAGCAGCTGTGGCTTTTCAGTCTTTCTCTGGTTCAAAAATAATACTCCCTAGAGTGAGTCGAGTTTATGTTTATGTTGTGCTTTCCTCTCTTATTTGTTTTTTGTGCAGTCATAGACCTGAACTAAAACACAAGGCAGACATAATCACACACATGAACTGCATGAAGCAGAGTGTCTCTTCCAAACTAAAGCAGAAAGCAAGTCATATAGAAATTAAGTTAAATTAGGAAAATTTATAACTTGGTCTTTTGTTAAATTTTATCTTGTCTACTCCACATTTTTGCAGCTTGTGTGTGGAAGAAAAAAACATGGATTTTGATTGAAAGCATACCTGAGTCATCACAGATCTCCAGAGGAAATGAGTTTACAGGTAACAAAAGCTGTTGGGTCTGTTTGGTTAAGAAGGGTATCTGTAGGAGGCTGAACCCAGACACTAGGCAGAGATTTGGTTTCTATTCAAAACACATGTGAGTCCCAAATGGTGAAGAGTGCTCTCAACTGAGTTCTGCCCAGAAAAAGCATAGTTATCGTAGTCCTATCCACAGTGATAACCTTGACGGACAATTTTTTAGTACAGGATTGCTTAACAGTTTCAAAACCTAAATGAGCTTTGAGCAATTTTGCTAATTTAAACAGTTTTTCCCTTACTGCATTTAATTTTCTTTATGTCCTAATCAGTAATCAACTTTCTTCTTTTTAAAAGGACTAGGAAAACTGTAGTTCAAAATGTGGTGCCACCAGCTTTAATTTACAGGGATGTTATACATAACTCATAAATCCAATTGATGGAAATCAGTCTCTGAAATTCTATTATATTCGTACTGTTGTGTCTATACTTCTGCTTTAACAGGATGATCAGCCTCATCATGAAATTCTGATGAAGCAGATTCAACTGATACTTTTCACACATTGGGAAAAAACCCTAATTACTAACATAATGAACACTACTTTAGTGAGCACTTTTGGAGTTCAGTTTTTTAGGTATCAGGTTACATTTTAAAACCAGTTTAATTTTGTTAAAATTTCCAGAAAAAAATGCCAAAAATTAATACTAGATATATTGTTTGTTTGTTTCATGGTTTTTTATGAAAATATGAAAAGTGTTTTGTTTTATTTTATTGTGTATATTTGTTTTGCCAGCTCAGGGTGTCTTATTGCCCTGACTCCCTTTTAGGCACTCCATTTTTTAGTGAAATAGCAAAAATTGCCGAATTTATTGGTTTTCACCAGCACATTACCATCACCTCTCTTTGCCTTCGTCAGTTATCTGCATTATCTGTAGTGACTGCACTGTCAACAAGAAATGATGTTTGAGGTTTTCTCTAGTTATATGCAGAAACTCAATACAGGTGAATTAATGGATTGAAGCATTTGGTGCCGATCTTCTGATGCACATTGTATTTATGTTCTGTGGGACAGGGATTTCAGAGCATGTCCAGCATGGTTGCACAGACTCAATGTCAGCAGCTGAAGCACACCTTCCAGCTGAATTTCAACACAAAGAAATCTGGTTCACATGCTCTGATGCCACCTATAAGGTGAACCAAAGCTCAAAAACAAGAGTGATCAAGAAATTCACTTTGAAAGAATAATCTAGATCAGAACCAAAATACTAAAATATTTGTGAAAGCCAAGTCCCAAGTCATTGTAGTAAACTGAAAAATAATAATTAAAAAAAAAACAACACCACCCCCTCCCCCCCCCCAAAAAAAAAAAAAACAAACAGTGTTCTTTTGAGAAGGATTAATCTAATTTATTTTCAGGTATCAACAATGGATGTCGGATGCCCGCATTTAAGTCAAACACTTGGACTATATTTACAACCAATTTAAGGAACAAAGACCTACAGAAAAATCCCATTTAATCATGTGGCACAAATCTGATAAATCCCACCTTTCTGTTCCTATTTCACCTCAATGGACTTTTAAGTCAGATTAAGCATTAACATAAGATATGTTACATCTACAATGGCCGGAGGACCTCAGTGAGTTTTCTTACTTTAACAACAACAAAAAAAAATATTGCTACTTGCACTAATTTTTGCTCTCCAAATAAAATATGTTTCTTTTTTTAAGTCATTATTAAGCTTAGAGAGAGCATGCATAGATTCATTTTCCCTCTCACATTGAGACATATTCTAAAGACTAATGAACATGAGCGGTAAATTAAGACTACCTTTGCTTCTAACTTCTTGTCCAGTGAAAATACAAATTTGTTTCAGGGATCTCACAAATCTCCCCTCTCTAATCATAAGAGGCATTTGGTCAGGCCATTAAATCAGATAGGTTTTACATCTATTGAAATACTGAAAGATTCTTTAATGTTGTTTGCTGAAAAGGATTTTACTTACTTACTTTCATAAAATGTTAAGTAACACCTAGAAATGGACTATAGTAAATTAAAGAAGCAAAGTATCAATTATATGTTCAGAATTAAGACAGTTAAATCATTTAATTTATTAAATTACCAAATGAATAACAAAAATAATCTTTATTTGGATGAAAATGAAAGTTATATTATTATAAATGTCAATAAATAAATAATTATGCAGTATCAGTTCTGCCTTTCATAGAATTGCGCGGTTTAAACTGGATTCAAGTTTCTATCTGACAGAACTCTACAGTCATTTATATGATGATTGGCTTTAACCTCTCTCAACTCATCTCTCAGTAGAAAAGGTAGTCTAGGCTACAAGTTTCATGCAACTCAGAAGTTCATGTTCAGAAAACTAATTCAAGAATGCCTAGTTAGGATTGCAAGAGATTTAAAACTTGCAGTTTTCTGGGAAAATTCTCTACTTGTCTCAAGCTGTGCTATTACATAAACTCAAAAAAGTTCCTATACTCCTGAAAGTACCCATCCACTCAAGTACTCAAAACAACTGGTTTTGCTAATTTAGTACATACAGGATTGCACAGATCTCGGTTGAAAATGGTCCTACTACCCCTTTACTACAAGATAGTCTTCTGGTGATAGGACTTACACAGAAAATGGAGACTGTTTTCTAACCTCATGGAATTATGAGGAGGTTGAACTTATAGCCATTATTTTCCAGTTCAGTGCCAAGTAGTATGCTACAGAATGCAATACAGCCATAAGACCAAAACAGAGGGTCTAGAAGGAAATCAGAATCAAAACTGAAAAATGCAGACTTCAGGGTAAAGCATCTTTTGGCTTATTGTCATGTGGCTCCAGGAATTTTGCATTTCTGCTTGCACTGTAGAGTAGAACTAAGAGAGGGACTAAGAAATAATCATCTATAGAAATCCTTACCTTGGTGATTAAGTCATAGAAGATCACTTGAGGTGAAGTAAGCCTAGAACCTCTGCTTCATAAAGAAAGAGCGGTCTCACTTCTGAAGAAAAGAGCTCATATGCCATAATGCTTTTGGGTTCAGAATTTCACTTCCACAGTCATGGGCATACCAAAGATAAAGAGTTTCAGCCCCACCTCAGTCAAATCTTCCTCTTGTCTGACTTCAACACACCAGAATTCAGCACTGTGGCTGGTGCTAGCTCTCTTCTACACAACATGGTTAACTTCACCCTTAGTTTCAGCTGTCTGATTTGCTATACAGTCTTTATAACTATTTTAAGGTCTTTGGGATGAGAGCTCCTAGTTGCCTTTGCTTTCTGGGTCTTCACCAAGTAAACCTCTATCACTGTAGGTATAATGCAGAATCTGACCCTTTGACCCTTTTCTTTCAACACAAAACATGGAACAGGATGGACACATTCTTCAACTCAATAGTACATTGAGGAGTAAATCAGTGTGTACACTCTCAGTAAGTGCAACTGCATTCCATGATGAGGGAAAGCACGTAATGGAGTAGGCAGTACTCATGCAGAATAGAGGGCTTCAGCCTCCTTAAGTACTCTGAATAAAGTAATTCTTGAGCCAAATAGAGAGAAAGTGATAATTATGTCCTGAACACTCCCAATAATAAGCAAAACTCTTGTTTACAGAGCAGTTCAGAAATGTAAAATACAGACTTACTCATGAGACACAGCTGGGTTTAAAACAAGTTATAAATGTGATGCTGCCAATTAATCTTCCTAAGTAACAACATTTCACCATTTTTTAATTCTCTGCCAAAGTTGTTGTAACATGGACTACCTGTACAGAAGTAATGCATACATAATGATATGAGCTCTACTATTGACTGAACTAAAAAATGATTGCTCTTCTTTCTTTCTCTGCTTCATTTGTTTTGTTGGCTTGAACATCATTCATATACAGATTAAACAAATGTTTATGACATATGGTTTTAAATGTTAAATTACTTTGCCTAAATAACAAGATAAATGTAGCAAGTGAATTTTTTAAAGCTGAAAAAACCATATATTTTCCATGTTTCTATGAAAAAAAAAAATTAAGGAAACCAATCAACTAAACAAATAAAATCACTGCAAGCATATTTTAATTAACTCAATAATTAGAATGGGTTGGATTTAGACTTTTTTTTTCTGTGTGTGAGTATTGGATCTTGATGGATTCCATATTACAGATCATGTTTACAAGTAGTTTCAATGAAATTGAAGAAGTCAGAATACATAATCTTCTGTTCCGGTGTAATCTAGAGACAGAGAATGCCAAACAATGACTGAATTCATTTAAATATTGAATGAAGAAGTTCCCTTCAAAAAAAAAAATAATTTCCTCTTTAGTTTCCCTTTTATTTTCAGAAACCATTACAAAATGTTGAGTCCTTTAATAAAGATAATCATAATACAATAATTATATAAATTACACTTTGATTTAAGGAAATCTAACAACTCATAATTTGACAGTGGAATACACTTTCAAAGAATACAAATGCTTTAATATTTCTCTCCACTGTTAATTTAATTCAATCTTGCCTCTGCATACAGATAACCCTTGCCATCTTGACATTGCCCTCTCCCACACTGCCTCATAGTGGGAAAGTTCCTTCCCATTTTCACACACAATAAGGTTGCTTATGCCTGTAAATATCTCAGTCAGGTGTTATTCAGCTGAAAAAGATATCTCCATGGTATTTTTTCTGATGCCACATGGATATTCATCCATGCTGTTTTCATCTGTGACTAACTGCTTGCAACTTCAGCTAGGCACTGGAAGCAGCCTCCCTGGGAACATTTGGTGTCCTGACTCATGGGTGCTGGAATGAGCGAATAGGAAAAAGCTGATACATCCGGAAGAGCCTGAGGCTGAATTCTGAAATTCAATTTCCATTCTTTTGGACTACTAGAGAGCTAAATTGAGTGATACAAAAATCACTAAAGACTCAAAAAAGACATCTAGATTTTTTTTTTTCCAGAGTAATTTAAGTAGTCAAGAGAATCTATTAGTAAGAACATTCATAGAAAAGGACTGATAATGACCCTTAGATTTTTTTTTTTCCCTACACAGACTATAGGAAAGACCAAGTTCAACTGACATTCTGCCTTAGGATCCTTTCTCGTCAATTTCTGCGAGAGCAGAAATTTATCCAAGTACCATAAAATTGATGGGTAAGTATAGAGTAGCTACAATGAGGCTAAAGTATTTTTCAACAAAGCATGAAATTTTCTCTATTTGAACAAAATCACATGCTTAGAGAGTACTTCATGTCGGTTATCGAAGACAAGCTCAACCTTTAAAAAATAGGCTTCTTAAGAATACAACAGAGAGGGGAAAAAAAAACACAAAGGTTCCCAGAGCCACACTTACTGCTTTGGAAATGTAGACTTATCAGCACATTGTAGCAGAGAACCATATTTGAAGAAAAGGCATTTTTAGGATTTTTAAGTATAAGTAATTTAGACTTTCATTTTCTGTCTCTTCTGTTATGATGCTTACATGTCCCTGCTAAAAACATGGGATGTGGATTTTTCTTCTTTTACAGTTCCCTCTAAATTTAGAGTCAAATTGTTCTTATTTTATCTTTAGCTTTATTCTCAAGTTTCCTGCTTTTTCCTTAATTTTTAGGCTAACATAACATCAGTGATTTCAATTCCATTAGACCTGAACTACACATATATATAGGATAGGAGAACCCAACACCTTCTAACAGAAGTCACGCCAGGTTTACCACTTTCTTCCAAGTCTCAGGTTATGCTTTTGCCTCACCCAGTACAATTAGCCAAACATTTCCTAATTTGAGTTTAATTGAATCCGTCTTGATGAAAAGCTGTGTGGCCCTCTCCTACTGCCCAGGTAAATATTTTGTAGCAAGTTTTGGGAAAAGAAAAAAAAAAATTGTTTGTTTCTAGGAAATAAAAGACAAAGCTCAAAATGAGGCCAGTATGATTTCATTTCAAATGGTCTTTCAGGTTTCAGCTCCTAGCTACAGATTTGTTCACATTTTTCACTAACCTACAAATTATCTGATTCACACTTTAAGTTTATTCCTTCTCCTGATAGAAGGCAAGCAAAAATAAGAGCTTTTGAAGGTTTTACTTGGCCATTTTCCTGGGAAGCAGATTTGTAGCACTAGCTAACCCATTTTTCAACAGCATGAATTCTCACTGCCCTGATTATTATGTGCTCATTTGCACTAATTCAAAGTCAGTTCACAAAGATAACACAATCTAATTTGGTGACAATATCTATCCACCTATAAACTGAAACAAATTATTAGACATGGTTCAGCTATGTAGAGAGTCAGACTTGGAAACCTCTTTCTAAAAAAAATGGTTTTAGTTATTTTAGAAAAATCTTTCTAAAATGAATGGCTAGGCTACAGTTGCCAAAAACTGGTGTCTTGCATGCTCTGGGAAAAAAAAAATGGTCTCTCTGTGGCTCTGCTTTGCTCCCAAAGATATAAACCCTATTATTCCTATTCATTGCAAATGAGAAAAATCCCCTTCTACATTAAATTCTATCATTTTAATGTATATCTATCTAAATGTGAAGTTCAGCCAATTAAATATAAAAACAATATTCTAGAACAATGTAAGTAGCTGAAAAAGACACAAACTATTACATTCCCCAGACTATGTGACACAAGCCATTTTTTAAAACCAAGCAAACCTCAATATCTCAGCTACACATAAGCAACTTGATGTGATTCCTCTTACCTAGTTTTAATGAGACAATGTCCAAGGAAGTCAGACAGATGCTTAGTCAACAGTCTGTGTTGCATTACCTCCACAGCATCATAGACCCCTGCTAAGAAATAGTGATATTCTGCTGGCACAGGCACTCCAGCTAATCTCAGCTGCAATTGTTATAGACGTTAAGAAAAGTGATATTCTAAATGATACATGCTTATGCTATGTATAGCTTTCCCTTTTAAAGCCTACCCTCAGCCACAAAAGCTTCTCCCGTGCAATTGCCAGAGATTCAGTGGCAATTCTTCCTTTAACAAACTCCACCAAGCAAGCTGAAAGTTGAATGATGTGAAGCATTGTGACTGCCAAACTTTAAATTATCATTATGGCTTAAAAAAAAGGCAATGCTATTTTGAGTGCAGTTACAATAGCACACCACCTGTGAACAGCTAGTTGGAACACCACATTGACAAAGTCTCATTGGCTTGTATGAACTAAATTTTCCCCCTCTAGCGATAACCTAAACTATTCAGATATGAAACCCGCTTGTCCTTCACCGCTCTCTAAAGCTACATCTGTGCACCAGCTATTTTTTTAAGCATTTTTTCAGACATTTTCTCAAGAACGTAGAACAATTAGTCTCATATATATCAACAGATCTATAAACTGACAGCACTCTCAGGTGGAACTATAACAATATTCACCATTTCAATGGGCCATTTCCATGATCAGATTTCTCTGTCAGGTTTATTTATTTCTTCTAACACAGCATCCCATTGCCACCATTAGCCTCTGTCTAGAGCAGTGAACATATTTGAAGCTGTAAATCAAGAAGATGCTGACAGACATGAGTATTTTACTGACATCTGACAGGCAGTTATGCTTTCGAAGTTCTAACTCACTGATAATTTAAATTCAGGATTCTCTCTCACAAAGATATATGCACTGTCTTGATCTGCCTTTCCAGGAAGTACTTGCTGTGCATAAAATTAAACACATATCACAGTTCTAGTAGATCTCTTCAGTTGAAGATTTATCAGATTGATATATTTTACTCTAGTATAGGTCCATCTCTTCTTATGCTTCCCTTGCTTAATATGATTTCCCCAAATTTCCTGAAAACAAGGAAAATCTTTCCCAGTAATGAAACCAGGCAATTTCCCTGACCAGCAGCATCCACTGCCATTTCTACAGTAGCTTTAGTTTGTCCTTTCCCAGAGTTCAAACCTGTGGGAAACCATTTCCTTCTTCAAGAACAAACAATAAGGAAGCAAACAGTCACAAAGTCATGAGTTCCCCATTAAATTAATACAGTCTACACTCTAAATGTCTAAACATCACTTCTTTGCTACCTTCACTTTATTGTAATTCACAGATATCTGATCAGTTTAGGATGTCTTTTTCCCTAGATCTGGCTTTCCTTCTGAAATGTGGAGTCTCACTCCCTCTCTCCACATCTAGCAAAGTCCTTAATTTAACCTTGTCTGTCTGCTATAAAATGATGACCCACTTGCATAGCTTTCCTTGCCCTTTTTAAGAGAACTTCAAATTTCTCTTCTCTAAGTTACTCTTCTTCACACTTTTCCCTATTGCTTTTTTCTTGGGGAGTGGAGAGAAGAAGGAATTTTGTCTTTAAGACCATGCACTATTATCTACCTTTGTTTTGCATGCCTCAGACTATATTGCTAATAGATGGGAAGGAAAATCTTGCTTCATGTAGGATGCCACCATTCTGGTAGCCTTACGTGCTATTACATCAGCGGGATCAATCCAGGTTTTAAAGACTCTCGTGTCCTTGTTTTGATAGGATACCATACCTGATAGCAGACAGTGATTGTCTCATACATATAGTCAGGATATTCAGTGGCTCCCCTCACTACAAGAAAAGACATTTTAGTGCTGGAGCATATCCAGAGAAGGGCAATGGAGCTGGCAAGAAGTCTGGAGCACAAGTCCTTTGAGGAGCAGCTGAGGGAGCTGGGATTGTTTAGCCTGGAGAAAAGCAGGCTTGGGGGAGCCTCATTGCTCTCTACAACTACCTGAAACGAGGTTGCAGGGAGGTGAGTATCAGACTCTTCTCCCAGGTAACAAGTGACAGGACAAGAGAAAATGGCCCCAAGTTGTGCTAGGGGAGGGAGGTTTAGATTACACATTAGGAAAAATTACTCCATGGACAGAGTTGTGAAGCATTGGAAAAGGCTGCCCAGGGAAGTGGTGGAATCACCAACCCTGGAAGTGTTCACAAATGTGTGGATATGGCACCTGAGGATGTGATTTAGTGGTGAACATGGTGGTGGTGCTGGGTTGACAGCTGGACTTGATGAGCTCTTTTCCAATATTAATGATTCTATGAATCTGTGGTTCTAATACATCCAGTTGCCCACACACGTATTTCCTAGACTGTCACAACATGTTTAAGTCTTTTTGAAGGCCTTGATTAAACCCATAAAAAAGTTCTTTTTATAGATAAGAAGCTAAATTCCTTGACAAATCCCATGAGCTTATGTAGCATTCTTATGGTGATTCTGTGCCATAACTGCAGTTTCTGATATGGCTTCAAATATGTTTTGAAGCATAACTGAAATTGAATTATACATTCTGTCATTCCTGTTGAGTTTTCATACTGCAATCATATATTATCTGGATTTAGAGACAGTTCAACTAAGTACAGACTTTCTAGAGTGTATTGATTATATTTTTTTTATATTGTGACTGATATAGTGGGCTGGCAAGTCCTTTTATAGTCTGTTCCATTCACAAAATATATGCAGCTTCTGTTCTCAACACAAGACCAATCGAAGCTAAAATCAGGAAATAACATTTCAGAAGTAAAATTGAATCCTCTGGCCTTAAATCTGCCCTATGTCAGTCCATCTGTCTGGTGAGGTAGCATTACTGATAGCAAAGGCACCACAGGAGTTAAAAAACAGAGGAATATCATAGCAATTTCTGCCCTATTTCCCTATTATGTTCAGCCAACTGTAGCTGACAGTCTGCTTTTGAGAAGACAGCAAACTGGAGATAAGGCAACTCGAGTTCAGATGCTTGTTTGCATCTGAGAGGTCAGCTTGAGGGATTTTTAATATTATTGTCGACCAAGATATTAAAATACCACTGTTACAAATTGTCAGTGTTCAACTATTGGAACATGCATTGTTATATTTCAGAGTTAGTGAACAAGAAGCCATAAATATGCTTGTAACACAAGTTAATCATTTCACATGCAGTGTTCACAGACTTCAAATAACAATATTTGTTTATGGTTGGTTCAGATTCAAGCTTATCTTCAAAACCAGACTATAGAGTTCTCTTTATTTATTTAATTTTTACGTAGAAAACTTATTTGGAATGTAATATTCTGAACAGTCTGCATTCTGCAATATTTTCTCAGAATCAGAAAAAATGCTCTTTCTCTTCTGGACTCAAGAGCAGAGCTCCTGTTTCCGCTCAGAGATCAGCGTATAAATAAAAGGATAACATGCAAACTTTGAGATTTAAGCATATAATGTTTAAGTTTTTCTTCAGTTCTGATATCACTCAAATTTTCTATTCAAGACTTACTCTAGCTTCTCTTTTAAATGTGAAGTACATCCTTTCTGCTCTGTAGATCATTACAATACTCAATGCTGCTCTTACTAATTGTTTCAATGAATTGTACAGTGTTGCTCTGAAAGTTTCATAACAGAAACTACTTCTTTTTAGCTACTTTTAAATTTATTTTGCGTCTCCCCTTTCTAAAAGTTCTATAACCATGTGGTGTTTAGAGTGTTTCATTTGCTCTATGTAGACAGAAGTTCACCTAGTTTAGCATGAAATTTGCTTGAACTTGATAAGATTACTATAGCTAGTACAAAACATATATCTGACTTTCAAATTGCATCTAGGAGATGTGAAGGCTTCCTTCAATTTCTTTCAGCCTGGCAGCAGATAAAGACTTCTTATATTTCTCCCAGATTTTCTTCTTCCTTTTCCCTTCTCTCTATCCTCGCTCTCCATCTCCCTCTCTACTGGAATAAGCACATACCAAAGTGTCAACATGGACACAGACCTCTCCCTTGGTTCATTAGCTGTTTCCTAAGCCCTGTAATACTAACCCTTTAAACCAACACTATGTGCTACAACACAGTTTATTTTTTTTTAACTCATTACTCCTTTCTTTCCTCTTCTAGACTGTCAACTCTTTTCATCCTTATTCTTTTTCACCTAAAGTATGTAGCAACAGTGATGACTTTTCCAGTGGTCTCTACTGTAATTCCCCATTATGCCACAATTGTACCTAATTAAGTCTTACGCTTTCCCCTACCATATGCTGAACATTCATTTGATGGGACAAAATATGATGTGAATCCCAGACAGAGACAGATGGTTATTCATGCAAAAGTCAAATAGTCCAAATGCTAAGCCACAAAAATGAAGATTAAGTAGAACATTGGATCAATAGGATCAGAAAAGGACAAAAAAAAGAAAGACAAATATTTTCTGTCTAATATATAAAAAATAACGCAGAAACTACCTGGCGAAATCGTATTTATAAATACCCCTTCTGTGAGGTTTAGAACTTGAAGTCTCTCATCACTTCAGTAAAATAGAGAAGAAATTCTCCTTTCTCTCAGGGAGCTCCACAGAGTTCTCAGCCTGATCTTCCTGATACCTACATTTGTGGTGTTAATCAGGCATGTATCTTGTGTTTATCATTCCTTAGCAAACAGTGTACAAGTAAAGGAAGGAAATCTAATATGAACATGTTCATTGAAGATTCCCTAGAAGAGATTAATGTTTAGTAGTATCAATCACATTGAATTAAAACTAACTCATGGCACTGCATTTTTCCTTCTGAAAGTGTCATATGCTGATGTTGTGCTCTTTAGAGGCAATTTGGAGATAATTCTCACAGCAGAAAGAAAGAGGCAAGTACTTATCCTTGTGGTTTTTTTTCTGAGGAACACAAGAAAATATAAAACTTTCTATAGCAAAAACAACAAGCTAAATAAAAATTATGTAATTTTAGCAAATTTTCACAATCTTTAAATATTTTGGCTCACCTGCTTTTGTGGGGCATACTAATTTTTAATTCAGAGGGCTAGATGAACTGCTAGTTTACATTCCTTTCTTGGTTTGGGTTTCAAGTAGAATAGTTCCAAGAGGAATGATGATATGGTCATGGAAAGAGACATATGGAGACTGAAAATAAAAAGACCAAGTCCAGGACTGAATAAAGCTCGAGTAAAACCACAAAAATATGGCTTTTTACTTTTAAGTATTATTTTTAAGGCAAATCTTAAGGATACCTTAAGGAACTTCAGGATAACCTTATTACAGTTGCCTCGGGTAAGAAAGGGTAGGTTAATGGAAAACCTTAGGTTCACTGTTATAGCTTTAACTTTTATTTGGCTTTTCATCATTTCATTGTTACTATTCAACTTTTAACTGTCCCTCTTCTATGAACAACTGACTTGAGAAGTGCTTGTTCTGTCTTTTTGTTCTCCACACTTTTTTTGGGTGATTCTGGATGAAAGGGAGAGGTGAGGAGAGAGAGGGAAGAGAGGGAAAAACATTACCTCTTAATATATCTTTCAGTATCTCCATATGTTTGCTTAATAATACTGACAATATGGGTAGAATAAGTAGTGTTGAACTGCTCTCAAAACTGTCAGAGAACAACCATATGCACACAGGCATTGGAGAATAGTAGCTGGCACCTTGCACATCTGTATTCTACTTGATACTGCAGTAATTTACTCGTTAAACCAAAGCCTAGAGAAATAGGTTTGCAATCAAACTAGGCAGCAAGGACTCATTGATAGTAAATAGTTGAAAATTTTCTAACAAAAACCCCAAACCCTAGTACTAAAATCCAGAGTGCTGCTAAAGATAAGCTTGATTTTAAGTGTGAGTTAAAAGGAAATCACTGAATGGTAGAGAAGTACAATGAATATTATGCAGAATGACACCATTTGCTAAGAAGGGGAACCATGTACACCATGAGCAATTGCATTCATTAGATTCCCTAATCCTTGCTGTTGCATGGAAAAGTAATTTAAAGCAACATCCCTTGGCACATGAAAAAATGTAGTATTTTCACTCACAAAGTCTTGTTGCAAACAACAATCCCACCTCCTTTAGACATCTAAACCTGCAGAATGTCTGTGGAAAGCATCCAAAGGCACAGCACTCAAGAGCCTCCACTGTGCAGAAGGCTCTGATGCAGAGGCATCCTGCAGAGGCACTTCACTTCTCAAACATATTTTGAAGTACCACATAGCTTTTTTCCTAACACAAAATCAGGAAAAAAGGCAATGGGAGATCGGCAGCACGTCTATAACATGATGGATTCATAGCCCTACTTTCCTTGGAGTGGAGAAACACCTGATCTGCAGTTATTGTGGCTAACTTGGTGTTCAAGTAACCAGAAAGAAATTCATCTTGTTTCATTTTAGCTATCTAGCCTAACCTCCCATCTTTTCTAGATACCTCCTTAGGCTCCCTTCAGAGATTCATTTGCCCTGTCACAAATGCCCGTGTTAGAGGAAAATGGATGATTCTTCGGAAATGCTATTTTTCCCCCCTTTGATACACAGAGTTTAACTAAGACTTTGAAGTCTAACTTTTAGACAATGAAGTTGGAACTTATTAAACTCTCCCTAATTAATGGAGAGAGTGCAGAAACTCCGTAGGGTAATTCAACCCATCTATTTTAAATGCCTATTTAGAGAAGAGAGGAAACCATTTTCTTCCCATTAACTATGTAGGGAGCCACGTTAACTTGCTTAACTGAACACTTAGGTTTTGGACAGTAAAATCTGTTAAGATGAATTATATCCCAAGCATTCTGCAGCCCACAGGGGGATTTCTTTCTATCCCTTCAAATCCTAGCAAAACCCTCATAAAGCTTGTTTATTCAGACTTTACAGAGGAGTCATGATTTAGCTCTCTGAGAGTGAGACAAACATAATTCAGGGGTACCTGATGATGCTTTTCTTCTTCTTCTTCTTCCTCTTCTTCTTCTTTCTCTCTCTCTCTTTTTTTTTTTTTTTTTTGAGATCAGGAAAAACAACTCCAAGTTAAATATCATTTTTAATGTGCCAGGTTATCTTCAACTCCTCAGTCAATACATAGCTGGAACACAATTGCAAAGGTCAGCTTGGAAAAATCCCTCTTCATTAAAAATTTCAGTATGGAAAAAAAAGTAACTTGAGAACTTCTTATACAAGGCCACTACTTCAATGCACTTTCATTTTAGCAAATCTAACTGTTTTATGAGTGACCAGAATCTTTTAGGTTGAAGTGCCAAGTACTGAAGGAACAAATAATTTGCTTGCAAATTGTCTTCATAAGTGGACTTTAAAAGTAATTTGATTGACCACACTTTCATTCTTAGGTTTTACAGCACTCAGACCTTTCAAAAGGACACTGTCCTATTACTCTTTTATATTAAGAAAATGCTGGTCATTTTATGTCTTTACTAACTCAATAAAGGCCAATTACCAGCCTAAAGCATGTAGTAACCTTAAACACAAATTTGAGACACAGAACATCATTTATCTCCAGGTAAAACTCTTCATTATAATATAGAAAAATTAATCTAAGAAGGTGTTTTTTAACTTTTCCTGTCAGCATGCAGCTGGTCCCTCAAAAATAAAGATGATGTTTCTCTCTAAGCAAACTATTGATCACAAACACACTTGATCCCCCAGATCCAAGAAATTCTGGGATCCCATACTTGATCCCTGAATTAACAAAACAGAAAACAGGCTTCCTGTGCATAACATTTTTTATTGAGTGAAGGCATCCATCCAAATTTTTTTATTTAAAACTTCCTTTCAAGCTCCTTTACACAAATAGAATATTACAGATATTACAGACAGAAAGCACCAAATTGCAGTTGGTCTGAACTTCTTGTAACGGCCAGTCAAGTTTCCAGTCTAGAATCATTTGAGATGTTCATAACATTGCTATTTTAATGTACCTTGAATTCTGACCTTAATGTCCTGAAGTGCCATGCACTTTCTGTACATTAAAAGTTTAAAGATGCATGAAAACATATCTTCTGTCTAATAAACAAAAAACAAAACAAACAAACAAACAAACAAAAACCCCCAAAGCAAAACTAAACTAAAGCAAAACAAAAAAATAATCTTAGAAAAGTAGGTGCTATGTACAGAAAACAACTATACTGCACAAAAAGATAGTTAACCCTTTTTTCCAACACTCATTCAAAATGTCTATTTCAGCTTGTCCTTAATGCCAGCCACTAGCAAAACTATGAGTCACTGCTACTTATTCTTGCTGATGATCTCAAGGAACTGCTTCAACTGCTAGTGACTGCCAGCACATGGGAACATCTTGTACAAGGAATCATCTCACAGCCAGGCCAGACAGAACAAAATATATCTGGTTTTAGGGTGGGAAACCACGAGGTATTATTTCAAGCCAGTCAATTGCTTTCCTGAGGAATGATGTATAAAGTGCTAAATATGCACGTCCCAGGGTATGATCCAGAAGATCTCACTTGAAACACTATGGCCATGGAGTGTCACCTACAAGGAAGCAGTTAGTGCTGCACTTGTTTTAGAAGGCATCAGTATGGAAATTGCCCCCACTCTGTGGAGATGGTGTATATGCTCTTTCAGTCTTCAAATGGTGAGCTTCTGCAAGAGGAAAGTAGTTCTGGCAAACAATCATTCTTCTCATGGAGGTGACTATTAGAAGAAGAAAAAACCAGGCTTTGTGCGAGACTTCTCTTGACTGAAATATTACTAAAAAAAATTGGACTCACCTTGTCTGTGAGAGCCTTTTGAAAGACGTTTGGGTAAGAGAGTTTTATTAACATGGCATATCTAGGTAGATGGTAAGTAGGTATTTTTCTCATTACAGAAGGAAGAAAACAATATAGAACTTGTTCATGAGAAGCAAAATTGTGTGATAAAGCTTTTGACCTTGAGCAATCTTTGAACAGTAATGTGTAAGGAAGGGTTTCTCCAAACAGTTTTTATTGTCACTATTTTACACAGTGAATGCAAGAACTTCTTTTAATATGCCGCTTAACCAGGAAGCAAATCAAATAAAATATTTTTTTCTTATAATGCCTTTGCAGCTGCCCATCAATTGTCTTTCTCTAGCTAAACAGAAAGCAGAAATACTTTACCACAAAATTCCTCACCCTTGCATGTACGACTGATGACATTCAAACAGATTGCAAAACCTGACATGATGTCAACTTGAAGTGAGTTGCTTACAAGCACAAAATTCCTACTACTAGTTCAGCTAAGCAGCTCAGGTTTATAATAAAGGCATCTGCAGACCAAACTGCTTGTATTTCTCTTCAGCCTAGAGACCTCATCTCTTTCCAGTCAATAGACATCATTTTCTTTTTTATGTAAAGAGAGGTAGGCATTGCACCTGGCTGTGAATGTTAAGTCTAGTGCATCAGCAACATCTTCAGATGAATCACTTGTAGTGAAGACAATTATTTTATTGTAGGCTGCCTTCACCACCTATTTGTGTTGTACATTAGGAAAAAAACCAAACCCTTCTAACAAAATACACTTTAATGATACTATGGAATACTTCATTCTTTATAATGGCATTAAGAAGATCTTACAGAAGCATCCAGAATGATCAGTGACAAACATCAAAAAATGTGAAAAAATATTTCATATTCAAAAAGGACTGCATTATTCCTACCAAGTACATTAAACTGTTTACGGTTCATTAAAAAGCATTTCTTCCTGTGTTAACTTTTTTCACTTGATAGAAATTAGATCCTAATTTGTGTCCAACTCAGGATATGAGTGCTTAGCACCTCTGAAAGCCAGGTCATTCCTCCTAATTTCCTTTGGACACTGTTTCCTGAGACTATCCTTCTAAGTACTTCCTACTTGAATGCTTAGGAGAGTAGAATACAGAAGGGATTCTATTTCCATTTCTGTAAAATGTCCCTAGAGGAACTGAAATGTAGCCTGTACCCACTGAGCATATTTTGATGTTTGTAATAAGCCCTGGTGCATGCTGGAAGACCCAAAAGAAGCTATTACTGAGTCAAAAGTTCCTCTGGGTCTTTTGCTGCATATATATAGCTTTGGTAAACTTTCAAACATTGTAACCTTTAATGGTTTAAAACATTCCCTGGAGGGCATATATTGATGTAGGTATGCTCAGGTGGGAATGGCTTCAAACAGGCTAGCTGTTCCACTATTGCTCTGGCCAAAGCCCAAAATCATTAACAGGATAGATAGGAGAGTTTGAGTAGTTACTTCACACTTTTTGTAGCATAAAAGCACCTTTCTTTACTGAGAAGATGAGGGGGTTTGTGCAGCAGCAGTTTTCTATGAGGCAAAAGAGATAGCTGAGACATATATGTGATCAAAATAATTCAACAGATGTGATTGGAGATTTTCTATCAAAATACTTTTAGAATTATTAATACTACTAATCATATTAAAAATAGTTCTCAGCAAAATCTAACTGGAAATTTCAAATTACAGACCAAATAATTCTGAATACAGAGCAACTTATCACTACATATTTCTCATGTAAAGCCTGTCAACTACCACTTGATGATGTTCCTACCGCTTCACAATGTGTAAGTGCCTTTGAATACCTTCAAGCTGTGGGGGGCACTGTACATAACACCACTAAATTCCCTACATCTTAATTGAGTTCTCCAGCTACGGGAAATTACACAAATAGTGGAGAATGGCATCCCAAAGCCTTTGAGGGAGAGAGTTTTTTAAAAAGCCTAAGCTATGAAAGAATAGGTACAGAAACCATGCATACTATGGTGGTTTTATAAAGCGGCACCTGAGAAAATAAGGTAAATGTGTGCATAGGTGCTGCAACACATCCAGGCAGAAAGACTTGGAAAACAGGCTACTTAGAAACTGTATGTCAGTAAATATTTCCAGGATTCTCTTTTGTTCTAGATTTCCTATCAGAATGTAAGTTTACCCTGTTATTCCCTTTCAAGCTGTGACCCTATTGTATGACCCAGCACACATGGCTCCATTTCTGCACCTTTTCTTTGAGAAAAACATGTTAGTCTCCCTTGGAGGTGGTAGAGAGTTAAAAATAAAAATAAAATAAGTAAATTACACTTCAACCCAATCAGATCTTTGAACATGGAAGATTCCAGTTACTTTAGGGACTGCAATATGTAAGCTATCTGTGGATTTTCCAGTGCATCTGGCACAAAACACTTATGGTCTTCAAGATGCATAAACAATGACAGGTAGATCTGGATAGGGAAGTAGGATGGCTAAATGAGAATATACGGAGTAACTAGGTACAAAAAACATGACCAAGAGAGATCACGAATTACACACACACACACACACACACACACACACACACACACACACACACCAAAGAAGTTAAAGGAGAAAATTAACAAGGTAAGTATTTAGAAGAGAAAGAAATTTTTGCATTGCTTTTTGTCTCAGGGAACCAAGGAGATACCAACATTTCCAAGTTAAGACAAGGAGCTTTTGATGATTCAGATATCGTAAGAGGAATGGCTGGAACAAATCAATAAGTAAAAGAAGAATGTATCTCAAGAATGGAATGCTGTTTATTCAGGAGTCCCAAAGCAATTTCAAAAGAAATCCACTGCAGTTTCAGATTGAAATCAGTTTGTATACTGAACCATGCAGGACAGCAGTCATCTTCTTGTAACTACTGAGAGAAATCGAGAAAAAATTCAGCTTCACACACATGTTAGTGCACTAATAATTGAGGAACCAATTAAAAACAAAAGTTAAATATGTGGATTGCAGTTAGAAGCCTTAATGCCTCATACGTCTCCTTAACCTACTAATATTCTTTTGGCATGTTAGCAGATAAGAAAGAACTGGCTGATACAAGTTTTCTGGACTTACAAAGAGCCTTTGAGAATGTTTCTCAGAAAAGGCTATTAGAGAAAATAAGTAATCACAGGGTGAGAAGTAAAGCATTGTCATTGATTAGAAACCAACTACAAAAAGGAGAACACAGAAGCAGAATACATTTATTAGTGGCTACTGCTCCATGTGGCTAAAGGTTAACAGCAGGGTGCCCTCAGGTTCTCTACAAAGGATGAGAGTGTTTAATCACTTTATTAATCATCTGGAAATTAGACTAACAATAAGATGGATATGTTTACAAGGAACACAACAAGTCTTAGATTAATCCAGGCCAAAGCAGGCCAAGGAGCTTTTGGGTTTCTTAAACGAGCTCAGGGAAAGGGGAAACAATGGCAGATGGAATGCAGCACTGCCAAGCCTAATAGAAGCATAGGAGAAAGAACCATGTGAAATATTTAATTTTGAATTAAAAACTCAGTATGACCACTGAAGGTGGGAAAAACCTCTTGATATACACAGATCAATGAAAGTTCTTCTCTGGGTTGAGCCACAACCTAAAATAAAAACATTTTTGAGAAAGAACAAAAAAAGGGAAGAATACTGGTATAAAGGCTGCAAAGGCTGAGGTTTATTTACTTAGGAGGGAAGGCTGGCATCTCCAAATGAAGAGTTTAAAAAGACATAATGAATAAGTAAATGTAAATAATGAATATAGTAAATTATATAATTGTATAACTCTCTTCACAAGACAAATGAGGAATTCAGTAAAACTGAAAATTTAAAACAGACAATTTTTTTATTATTATCTAAACCAAAGACACAGAACTCCATAACCGATGTTGCCAAGTCTAAAGGTAACACCATTTTAATGAAGGACTTTGATTTTTCTGCGTATTTATATATAAAAGTTCTTCACAGTACTCCGTTCTGTACAGCAAGCCAGAATCAAACCAATACAAACAGTAAATAAAAAGTCAAGCTACCTCTGCAGTTTTGCTCTTCTGTTTTCATGGGCACACGGCTTATTCTTATCACAACTTCTACACATCGTAAGCCATTCTTTTCAGCTGCAAGTCTTCTGTCATGGATACTCATATTTCATCTACTCTTTCAGAAAACTGTCCTGCTTAGTACAGTATATTACTGCATCAAAGACCCACAGTCAAAGGTGTCAGGAGAGGTTGGTTTGTAAAGAGCTTAGGGAGGGGAAAAGAGAAAAGGCTAGGTAATGGTAAACAATAAAGTGAAAAGAATAGCTATATCCTAAAAGGTATCTTAATTTGTCATCTTTACCACTGGTAGGCATGAATTGGAAATGTACTTAGTACAACCCTGGTGGCATCAAACCAAAGTGTGCTGTGTAACAAGGTCCCTTAGTGTGTTAAAGTAACAGTAACATGTGAAAAACTGTGCCTACAAGAAACTGCTAAAAAAAAGAAAAGCTTAATGCAGGAGGACTTGATACATGCACCTTTTTTACCACGAATCATAGGTAACGTCTACATTGTAATCTGTCAGAGCTGTAGGAAACTCTTGTATTACAGCAGATGTACAGACATTTTCATTTATATCAGCAATACACAAAATCCTTCTCTGTCGTGTAAGAAACTGCAGTTAAATGCCTTTATCAGTCAGTAGCCATTAATACAGCCCAAAAACTGTATGTGCAAGGGGTATAGTAGAAACCCATCCCTCTACTAGTATTTCAGTATATTCAAAATTATATTCCTGATTTTGATTCCTGCTTTGGCTATACCCCTTTAATATAATTCAGGTAAATGTAATCATATCCTTCTACCCTTCTTCATTTCAATCTAAGAATTTGCCATTAAACATCAGAAAAAGAAAATCCTACGGGAACTATACAAAAAAAATAGTAAGAACTATAGGAACACAGATCCTAACTTAATTATTACAAAGAACCAACAGTACTAATGCATGAAACTTGGAAAGAACCAGACTTTGATGAAAAATAAAAGTTAGAGAAAAATTGTCTCGAACACCATTCTAAGTACCATTGAAAAGGAAATTATCTCTAACAATAAAATATCCCTTCATTTATGAAATTATACTAATAGAAAAGAATATAGAAAAGTATTTTGTTGAGTTATAAGCATGATAAATTGACTACTGCCTAATATGAATTAAGAAGAAACTTTGCAAACTAACAAACAATTTTCTGGTCTGTTGTAGCCTTCATTTTACCTCCCAATCTTATTCCCAGAGGTAGGACAAGACACTAAGTAGATCACTGAGCAGCACGGTATGTCAGTTCCCATACCCTGCTTACTAAAAACATACTCTCTTCAGTTTTGGGATTCTTCAGTATCAGCTCCTTCAGGCTTCAGGATAAAACAATATGAGTATAATCTGAGATACATCCAATTGAAGCCTTATATGAATATATTGTCTATCTACTCTTAAGATGACCTAAGTTAAACATCTGCAGTTTTTGGCTGTCTGCCACTCTATCTGTTTTTCCTGCTGGCAGGACAATGTCTCTGCTGCTTGGTCTCCCTTGCAGTTCCTGGTCAGCTCAGTAGCACCTGGTGGTGGAGAAAGTGCTGATCACCTGGCAGGTCTTCCCCTTATGTTTCAATCAATCACACACACACTGATACTATTGCAGCAAATTATTTCTTTATCCATTTTTCTAGGTCAATGTATCACTTTTCTTGTCTCTTTTTATTCCTACTCAGGTTTAAAGTTGGGGAAAAGGTAAGAAAACTTCCTGGTGTATCAAAGGCTAAAAGCATTAAACCCCACAGATCTTCAGGAATATTGTTATGATTGGAATATAACCTCTCGAAAAACTGATTTTCTTCCTAGAAGTGCAGTAAATTTACTTAAAAACAACTCACAACAAGGCTTGAATTCTCAGGATTACAAAGCAATGACCACCTAAGTACTGGGAGTATTGCAATAAAAATTGGAAAGGTTCCCCATACTAACAGCAAATATTCTATCAGCCTGTCAATATTCTGCCAGTGTCATATTTTCTAGAGAACTATGCAGCACTTTCTAATCATTCAAGAAAAAAAAGCTTTACTCTGTGAAGAAAAATAATATCAATCCATACTATAGAGACAATTTTGTCCTCTGTGCTGAAAAAATCCAAAGAAAATTAAGTCTGCACAGGTATATAGAAATTGAAATAATTAAAAAGAAAATCAGTTACTTATGCTTTCCTGCATATCTGTTTGATATTTCAGTGGCTACCGAAAATTTGGACTGAGCTCTTTTTTTTCTTCTATCAGGAAACAAGAAAGTAAGTTAGAAGACAGTGAGGCCAGTATTTTTTTAAGACAAGTCAGACTTCTTTCACTGCTGCTGATTTCCCTCACACAGTTTTTTTTATTTTCATGATTGTTTAGATATTTTTGTACCATTCTCAATCCAAAAACTCCAGAGTCGCCATGAGGAGGCACTCACAGACAGCTCTGTTCAGCCTTATGTCGATGTGTTGGGAAGGTGCTGAGAATTCCATGGGGACAGAGGCAGCCCCAAGAGCCCAAAATGCAGCAGAGCTGCAGTGGTTCTGCTGCACAGAGGCTTGGCAGCTGCAGGGAAGGCATAGAGCAAAAATCTCCATCACCTCCATAGGCATGCCAGCAGAAGATAAAAAAATAATTTAAAAAAAAAATTAAGAAAGGATAATAGATTATCACTAATGCCATGATTCTATACAGCCAAGTGCAGCGAATCATTTCAGAGACTTGGCTCAGGGCCTTGAGTTTGAGCTGCAGTCCTGAAGAAATTGCTGAGATACTCTGGGAATTACTTCCAGTTTGAATTTCAGTCTCTTTAACTATACCTATGTGAATATTAACAAGGAGTGTGGCTCTATAGAAACAGCCTGTAAACTGAAACAGTGCTGAGAGCCTGGCACCCATGTGTGTTTCATCAGTTTTACTTCGGGCTAGTCCTAGTTCTATTAGACTGCATGTCCCTTACTGCCTGCAACTCAATTTAAGAGCACTTCTGGGGCACCCGTTTGCCTTTGCCTTCAGCAGAAAGCAATCCAGTTTGTGTGGTGAATCAAGATGCAGAAAGAGTGGCAGTGGGAGTGAGTGGGAGATTTGTTTCAAAGGCACACCCCTGACCTGAACTGAAATGCTAATGGAGGCACAGCCTGAGGGCAGCTGTCTGTACACAGCACAAGCACTTGAGATTTGTGAGCTTCCTGACTGTGCACAGATTCTGTAAGAAATAAATAGTTGCCTTTTAACTCTATTAAGACACGAAGTGAAGAACAGAATTTGAAGCAGGACCAGCCCTTTGAGCCACCTCATGGTGTACCTGCATGCTATGAGCCCCTGCACTGCTGAATTACTGTAATATTGAGTTCCCCAATAGTGCCATTACTTGCAGGAGAAAAAAAATAAAGAATTTCAGGTCTTTTGCTTCTCTTTCAAACTTATCATAAAATCATTTCAAACATCCTTCTATTCATATATACTTTATCCTGTACCCAGGATCACAATTTTAGAGGAATCCCAAAACAAGAGCTTATTGATATTCACAGCTATCTTATTCCTCCCTATGAGCTACTGATCTTCCCTGTCAGTCATGATTCTGATAAAAATATAAGATTTAAATAATTCCTCCAGGCTGCAAAACATAATATCTCCTCCTCCTGCAGATCTAAACAGCTATAAAAGGCGAAAAAGATCTCTTCCATCTGAAATATTGCCTCTCTTCAAATAAGGCCTATATAAAAACCTTACTGTTTTTTCAGCAATTAAAAATTACAAAGGAAACTACAGAAAAGTATATAATGTATATATTCTCTAAATATACATAATAATATAAATAAAATATAAAAAATAAATATTTGGGAAGTCAGTGTAATTCGTGCTTATATATTGCACAAGCTAACATTATTCTGCCTCTTAAAATATTTCAGAAAAAATTATAAGAATCGCATTATACAACAGTAATAAGAACCTGATCTCCCAGATAATTATAGCAATCAAAATATCCTAGTCTTAAAATACCCCAAACATAGACAAACAATAAATTTCATAATGATGTACAAATAAAGAAGCAGAAATAAAAATAATCTAAAATATTCCACTTAAGAAAATAGAACATTAAGGTAACTTCTTCCATAATTTGCAAATACTAGGTAACAGAGACACATGGAGTTTTAGGTGGTTTTGTACCAACCAATGATCAAAATTTCAGTCTAAACTTACAAAGGATCTCTACAAATGAATTGCAAACACCAGTGTAAGACAGGGTTAGTGTGTGTCCTGGCTATGACATCCTGGCAACTGATGCTTGTGTATTCTACATTTACCGTGGAGCTTTTCTGAAGTATTGATGAAAGCAAGAAAACACCCTATTTACATTTCCAGATCAGTCAGAAAAAAAAAACAAATCAGTGACTGAAAAATTAAAAGACCACTTAGAAACAATTGTGACATTTTCCTGTACTTCCTAAACTACTTCTTAATTTTGCATAATCCATGACATTTCAGATTTCCAAAGGACTCTACTTCAGGGCTGTCCTAGCCTCTCCAGGATGCCTGATCCTATTTCAATAATATCCTTGTCTCACCTCCCATAAGACATATAGAGATATATAGATATATAGATATATACACACACATATGTGTGTATAATACCTGTAATTTTTATTTCAGATGAGTCATTGTTAAAATTACTGCCTTTTATATGTGTGTTGAAATGTACCACAGAGCAAAACTTCCATTACCTGATCAATTCTTCAACTTATGCTTAAACTTTAACTGTATTTATGCCAACATAAATACAGAGTGTTTTTACAGCAATCAACGCAGCTTCTCTGGATTTAAACTAGCAATGCTACTACTGATCAGCATCTCTCCTTTTACCCCTCTGGATGACGTGCACTCTTAGCTGGAAACACTCTTTGTTTTCTTCAAAGTTTTCCCCTCCCTGGATAGCTGAACAAGTTAAGCTTATAATATTTTTCTACAGTACTACCTGAAAAATCAAAAGAATAAGAGAATACAATCAAGATCATGTACAAAAACAAAGAAAAGGGAAAAAATCATTAATCTAACAACAATAGCAAATTAGTAATGTCAGTCAAAGACAAGGAAAACAGCATTTAAAGGGCTCTGCAAATTGGTTTTTGTATCAAGGTTTGTAAAACAAATCAGTCTGAGTCAAATCTGTCCCTCTGAATTCATACGCTTGAGTTTTAAAGCATAACATGTGCCTCCTTTTCTCAAAACAGTATTAAGTAAATCATTGATTTCAATGGAGTTAGTCCTGGTTTTTGTCACTGTAGATTACTGACTAAAGAAAATTGGTCTACATTTACAAATGAAAATAAAACAATCTTTAAATTCACATCTATCATTACAGAGATTGGCGTGCGGTACATTTACTTGAGTCATGTCCCAGGAATCAATCTCAGTACCTAGATTTTGAAAAACTATTGTTATAGTAATGATTTAATTTCATTAATATAGTGAAGTTGCAAAAAAAAAGTATATAAGATTTAAATAGAGACAAAAGAAATCATAATGCACTTCTAACTGAATTGGGATATAAAACAGCAAGCCTCATTTCCTGAACTCCTGCGCTACACTCTATCTTGTTAGCTAAACTCAGTCTATAATAGAGGTCAATTCCCCAAGGACTATTATATCAGAAAGCATAAATGAAAAAATGTAAAAATACAAAAATTAATTCTGTTTCTAAAACAATTTGGGTAATATTTCAAACGCACCTTGCTCAGAAACTCCTACTTTTTCATAATACTGGTCCAAGTCCTGTCAGGTTCTCTGCAGAAATATTACATCAGGATTTTAACTCTACAGCAGAACAGGACTGAAAATGAACAGCTCTCATCTCTGAATGCATGAAGAATTTTAAAAGCCATCCCACAGGACCTTGGCTATGTTTTTTACTTGCTTCCTTTGTTTAAGTGCAGAACCTCAAGACAGTGGAATCTAATCCCCATATATCCCTCAGCCCTGGCCCTGCTCCAGGGCAGAGCCTCTATATTCCTGGCAGGCAGCATGTGCCAGGACATCCCCATGCACAGGGTGCTGGGAGCTTCCCATACTTGTTCCCTTCTGCAAAAAAAATTTCTTTTAATAAAAACTGCCCGGTCTCTCATTAAAGCACTGTACCACAGTGTTAACAGCTTGAACACAGAGTGTAAGGAAAAACATGACAGGATGGGTTTATACCTTAAGAGGCATAAAATTTGAAATATCCAAAAATAGATTCATTTGGGATACTTTATTAAATAATAAAAAGGCCAGTAAATGAGACTCTGACAATATGGACCTTTCTACACTAATTACACTACTTCCCTGACTTTAACACGGCTGGAATCAGTACAGACATATCCCACTGGAAAATAACCAGAAACTTGCTTAAGGAGTTTACAAATGATCTGTATTCTAAATAGATGCTACAGTATTACTTCTCTTCAAACCTTTCAGAGATTTTAATCTTTATCAAAGCATGGATTTGGGATAATCTGTAGATGCTTTTATTAAAATTATTACAACTGACATATGGAATTTGATTTTTATCATTTTTATAATATACACTGCAACTTATAGTTCTCTCATATTTTAAAAATAATTTACTTTTCAAGTGAGATGTGCTATACCAGATTTCACCACAAAGTGATCTTTTTTTTTAAAAGTCAGTTGCAAGTCTTTCAGTACACAAGAATTTTTACTTCCAACTGTGAAGTCTTCATTATCCTGAAGCCCTTCTATCCAGAAATCCAATTTCAACAAATATATGTGAATGCAATGTTAAAAGTATTCATGGGAAATTTGCATGTAATTTTTGTAGATATATTTTAAGTATATATACTTGTATTATTTATTCCCAGTAAAAACAAATCGGATGTTTCATTTGTTATTTTTTGTTGTTCTTCTACAAGCTGGGTTTTACTTTAACGAACATCTCTTTTTTTAATCCAGTGTGCACATATACAAATACGAACATTTGTCTCAACAGAGATCTTTTTAGTGCCTTTGAAAATACAACTTTAACAGTGATAAAGATACCTTTCTAAATAATGAAGTTATACTAGTAAAAAATTGTATTTTCTTGACTGAGCACAACAAATCAACTAATATGAGTTAAGAATATAATTTTCACACTAGAAAAAGCAGTTCTGTCTGCATACTGTTCCTCATGAAGAATAAGCATACATGAATAATTTTTTTATTTATCATCTCTAAGATATCTCTAAGATATGTAATTAAATTAATATAGATTTTTTAAAGTATTTAAGAGTTGCTCAGGTTCTTCCTTTAAATCCAAGTATTTATCTAAATGAATACGTCTCATGCAAAATTCATTTTTCAGAGAATAACCTGTGAGTGTAACCCCTCAAATACAGAGAGCAAGCTAGCCAATATAGAGCAATGATCAGCAAATCAACAAACTCTGGAAACTGTTTTATTCTCCTCAAAGAATTAATAAAATGAGAAAAATATTTTCTCTAAATATCTCATCTTTTTCCCATCCCTTTAATAAAGAATGCCCTCAGGTTCTGAATTGCTAATATCTTTAAAATGTAATAAAGATACTTCATTATGATGTTTTACAGAGATTAAGTCTGTTGACAAGCCCAAGACACCATTTACATAAGTTTTCAGGCAAATTGAAGGCAACATCTCATCTAACATGCAGAGGATCAACAAGAATTAAAAATGCATTCAAAAAGCACTCTAGATATCATACTTTCTCTATGGAAAATGTCTCCTAAATACTGCAATATAGAACACATTCTAAAATGCAAACATAATACAACTTTTTTCCTTTTTAAAATTTTAGAATTGATATATTTGAAAATATAATGGCTTAAATAATTAAATTACCTAAATAATACCCCAAAAAAAAAAAAAACCAAACACATAAAAATGTCAATGTCATATCCCAAAAATGAAAATTTGGGTTTTGTTGTTGGTTTGTTTTTTTTTTTTTTTGTAATTGCTCAGCTACTATTTCCCTTTAATTTCACTGAAGTAATTTAAAACATCCACAGTGAGTTCCAAAATGAATCAAAATTTCTAAAAACCTAGACCCAAATATGCTGTTTGTTGGTAACTTCAAATCATCTTCACTATTGTTTTTAATCACGAAGTTTTCTTCTGAAGTTGAACCCTCTGAATGAACTCTCAAGAACAATGTGTATGAAAGGTGAACATCCCCATCAGGTTCTCCAATACACTTCAAAGGACCAAAATATCCACATATAACTGCTGAAATTTTTCACTTTGGCATTTATCATCACCATTCGTCCCAACAATTGGGTTGCATTCAACCAGTTCTTCAAAGGATCATACCAAGATCTTAATAACGGCTTTAGGAGAGTGTTATTTCAAACACAGGTTTTGACACATGCCTCAGTTTGGATGAAAGAGATGAGATGATGGGTGGGAGAATATTAAGTGTTGGTCTACTTCTCTTCAGAGCACTTACCTCATGCCCTGTTCATTTTGTCATTATGGACCAGGAGCCCATTAGACACAGCTCCTAAATGTGCATGTTCTAAAGGAGCAATTTACATATTTCATATACCTACCCTGTTTGCAAACAAGGTCAGAACACAAATCCAAAAATAAATTTGGTCTTTATTATTTTAACATATCTTCAAATTAATTAAATCTCTCTACAACCCAGAAAATATCTCCAGTGCCTCACTACATTTGTATTCATCTAACTGACTGATGCTGTAAACTAAATCAAGCTCACACACATTCTCACTTAGAGATGTTCACTCTACTGTTCTGACAAGAGAAAAGTACTGTGAAATGTACATAGAAAAGTACAGTATGGTTATTGTAGTAAAGTGGCATAAATGTCTATGTGCTTCTTGAGGGAGAGAGTTTGGGTAGTCTTAGGAGTTCCCTCTGATTTGGACTATGGGAAGAAAATGAAATGTATAGGAATTCTCACATACATAGACACCTCCAACACAAAAATAAAAATCCATCCTCCTTGTACAGAGAGAAGGGAGAATAAGAGGAACAATCTCTAGCAGATCTACTAGCAAAAATGTCTATTAAGAAGATGACCCACAATTTTTGTTGTCTGTTTTCTTAACAGAAATAAAAACTAGAGGAGCCATATGTATAAACTCTTGGTCTCCCCTCTCTTAAAAAAAAAAAAAGTCATAAAAATACAGTTATGTCATACAAGACACTTTCCTATTCTCATCCCTAAGAAGTAGATTGCATAGCTCACACATTCTTCAGCAATAGAATAGTGAAAGAGACTTGTGATTTCACTG
Organism: Platyrinchus mystaceus; assembly: GCA_035041135.1. NCBI lineage: Eukaryota > Metazoa > Chordata > Aves > Passeriformes > Tyrannidae > Platyrinchus > Platyrinchus mystaceus. The sequence continues at coordinate 82,134,678 of JAWWLV010000001.1, forward strand.
GGCTGGTGTGGCACAGCACAAGTAGTGGGATTTTACAAACTTTCTCACAGTTAAATTTTGCATATGAACATAATTTCCTCCAAACTTAATTTTTCTACCAAAACCCCTTTCTTAGGATTCATCTAGCATGACTTTTGAGGTCAACAGTGGGTGGAGGTGTTTGTATTTGAGATAAAATGACAGTATGTCCTCTTTAGAGAAAATGGACAGAAAATAGATACTTTTAGGGCATAATCCACCTGACCTATTTTAGATGTCCACTTTATTGTGAACTGACTCAGACTCTAAAATTGCTTATGTATCTCCACTGACTACAATGAGAGTCTGAGCTTTTATATTTTGTGTGGATGTCCATAATGGATATCTACTTTTTTTTTCTTTTCATCAGGTGGATTATTTTATTTTACTATCTTCTGGGATATTATGACTGATACTTACCAAAAGTAATATTTAAGAATTCAGCTTCTAAGTTACTTTCTCCCTTTTAGGCAATTCACAGATCTAAATACATTATGGATCTTAGTGCAAGACTGAAATGATAAATTACTAAGTATAGACCAAATGATTTTTAGGCAGGATAAGTGATAGAACTATAATTTGCATTTTGATTACCTTTCCTAGAAGAACATGAAATGAAGAAGCATGATTGTCACAGTCTCTGCAAGGTGAATGTGAAGCATACTGCTTGATGTAAAGAGAACAAGTGAACAAAGTAAAATTCAGGGCAGAGCCATGACATCCCTAGATATGTGGCATGAACACCATGAAACATTAAATGGCGGCTGCTGAACTAGGGTGGAATCCACTTCAACTACTCTGTGCTAGTTTTCAGCAGTCCTTTTTTTCCTAAATCAGGAATGACGTACCCGCTGACATTATGAATGGGATGGGTATCTAGATGATCAACTAGATGGTAACTTTCAGAAAGTTAAGTGGGATTAAAACACTTGGAAAGAACACCCTGGGGAATTTTAGGAGTAAAGAGATCTGCTCCTGATCCAGCGGAGCAGTTAAGCAATTGAATGACCACAAGCATGTTCACAGTCCTCCTTGAGCGCAGTACCATTCATCTAGCTCAAAACAGGAGGCTGAAACATATTGCTGAATCAGGATTTTAGGCCAAAATACAAATCCAGTAGCACATAGTCAGTGTCACTTCCTTTATTATACCAGTGCACTATTGCAAGAAGAGTTATTCTAAATACATCCACATATTTGTCTTAAATTAGTTTTGAAAAATAATTCAACTTCTACTTTTTTTAAAAATCAGCTGACCAAATAAAATCAAAAAGCATCAAATTGTGCAAACATCAATTTATACAATCACATTAGTTTCACAGTATTTTAAACCAAAATTTTGAAAATTGTAAACATTTAATATTTATGTTTATATAATTTATAATTTTTAATTTACATATTTTATACTATTTAAAGAATGTTTATTTCTTTAAACACTTAAGCTTGTTTAAATACAGCATAGTAATCATTTAAAAAAGAGCTTCAAAATAAAGGTTTAGATTTCAACAGATTCTGAAAAGGTCTTAGTTCAGTAATTAATGAGTTTTTTCCTTTTTATACTAGAGTATCAGTGCAGATCTTCAAGGTTTAATTTGTAAGAGTTTCCTCTGATTAGCTTAGGTATCACTCTTGCATATAACAGAAGTATGTGATTAAGACATGACACTGAAATATCTAATTTTGTGGCAGATGCTGGTCTATGTGACCTTTTGTAACAGAAGGGTTCTTTTATCATTTGAGCTTTTGGTTTTGTATTTCTCATCTGCTCTTTTCTGCCAGCTTAGCTGAGAGTTTAAATCAAAACCTAATTAGACTACATATGCTGTTTAGGAAAAAGTTCTTGGAAAAGTAATGATTCATATAAGCTTTGATATTTGCAGATAACATCTAAAAAGAAATGTGATTTTAATTGTTTTAAATAACTTTCAATCATCCTCTTACTCAAATAAAAGTGGTTGAACACAGTTCTTTGATCAAAAAAAATTCTTCAGTAACAGAAATACCAACTCTATATTCCTATCAACTACACCATCTGTGTTTAATGATGAAACCCTTATTGATATGCATGCTTTTCAACTAAGAAGTATTATAACTCAGCTATAATAACTATAATAACTATAACTAGCTATAACTCAGTATCATATATCTATCATGTCATATACATATCAGTATCATAAACCTCAAATCAGAAGTTATCAAATTATATTTAATTTCTGAAAAACAAGAATCTGTGTGAACATGCTAAGCACCTAGGATGTCAGTCAAAGTTTGCTTTTTAACAAATTTTTTTTGATATAAAAAGAGTTGGTATTTTTTATTTTTCTCTTTTGATATTCCAGGAGGGACATTGAATTATATTAATGTTATTTTAACTATAATGCATTAGCTGACTTATACATTTCAACATATTAGTTAGCACTAGGGAAGGCCACATTTTAAACACTCTCAACTTTCAGTAGGTTAAAGAAACCTGCATCAAAAAATGATGACTAGTGTCATGTTCAAACATTAATAAATACATTTGCCAAGAAAGCCCTGGCCTCTGATACTTATCACAAAGATGCAAGTTCTATCTCTGAAAAAAAAAAACCAAAAAAAAACCCAAAAAAACCACTAAAAACCTTTACATTTTTACGTCCTACTTAGTCATTTGACCCAGTTCTTAATCAGAAGTAGCTAGAATTTTCTTTTATCCCACTGAGCGATTGCCTGCTGCCTTAAGAATAAGAACTTGAGTATTTCCCCTGATAGAAGGCTGACAAGTCTTAATGAGGAACTGTGTCTTCCAGCATCAAGCCAATACAGTTTCTGCTAATTGTCTGAATACAGTACTGTATCACACTGCATATAAAAATGATATTCTGGAAACCAAGAAATTATAGATATTGCCAAGACAAATCCCTGCAAATATAACCACAAATTTACAATGTGCAAAAGCAGAATTTCATAAATATTTTTTAAAAATCTAAATTAAATTTAAGACATAAAAACAGAAATATAGATCCAGACTTTCAGTTACTCCATTACTTTAGTGATTCAATAAAGATACAGGAAATTATTATGTCATCTAGTTGAATATGTGATACATTCAAACATTCTTCTTATATTTACTGTCTAGCCATTACTGTTTTGTGACTATCCTAACAAGGAAACAATATAGAGAGATATCAGACTTTAAGGATAGCTTCTAAGAAATAAATTGAAGATGCATTTATATTGAGACAACACTGATATCCCAAACCTCTGAACAATACATAAAGTCTACCAACATCCTAATAATATAAAATGAATATGCATGTTCATTGATACTATCAAAAAAGTGGGTTTCCAAATGTTCTACATGTGCAAAATTCTCAGCATTTTCTACATATTTTCAAAAACTCCAATGCAATTCAATAACAAGTTTAACAGTAAGATCTTAATTACAGGACAGCACTCTTAAAAAAAAAGGAAAAAAAGAAAGAAAAAAAGACTGAGTATACTTATATATTAAAACCAAAGCTCACCACATAGAATAGTTAAACGTGAACTGATAAGTCAAACAACTCCTGCCTGCAAACTTCTGCAGACTTCTGCAGTACGAAGCAATTACTTTCAAATATTCTTCAGAGACCAGGAGACATGTAGTGGAACACAGAACATTTTGAAAGTAAAGTTCATTTTCTTCTGGTTTCAGATAAATGAATAAAGATAAAGTCTGAAGTTTAGACTTGTGCATCAAAGGCATTTTTGAGATGTACTATTTGTTATCACCAACAGTACTTTCAGGAAAAGCGTAACTTGCTGGACTGAGAAACCCCCCATGATTTTCACACTTTGCTGTGAGAACTGTGTCAGGGTTGGGGGATGGTGTTGCAGAGAGATGGGGAAGGAGAAGGCAACACCCAATTACAAGTTTTAGGTTGAGTGTTTTTCAGTGTAAATTTTATTGATTTTTATCATCAACTATAACTGGTCAACTGGATGAAAAGCTTTTTTTCTGTGAATGAAGCCACCCTCTCAGAATGCTAAAGATGTCTTAAATAGAAATATACTATTTAAAAAGCCTTTCATTGCATTAAGCCAAGGCTTACATACATGATTATTGAATAAAGGCAGTATTTTCAGCATTTTGTTTAAAAGATAAGAAAAAGCAGCTCACCACACAAACCATGACATGAACCAATAGTGTGTATCTAAGCCACATAGCTAGATGTCATTTTCTGTCCTGATTCTTAAGCTAAGAATTATCTAAATATCCAACACGTTAAAAAAAAAGTTTACTTACACTGATTTATTTCCTGATTGAGTCTTATAAATGAATATATAAAACACCAGAAAGCCCAGCAAAACGTTGCAATAGTTCAGTTTCAGTTTCAAGTTTCACCTCTACACTCTTCAGAGGAGCCCACGCACAAGCACATCAACACACACGCCTATGAGACAGCTGGACGTGCCATCCGCTTCGCTCTCGCAGCCACCCGCACGGATCAAAAGGCTCCAGAGGGACCCAAAAGCACCAAGTCAGGGCGCGGGGGCAGAGAGAGGCTTCTCCCCTCCTGACTCGGGCTGTGTGCGCTGCCTTGCAGCACCTTGGACAGCGCTCTCCCGGCCCCGCCGCATAGCCCAGCCCAGCACAGTTCAGCCCAGCCCAGCCCAGCCCAGCCCAGCCCAGCCCAGCCCAGCCCAGCCCCGCGCCGGAGGGCTCATCCCCTGCGCTCCGCACGTGCACTGGCTAGGCACCTGCACTGCCCACCAGATTCCCTGGAAAGAGGGAAAACCCACAAAGTCACAGCCTTGGTTGGGGTTTTCTTCCTTTCCCCTGCTGGAATATCTTTCATTTTTAACACAGACTGGTCGGCCAAATTCTCAAAACATAGAGCAGTATCGTCTGGCACTCAGAACTGGAGAAATGTAGGTCGTTGGCACTGTGTTTGTCTAGCTCATTTAAGTTTCACGCAATCATCTTAATGTCAACAACTTTTTCCCCATCATTAGACAAATATTTCTTCTCATCGGGTATCTGAAGGGGAAATAATTATATAGCATACATGTGCTGTTCTGTTCATTTTCAACATCTTTTACACTATGATATTCTGTAGAGCAACTGCGCACTTTGCAGTAAAGTTCAGCCAAACTAAACTGTGACACAAAAAAAATCACTTTAAGCAAGTAGATGTGGATTGTTTGGCAGCACAGAATAGTAGGTCAATTTCTACTTAAAGAGCTACTGAAATGGTAAAGATGTCCTTACAGCAGTAGACATCTATTTACATTTGACACCCTTTTTTACTTATCCAATTCACTCTGGAAATAAAATGGGTTTACATTATCAGTAACTGAGTACATAGCATATATACAATGAGTGCGTACATGCACAATTTGCAACCTAAAAACAGTGGAGTCAAAACTACTTTATTCTTGTCAGGTGTAACAAGAACAAATAAATATAGCAACTTTCCTATTTTATCCAATTAGATAATGGGCTATTTCAGCTCCTGCAGGGACTGTGGATAGATTTCTGTGGCAAAGACATGCAAATTACACTAACTTATTGGTGAATGGGATTCTTTAGGCATGGACTGTTACCATGGAATGATTTGAGAAGGCCCTGCTGAAGTTACAAAGTGCAGAGGTACTCTAGGCCTCCTGTTCAGAGCAGTGATTTGTGTACACTTGTGTTTCACTGCTAAAGCAGAATTTGGTTCATACTGGTTAGTGTAGAGCTACAGTAGTTGAGATAATCCAGTTCAGGGCAGAAACCATTCACCTCAACAAGTACTGAAACGGGGAAAGAATGCAATTAGCTATTTTATATGCTCAGGACAGCACTTTTTTCTGCCCTGTCTTGAGAGATAGGCCAACTAATCTTGTGCAAAAGTAGAGAGAAGGCAACAACTACAAGAGACAAAGTAGGACCCTCTGCTTTGTAGCACAGAAAAAGAAAAACCTTTGGATCTCTCTCAGCCGTCACCAGTGGCACCAAAGAAAACAGCTGCGTCTTATCGAAACGTTGTTAGCATCACTTCCAAACCAAGGCCCACCGCGCTGCCCGTTGACAGACACCCTTGTCCTCCAACTTTTCCCAGGTCCAAAGATTTTGGCAGAGCGCCTGGAGGCACGGTCCCGTTCTCCGCTCCCGAAGTGGCCCGGCGCCGCGCCGCTCCGCCGCCGTAGGGCACCTCCGTCCCTGGGGCCAAGCGCCCGACGGAACCCACCCGGAGCCTCCGGCGTGTGCCCCTGGCCGCCGCGGGGGCACGGAACGCCAGTCCTGGGGAGCACCGCGGACACTCACCGCCCCGAGGGCCGACGGCCAGGGCAGCACCGTCGGGCAGCCCCGGCCTCTACCGCCGCTCCGAGCCCCGCTCATTGTCATGCAGCCCCAGTCGCTGCCTGCCGCCAAGCCGCATCCGAGCCCGCTGGAAGCCGGCAGCCGAGCCGGAGCCAATCGCATATTCATGAGGAGGGGGAAGTCCAGCGCTACGCTCCCAGAGGACCGAGGATCACTTCTTTCTGCTTTTTCCCAAGCTTCCCCCTCTCTCTTCCTCCCTTTTAACAACGCGCTAACGGGGGCATCCCGGCCGACACACCCCACTGCTCCGCCTGACCCATACGAACCGCGGCCGCCGACGCCAGGGACAGAGACCGAAGCAGGCACAACAGGGACCACGGCAGCCACAACAGCCGAAGGAGGGACGCCAACCCGCCAGCCAGGGACAGGAAGCACAGCAGGGGCTCCTACCTTACAATCCTCAGGACACGATTTCACCGAGTACTCATCCGACTGTAAATATTTCTGGAGCATAACCTCAAACTCTTCATATTTCTCCTGAGCGTGCTGGTCGTAGCGCTGGTAAGCCTGGACGCACTGGCTGCAGGAGCCTTCCCCCCTCAGCACCACATCCAGACTGCAGTTCAAAGTGTCCGGATTGGACAACCCGGCGAACAACTCCCAAAGTGTGTAGGAATTACAAAAGGAAAGGTAAAAATCCGTCAGGTCCCAGCCGGGCGTCGGGCTCTGCCCCGCGCCCGGCGGTCGCCCCGACCCCCCCCGCGGCCGGCACACCGCCTCCGCGTCCCCCACGCTGAAGCACTGCCCGGACGAGGAGCCCGGGGGGGGACACGTCTCCAGGGGCCTGGTGGTGGAGTTCCCTAGGAAAGCAGCTTTGCCGTGCCGGGGCTCGGTGCCGTTGGTGCGGCCGCCGCGGCTGCCGCCACCGCTGCTGCCGGGGGAGGGCGGGAGGGAGGGCGAGGGGGGGGCGAGGAGCCGGGGCGCGGGGGGCGCCGGCTCCCCCATGCCCGCCAGCAGCTCCGGCTCCGCGGGCTCCGGCTTCTCGGGCGGCGGCTGCTCCTTCTCTCCGGTTCCCGTGAATTTGGCCTCGGCGCAGAACCACAAGTGATCAGAGAGCAGGACCGTGAAAAACAAGAGCGATGCCAGGGACAGTCGCCATTTCTGAGCCCTCTCTGAATCCGTGAAGGGTTTCTCGTTCTCCCGGGGTGCGAACCAGATTTTTAAGCCGTCATCATACTGCCGACTACACATCCAAGCACCCCTGGTCATATTTTGGGAACGCACAGCCCTGGCCGACTCCACCGTGAGGGCTCCTTTGCCAGTGTCACCACAATATGCATTGACTTAAAAGATTGGGGGGATTTTCTTGCCTGCCTTCCCTTCTCTCGCTCGCTCTTTCGCTCTCTCCCTCTTCCACTCTCCCCCCTCTCTCTTTCTCCCTCTTCTTTCTTTCTTCCTTCTTTTTCTTCCACTGAGATAATGTTGGTTTTCGCCGGTGGCTCTGCCTTGGTCTCACCACACGAAGCAGCCCCAGTCCATCCAACGCGGAGTGCCGTGGAGAAGATAAGAGCAATAACGCAGAGAGAGGAGGAGGGAGAGGAGATGGTGGTGGTGGTAGTGGTAGTGGTGATAGTTGGTGGTGGCAGGGCTGCGCGACTGGTCCTTTGCCCCTCTCACCCAGGCATGGTCAGATCGCAGCTCCCCATCTCCCTCCTGAGAAAAGCCCACTGCCCCCGGACAACCGCATGCCGCGTCCCCCGCTGCCGACGGACGGCTCCGGGAGGGCTCCTCGCCTCCTCTTCCTCCCTGCCGCCGCCGCTGCTCCTCTTCCTCAGTCCAGAGCCGCGGCACAGATGCCTGCACCGCTGTCTTAGTCTCCTCTTTCTTCTCTCCCCCCTCCGCTCTAACTGGAAAGACGCTGCTGCAAGGCTCCCGGAGCGCTGCTGAGGATGCTGAAGAGGAGGAGGAGGAAGAGGAAGAGGAGGAGGAGGCTGCCGGGGCCGCCGCCGCTGCTGGTGACAATGGGCTGCGGCTGCCGCCGCTGCTGCCGCCGGGCGCGGTGTCCCCGGGCGCACGGGGCGGAACTGCCTGGCTGGGGGCCCCCGATGGGCACAGGCATCTTGGGCCCCTGGGCTAAGTTGCCGCCATCTTCGTCCTGGAGAAACACTTTTTTGGGGGGAGCTCTGCCTTTTGCGTCATCTCCTCCCGCGCCGAGATCTCTCTATCCTGGCGCATTGGCAGCAGCAGCCACTCTGCCTCCTCCTGCCTGAGGAGGAGGAGGAGGTGGGAGAGGCATTGGGGACCACATGGCCCCTCCAAAGGGCTTCATCGGTGCAACTCCTTCTACTCATCTCACCGAAGGGTACCACTCTCCACCCCTCTCCCCTTTGCGGCCATGGAACACCATGTCCATGCAGGATGGTGACTGGAGAGGTCTGTTGCCGTGTCTGTCCTTGTCATAGCAAATCACAAATGGCATATGAAACTCTGGGCTCTGCATCCTGACCGGTTCTGGACACACGGTAAAATGCCCGATCACAGTTGTCTGTCTTTCAGTCAGCAAGTTGGAAAGGAAAATGACCGTAAACCCCAAGCTGTTCCCCCAAGAGAAGATTTGCAGAACCCTGGTCCAGCACGTGAGCTGGATAAATACTACCAGTCTGTGTGTGTCCCAGTTTAGATGTCAGTGCCTGGAGAGAAAGACAGAGAGGTCAGGCTTAGCTCTCCTGCCTGGTTGATGAATCGCTGATGATCTCCACTTGAACCCACAGCAGAGATCAACCACCTTGTGTCCTTTCTCTGTCCTGAGGAACTGTTAATGGCCCTTGAACAAGGTGTAAAATGTATCCCACAATGTAGCTTGTCACATTTTTTTGTTAAATTTTTTTTTTCTTAAAAAACATGGCCATATATAAGCTGATATAGCTTGGTGATGGTTCTCAAATTCAGCCTTGAAAGGTGTAGTGGAAAGATATCTGAAACTAAACCATACCAGAGGAGAACAAAACTTGTACTATTTCTGACTGCAGCTGTCATTAACTGAGGGGTGAGCTTACAAAGGAATGTACTGGAATTTCTGTCACTTTGAGCAATAAATCAAGGCTAGATGTCTTTCAAAAGGAGACAGTATACCTCTAACAGAAGATGAAGACCCAAGGGAGGAATTGCAGAGAGAGGTTCTATGCCCTGTGTTTTGCTGGGGGTCAAAGTATATTATCATAATGGTCTCATCTGGCCTTAAAAGATCTTTGAGTCAAATACTATACTGAGCAGGAGTTATCTGATGATTTTATTTTGATAGGCTATTTAAAGACCAGAAATAAGTGCTAATATTATAAGGAAAGGTCTACAGTACTCAAATCAGAATGCATCTTTGCAATTCTTAGTCATACCATCTGCTAATGGTACATTATTAATTTTGATCTTGGAGCTTTGATTGCAATGATTTGACACACTGGGCCCCATACTGAATCTGCATTTTTGTAATGCTTTCTGTTCCAGGACAATACTGTGACCAAGCTTTTAAAAGGAAATCAGAAAAACTTTACATCTCTAAAATGTAATGTCATTTATTTAATTGCCTTTTGCTAGTTTGATTAAGTATTTTGTAGTAGAATAAAGGGAATGCAACAAAAAATCAGGACAAAAAAAAAACCAAACCAAATCAAAAACCACTGGGATAAGCAACAGGTTCCTGATATTAGGTTTGAGATTTTAAAATTGTGCTCTACTAAAATATGTGGCAGTGGCTGCATAATTATTCTGTGTTATTGGGGTCTGCACCTGGCAAACAGGGTTAATTTATGTACTTTTTTCTTTTTAATATTGTTTCCCTTTTGTCCAGTTGGGAAAATGAGAGAATAATAGGCAATTTTGCAATCCACAAAAAAAATGAGAAAAGTTCTTTATCTCCATAGTGGAACTTCAAGAGTTGGAAATGAAAACATGCTGCTATTCAGATCTCATCCAAAACTTAATACAAAACTGAATTCCTAAGTCTGTGTTCCTCTGTTTACACTTGTCTAAGATCAAAGCACATATACTCAAAGTCAATCTGCTAGGATTATTTAGATACACTTGGCTTCTCAAAAATAATCCATTTTCATGTCATGTAATATTTTCACACATTTCCCAACTTTTGCCTGGAAAAGCAGTGAGAGTTCTTTTTTGACACCTAGCAATAAACTATAATAAGACATTCAGTAATTTTGAAATGTACACATCCTTGCTTTTCCAGTGACAGTTTTCTGTAACAAAGAATATGTCACACAGAACTGTTGTTTTGCCTGTTGTGTTTCCCCCAAAGCCCCATTCCCTCTCCACCTAGCATGGTGAATAACTTGCAGTGTTACCTGCAGTTGCTGGTTCCTGATGGATATGAACAGATGCAGTTCAGTTCTCTGGTGCCCCTTAGTGTTAGGTCTTGGAGCTCAAGGGAAAAAATAAGGCTATAAAATAACATCTGAAAATCAAGAAGCTGCACGCGGTGGAAGAAAGAATCTGAAGTATATACTGTAGCTGCTTTCTCTCAAAGTCCCTTCAACATTTTTTTATCATAAATCTGATGTAAATAACAGCCTTTTATTTAAAATAGCTTAATGAACTATATGAACATGAAGAAAAGGGAAAAACCTTCTTCAAAAATACCATTATAGAAGTATGTACCCATATTCATCCTTCTTCCTAAATAACTCTAGTGGTGCAAAATACTCGCTTCACTTTGAAATTTCACTTTTTACTGGGAATATTTATTACTCTTGTTCCAAAGCTTGGCAAGTGTGAGGAACTCATGGAAATCTGTCTCTCTAGATGGTGGAGTCACCAGATGTTTCACAGACAGATCTCCTTAAAGTAATGTAGTTCAGTGTCATCTCTGCTGTACTGTGCTTTAATCAATACAATCAGAGCTGATGTTCTGTAATTGTTTGAGTCATAGTATGTAAGATAGCTGATTTATCAAGCAGTGAGGACAAAGCCCAATAGAATGAGCATGCACAAACTCAAGATACTTGAAGCTATTGTTTCACCTGCATACCGTGTGTTTTCTTTGTGAAAATACTTCACATTAACAAGCAGATATATTTGACATAACATTTTAATGGTAATAAACTTGTCAGAATAAAAGGCTTTGCTGTTTCAAAGTAAATGCTCCAAAATTTCTGCCTAATATCATGCATACAGTAATTTCTTGCATTACTCTCTCGCATTACTTTGATTGTTGATTACAAAACTGTAATATCAAAAGAGCTGTATGTAGGTCTTTCAGAGGATTGTAATTGGTTTGAGAGCCACATATTGTCTTTGTAATGTATATTCTTTATACAAGAAAAAACTTGTTTTGTAATTGCTAAGCATAATTTCTTTTTGTAAAAAAAACAAGCTATTTTTTAAAAAGTAGATTTCCTTTTAATTTTGGATTGACTGGTTCTACTGATAGTAGCAATTGTTGCAACAATTACTAACAGAAATACGCAGTTAAACCCTTGCGCTGGAGGCTCATCCAGCACTTTTAATATCAAGGTATCATTATCAGACCCTTTACTAGTTCCTCTTAAGAATTTTTTAACAGGTTAAACAATTTGTATTCTATAGGAATATCTATACAGTCTTCATAGGCAAAATGATATGTCAAGTATGTGGTTTAGCATCCTCAGGGTTGTATAGTTTTTGTTTTATTTTGACTTCTTACAACAAAGTTTGGATATTATATTGCCTATTACCTGGGAAGGGAGTCAGAGGTTTAATTATCTGAATATATTTGATAAGAATAATATCCATGATGGTTGTAAGACACAAAGAAGTTAAGAGCACTATAGAATTCACTTTATTTCTCATCACATTCCTAATGTTTTAGATTCCTATTCAGTATTTTTCGGAAAGCTGATTTACTGTGAGAAAGCTTCAGGCATCTGGGCCTGATTGCCCCAAAGCAATGGGAAATTTATGTTAATGTTATCAGGCACAGAAGCTCCTAATCCCTGTTCCAACAGCACTAATTCAGATTTTAAGATTCGTGCATGCTCCTTTGTTCCCACTTTCCACATTACCTTCAATTTTGCCCCTTTGTCTTGATTTTTTTTCATCTTTTCTTACCAAGTTAGAGGATAACTATCACCCTGTAAGTTATAAAAGTTTGTCAGACTGAATTTTAAAAGGCTGTGCAGTACAAACTTCAAAGATACTGATGTTGTTGATTGAATTATCTTGCAGATGTTTGCTCGGTATCCTATGAGACTTCTTGTTAGAGAATGAGAACATATTTTTGTTGACATTGTCAGCCATGGGGCAATGACTGGACAACATAGGGAGTCCAATAATTTCTCTCCAAAAATTGTAGGTCATCCTTATCATGACATCTTTATAATGAGAGCTCAGTCATAATATTACATCCAGCTGGTATATTTGGGCATGAGCTGAAATGAACTGAGGCTATTCTTCATTAACTGAAGCCATCAAACAAGTGAAATATAACTTTTGCACATGACTGCAGCAGGAAAAAAGATAATATAAATGTCTTGCACAAATTAGCCTATGTCTGTTAGAATAAGGTCTGATCCACGACACGCTGAGATCAGGGGAAAGATTGCAATGGATTTTTTAGCCAGGCTTGTGGAAAGGAAATAGATAGAAGAATAAAAATTCTCCCCATATGTCAATGGGAGAAAAGCGATTGAAAGCACCACCAAAATGTAGATTACAGCTTTTAAAATGTTTTATTCCTAGTTTCCCTCTATGACTAATTGTAAAAATTTCATGTTTTCTAATAAATATTATAGCCTGATTATGTGATTAAGTTTTTACAGACATCAAAGACATCTTTTTTATCTTTTCTGCTTGGTTGTCTTATAGGTATCCTAGCCCTTCCTTGTGTCAAAATTCACCTTAAAGGAAAAAAAAATACTTGATTTTTTTCTCAGAAATACTCTTTTGTAATATTTTTTTTTTAATATGTGTGCACTATGTAAAAAGTCTTAGGTTTTGCTTGATCAATCAAATAGTTTTCATTTGCTCTCTCTCAGCCTCACTGAAAGGAAAAAAAAAAGAAGTGCTTTCAGAGACAACCTCACTGAAAGTGTACTTCATAGTATAGTTTCCTGTTGAAGCATGTTACTGTAGAATGTTTTTTATCAGCTTGAGTTACAATGCCTACATAAGGAAGGTTTTTTTGTGGTGCACTGATACGATCTTGCTATTCCAGAATTCACACTAACTTGTTTGTAGCCCTGTGTTTACCTATGTCTGTGGTATGAAGAATGTAGGAAAAAATTTT
>JAWWLV010000001.1:82148336-82161637 GCA_035041135.1 Platyrinchus mystaceus
TCCAGAATTCACACTAACTTGTTTGTAGCCCTGTGTTTACCTATGTCTGTGGTATGAAGAATGTAGGAAAAAATTTTTGAAAATTTAAAAATAATGCATGCTACCAAGTAATCTCCCCGCTTTTCACTCCACATTTTATTCCACATTCCTGGGAAATATGCCATCCTAGAAAACTCTTTTCAGACTGACCTTATGAAAGTTTGGTAATATCATTTGTAATATGTTCAAGTACTCATGGCTGCAGAGTAAATTTTAAATGCATGATAGTGTAGGCATGCCAGAGACACACACACGTGTGGGGGTTTCTTCTTTTGACCAGAAAAAATATCCCTACTACTGAAACATACATAATTATGTATAAATTTGATATAGAGCTTGACTATTGGTTGAATAATTGTCATTGTAACATATATATATATATCCTAAAAAAAACATAAACAGTTTTCAGCACTTTTCATCTCATCTAGCCTTAGCTATGTAGACTTAAGCATCCAGTCAAAGTTTATCCTTTCATCATCTTACTAATAAAAAGATACAGTTACCTCCAGAGCACAGCTTATTCCATCCTTAAATAGGTTGCTAGGATGGGCAGTCTTGTATGGCAAGTCATATTCTGTCATCTCTTTACACTGATTAGGGAAGAAATCGCCCTGATTAACTTTAAATTAATGCTTACCTAGGCTGGTTTTGGCTGAGATAGAGTTAATTTTCTTCAGAATAGCTGGTACAAGGCTATGTTTGGGATTTGTACTGGAAACAGTGGTGATAACCCAGGGATGTTTTTGTTATTGATGGGCAGTGCTTGCACAACATCAAGGACCCCACTCCACCAGCGAGCAGTTTGGGCATGCACAAGGAGCTGGGAGGGGACACAGCTGGGACAGCTGACCCCAACTGATCAAAGGGATATCCCAGACCATATGATGACATGTTCAGCATATAGAGCTGAGGGAAGAAGAAGGAAACTGGAAATGTTCAGAGTGATAATGTTTTTCTTCCCAAGTTACCATTACACCTGATGGAGCCCAGCTTTCCTGGGAATGGCTGAACACCTGCCTGCCCATGGGAAGTGGTGATTGAATTCCTTGGTTTGCTTTGCTTGCATGGGTGGCTTTTGCGTTCCCTATTAAACTGTCTTTATCTCAACCCATGAGTTTTCTCACTTTTACCTCCCAGTTCTCTCTGCTATCTCACTAGAGGGGAGTGAGCAAGCAACTGTGTGGGGCTGTTACTGGCTGGGGTTTAAACATTGCACCCAGCTTATAATATCCAAAAGATAAGCAAACATTTTAAGTTAATCAGCCAAGTTCCTGACCTTACCTTTGTGTCCTACAAAAGATTCTTCCTGAGAAAAAAGCTGCAGATGAGCATTGAAGTACATATGTGAGACTTTTTTTATCTTTCCTTTCATGCCATATTTTGTTGTTTACTAGTAAAACAGACATGAATGAACCATACATTGACAGTCGTTATTTTTTGAGCCCGGTCAGATCCTTTTCCGTCAAATTGTAATATCCTTCCTTCTGCCAAGTGGCTGCGATGCCATCTGCCAGCAAGGGAAAGAGAGGGTGGGTTTTTTCTCTCTGCCTTCCAGGGTTATTCCTGTGAAGAAGACATGTGACTCAAGTTGTAGGATGACTCAAGCTCTTATGGTCTTTTTGGAGTCATCCCACAATCAATTTAATGTGTCTGACCTGAAGGCAAATGTCTCCTTTTGTCTGCAACATCACCAGCAATTTTATAAACTTTGGCTTCTGTTTCATACGCCTTGCGAGAGATTCAGAGAACTGAGTGCAGGCTGAAAGCAAAGAGCTCCTGAGATTTTATTCTATTCCCACTCTTTAGATGGGTCATGATTCTGGCAAAGTATACATTCCCTCTTCCTCAGCATCTCTATAAACAGGGGAGGCTGGGAGAATTGGGTAATGCCTGCAAAGTGCTGTTTTAAATAGTAGAAATAATGAATTTTCCTCTTTATGGGCTACTATAGGTCAGCACAATCTGTTATTCCTTATCTCATTTAGCTCCTAAGGACTGAATATTTGTTATTGTTTCAAAGAGCTTGCTCTCCCTTTCTGAGTGGCATACATATCTTTGTGTGTTTCTACAAAAAGGATCCCATTCAGATCATTCTCAATCTTAGAGTAAATGAACAGTGTTGCTCTTCTAATTTTCCAGTAAAATATATTACTCGATATTTGGTGATATGTTACATTTTCGTTACATTGAATTGCTGGAAAAGGGGACTTTATTTGCATGGGTTTTTTTCTTGTTGGGGGAAGATAGAGAAAGGAAATGTAATTATACTGGGTACTTTAATCACCTAATTAGTTTCAATGGGTCTTAGATTTAACTCTTACATTCTGTTGAAATTCATTTTTTTTTCTCTTTCCTTTTATCTTGCTCTCTCTTTTTGCTTCTGGATCAGCCCCTGAAGGCTGGCTGTGGCTGTCTAACACTCACTTCTCCCATATCACCAAAGCAAATACTGCTTCCAGCCTGTTACCTTGTATATACTGAGCCTTGCAAGGGATAGGCAGACAGACTTGGCCTCTAAGTATCACCATTATAGCTATAATTTTCTTGAAACCACACACAGGGCTGGCCCAGGGCCAGTGGAATTGGACTGAATGTTGCTGAGGTGACTGCACGCTCTCAGAGTTCACAGACCATCATTTTATAAAGTGTTGGCTAGCTCTGCTGCATAAAGGCTCCATGAAACAGTAAGAGAAAACACTACAGAAGGGCAAAGATCTTCAGCTCCTTTCTGGTATTCCTATAAAAAAATAGTGCAATTTCACTGTTATTACTTTTTTTGAACATTTCTTATAATTACTTATAGTAAGCAACTTCTTGAAATCCTGAATTACAGATCCCTTTTAGTAATGCAAAAATGTAGTAGGAGTCACCACTATAAGTTAGATACCTAAGGTAACACTGACAAAGAGGGAATTCAATAAAGTTAAGATAGCTAATCTCTAAAGTCCTTCCTTTAGTCAGTGTAGAGAGATAGGATGCTTGGCAGGGAATAATTTTAATTAGACCCTTCTCTAGATCACCCTGCAGGAGAACCTCTGTCTCTCCTTTCTGTCCACTAAGCCTCAGGAAGGAGCTGGTTTAGTTTGGCACCTTAAGTGAGGCTTGAAACTGCTCTGCAGAATCTCTGATGTGCAGGGCACATAAATTAAAATCATGAGAAGGTGTAGTAAGTGGTTGATAGACATAGGATCAGGAAGGGTGAGAGTGTTATGACAGTAAATACATAGTTAATGAATAACCAGTGGGGAGATCACAACTCATATCAACATTACTGTAACTTGGAGAAACACTTTTGAAATGGAAAAACATTGTTTTTCTTTTTCCGTTTTTTTTTTTTTTTTTTTAAATAAATATTTCTAGCTGCCTTATTTTTCGGCTACTCTAAAAGCCACCCTCAGTCTGGACTTTCTGCAGTGACTAGCTTGAATGAAAGGACAGATTTGGGTGTTCAAAACAGTGAAACTTGTGTTGACCTAAAAGTTGTCAGGGCAGACCAAATTAAATGATGCTTTGACCTACAGGTCAAAGGTTTTAAGTTTATCACTTGAGTGAATATAATACTCTCTTAGGGTATTTCAAAAGCAAAGCCAGCATAGCTAGGTTAAAAAGTGGCACAAAGAATGTACAAGAAAAGTGAAGAGCTTATTTTCTTTATAGATACAGAGATATGAAGAACTCCATGTTATATGGAGAAATTCCATCCAGAAATGTAGAGTTAGGACTTGAAAATTTCATAGTTTTCAATAGCCTTCTGGCAGAAATTTGATTTCTTAATTGCAATTTATCTACCGATTGGATGATGAAGATACAGATGAATAAATGATGGAATATTTTTAATATTAGGCATTTCAAAAAACTTCATAAGATGTTAAAAGTTAATAGATGTTTAGACAGTATGGGGGTAACTGAAATGTTTATGGTATGTTCCATAGGCATAAAGCCAGTCTATGTGCTTTCCATAACTTCCTTTTAGAGGCTTTGTCATATTTCCTAGGCAACTTTTGCTGTCCTTGGGTACTGTAATAGTAGAACCATATACACTGGTGATTCTCGGGGGAAGCAGGAACTATTTTTTAGTAGCTAGTTGTATCCCTGTGTAGACTCTTCTCCTACTTGCAAAGAAAAAAGAGAAAGACTCTTTCAGGGTACTTCAGAGTATGGAAGTTTAGCTTTCCATTGCCAAAATTATTTTTGAGATGAAAATTAAAGCTTCTAGTTTCACAGATGCATTTGAGAATGCTGCTCCTAATTTATTGTGCAAAATTGTACATGTCCAGTCTTTTTTACCTCAAGAAGCAATGTAAAAAAAGACCTAATGAAAAGTTATTTTTTTAGGTGTTAACTGTGTCTATTAATAATTTTGCATTATGAAGAATGAAAAAATATATGCTCATCATAAACCCATACATATATCTGTTCTTGGGAAGAGATGGCAAAGATAATCTGCTCTTGACTGTTATCCAGTGTCACAACTTATGCCACCACATACCGTGAATTGAAAAACATTTGAGCCATTAAGCTAAAAGCACAAATCTAAGGTGAATTTAAGAATTTCCTTTCCTTCTATGCATGTAACCATTTGTCCTAGTTACAAGGGCTGGGAACAGGGGCTGGCTTTATCACTATGTGGGTATAACCAAAACTGTGTATTCTACACCCTCTATGTCATTTCTGATGGAAATGGTCCATTTGCAGCAGCTGCCCAGGGCACACCCAACACCTCAGGCTACAAGCTGGGTGTTAAAGAACCCTGTGAGAAGTATTTCTTTGTCTTCACGCTAATGAGTTATCTATGATAACTCCCCTCCAGGGAGGCATTAGCACCTTCACACCCAGCCTGAGGGGTCATCTCTGCTAATGGGCCATACTGGACTGGCATAATAGGCAGCTGCAACACCTAGACATCAAAGATTCCAAAAATATCCCATGACTACAGAGTTAAATCACCCTCTGAGAAACTCCCTGCCGTGGGCGAGGTACTGGACATTCCCACCTGAACCTGAGCATATATAATCTTGGGGGTTTGGGACTTCTGGGACCACCTGTCACATCCAGAGGAGGACCAGAACTCCAACAGGACTGGGACTGCCACTCTCGACAAGACTGTCATCATTACTTCAACAGAACTGCGACCATCACCTGGACTAACAGGATTTCCTTTCCTTTTACTTTGTATCCAGGGAGGAAGGCGGTGCTCAGCACAGGGGTTGACACACACTGTTCTGTTCTTGTCCCAGGATGATAAGAGTTATATATCTCTTTGTGGGTTAAAGCCAGTTTTTCTCTGTATCATTCTATTTGTTGTAATCTTTTTTAGTAAATTGTAACTGTGACTTGTAATCTCTCTTGAGTTGGGTTCATTTCTCCCACTGGTTTACTTTTAAACCAGCACACCATTCCAGGCAACTTTCACAGCAGAGGATTTAGATTTGACCATCTTCTGCTTTGATGAATGAGCTTCATATTGACAAAATATTTCCATAGATGTTATGCAGATATTGCCCAAACATACTTAATTTTAGGCATCAGGAAAAACAAGGGAATATAAAACAATCCTGGGATTGACAGGGGATATTCTCATATGGAACTCATCATCCTCAGTCGTTCAAATTTTTTATTTCTTCAGTTCCTAAATTACTCAATGTTTGTGCCCCTAGGAGGAGCAGAAGCATTCTGTATGCAGGAAAAAATGGTTCTCTCATTATTCTAATGTTACAACAAGCAAACTTACAGTACAATTTTAGTACATAAACATAAAGAAAATTAAAGGAGAAATAAGGTTCTGTTGATATAAATGTGGGTAACCTATTACTAGGTTGTTTCTCTCACTCAGGCTATAGGAATTTTCTAAGTGGTGTCTCTGCTCTCATTCTAAACATAGAGGAGCTATTCAGAGTGGATAATAGACAGTTTGTGCCTTATTAATAATTCAAACATTTATATTTTCAATTATGTTCTTAATTACACAACAAACTAAACAACATTAATTTTGAAAGGACTGCATAATTCTTGGATGTATTTCTGTACAAATATCTTAATGAGACATCTGTCCAGATAAATATTTCTCAAAGCTTTCCCTTAAATCTAAGTTGGCAAGGTGGGCAGAATATAAGCTTTGGTATTAATTAAAGCTATCTGCATTAAGTTACAAAAAACTAATTCCTCTGCCAGTAAAAAGCTTGTACTTCTTGTTATACTTTGCATTTCCTTAAATAAGCTAATTGTATCCCTGTCTCTTTTTAATCTGTTGTTCTCCTAGAAAATATATGTATTTAGAAAGATTAGTCAGAAATACAGAGTTGAAGCTCCTATCCTATTACAACAACCTGCATCTCCAGGCAATCACTGTTGCCATATGTTCATGTAATTTTTTCTGCAGATTTATATCCTCCAAGTATCAGATTTAAGGCTACTAATGGACATTTATCAGAAAGGTTTGTTGCTGAGGAACTGTAGTTATAAACTTACCCAAAGAGAGAAAGTTCCCTTGTGGAAAACATTTAACAAATATGCATGGAGGGCCCTCAATTTTCAAACATAGTAACATGTAATAAGGCTACAAATGTTTTAAATGAAGATTTGAGAATATAATTAGTGCAGAAGAAGTGAGAAGGTACTTCAAGTGGGAGAACTTATAGGGGCACAAGATGAGATGGAAAATTAACTTCTGGGGTTTTTTTTAATTTCCTGAAAAATTTGGAACAAGATTTTGTTTTCTCTGTCATACTTTCCAACATGTTTTCAAAGCGATTTGTTTGTTTTATAGAAATAATACTTTGGGTTACAGTTCTAGTAAGTAGCCTGATTAATTCACCTCACTGGACCCTAATGGCTTTTGTTCTTTCTTATTAGCAGCCCATTTAGAGAATAGAATAGAACAGAATAGAATCAGCCGGCTTGGAAAGGACCTCTGAGATCATCAAGTCCAACCCTTGATCCAACACTGCTGTGCTCAGTTGTGTTGTTTGCTGCATGTTTTACAGTTTATCTCCAAGTGAGTCAATGGGAGGTCTTTCCTATTTCTCTCACTTTTATCTAACAGTTTTCTTGTTGTTTTTCTTTTTAAACTGATAAGACTAGCACAAGACCATTTATTCTAGATGAAATTGCAGCACTATCTTGTATCAGAGAATGATAATATTCTCTATTTTATTTATTGTTTCTTTGCATATGCAGCATAACATTGATAATTTTTGACACAGATGCACACTGAGTTGTCTGAAGTGATAACCTGGTGCATTTCTCATCTTAATGGAGTTAAATTTTCGGTCCTGAGAATTATTTGAGGGGGTTTTTTGCATCCAAGTTGCATTGTTTTGTGTTTGAGTTACATTAAATAGAAATTAAATATTGCTAATTAGAAAATAGATATTTTGTACTGTGTTCAAGTAGATAATTTATGTCATCAGTATTTATTGTGTTTTTCTTTCATTCTGACTGCCCTATTCAACTTTATCCCTTTTGGCAAACATAAGGAAATCTTGAAGGCCAGCACCAAGAATGAAAAAAAATGTGATTCCTACTGTACAATGTGTGTTGGTAGAAATTGAGGCAAGGATATTCTAATGCTTGATATAGCTATGCTTCCACACAAAGAGAATTGATCACTTCATGCAACTTAGAGTAGATGACCAAGTGCATATGACCACCTAGAATCTAAGACACAGTAAAACAATAGTTGTTTTATTTACTGACATCTCAGCAGGACATAAGAAACTGATGCTCAACTGTTTTCAACTAGTCTACAGTCTCCTGAATAGAATGGAGACTTTTCTTGAACCCATCACCAGATCCTACACATTCTGGGAGGAGAAAATTAGCTAACACTCAGAATGCTTAAAAGTACTTATATGAAGATATGTAAAACCCATATTAAATAACATGCATCTGACTCAGCTGACTTTATTTTATGAAGTCTGCACAGTCTTAGTAAAAGATGAGTTTCTAATCTTTCTATGGAATCAGTCCCCTCATTTTTTATTTTTCTTTTTTAATTTTTTAAAAATCTTTTCTTTCCTCATTGTTTAAGCTCTGCAAATATAGCTTTAGAATTTATAATGTACCTCTTTTTTTAAATTTTAAATTGATTCTTTCTTAGTAATGCTCAACTGTATGACAGAAAATGTTTTTGTTAAAGTGAGCCACTGAATTTCATAACCTTCCGTAATTGCCCCAAACAGTCTAACTTCCTTGCATTTTATCTAACCAGTCAGCTGGTTCAATTTGTCTCTTTTTCTGCACACCTAATTATTTTGAGAATGTACAGCATATCTTCTTGTCAAGTATTAGCTCTCATTTTGGTTTCATTTAACTTCTGGAACTCCTCTAATAATACCTTCAAATATGTCTTCAATCATGTTCAAAAACTTTCTATTTTTGCTCGTTCTTTCTCTGAAATTAAAATTTTACATAGATGAAAAATCTCTACAGTTTTTACAGCTGAATGATTTTTTAAGGGAAAAATGTAGTAAAGGAAATTAACTGTTCAGAATTATGAGATTTGTGAGTGCTAAAATCCCAAGCAGAGAATACTGCATTGGTTTTATGAAACAAAAATGGAAACACATTTTGGAAAAAAAGAAAGGAACACACTAAGAAACTAGCAAAATGCTTTTCATAATAAATTAGAAACAGTTTGACAAAAAAAAGGGTTCTAACAATGTATAGTACATGTCATGTGAATGACGACTATATTTGCTTTTGTTAGTTAAGCTTGACTATTTGAGACATCTGTTCATGAATTTGATGGATGATGCACATTTGTTGAAAGGGATTAGATGATTGTCTAGCTATTGCTAAGAATCATGTTTGACATAATTCCTATTGAAATCTTTAAGGGCGTTTTAAAATTTTGAGTTGATACTTAACATGCTTAAGTAAAATTATTCTCACAGAAGTTCATGTTTTGGAGTGGCAATTAAACACAGTAATTATTACAGAGAAAAACACGCTTAAGCTCTTCATTCACTCTTATATTCCATAAAAGGAGATAAGTGCATATCTTTCTTCCCCCCCCCCCCAGTCATATGCACAGAAGTCAAAGCAAAAGTAACACCATGAAAACCAGATGATGCCAAATAAAAAACTCAAGCTGGTATTTTAAACTATTTAAAAGTCATTATGATTTTTGATTTTCTATCAAGACAGACAACTAAATGCTTGTTGCCTGGATGTGTAACATTTAAAATTTATCAGGCTGATTCCTGAGTTATGATTCATTTGATCAAATGCAGACCTTGTACATATTTATATCTGAGCTGGTCACTGCAGAGAAATAGGCATTTTAATGGTAAACTGTCTTTTCCTGAAGTAGATATCTACATCAGTTTGGATGAATCACACTTTGACAGTGTTTGTTTCTTCCCATTGACTGTAAGTTAGTCTTCAGTGATGTGTATGGATGCAGATGTTCCACACTGAGATTACAAACAATCAAATGAAACTGAATTTTATTCTGCTTAGTGCTGTGGGTTAAATTGCATCACCAGGATAGCCTATTTTAGCCAATATTAGCAATAAAATCAGAGCATACTTATTGAAGATTTATTTTTATAGTTTTTTATACAGAAGAAATTCAGGTAGAGTCCAACTAAATTTTGACTAAGGAATACAAAGAATACATAACTTCACTCCTTAGAATCATTGTATTACGGAAGGATCGAGGTAAGACTATAGTGATGTCAGCCACAATGAATCAAGAGAGAGGAATGTCATCTTTAAAGAACAAAATGCCACCTGAAAAGATGTGTTTTGTCCACATTGTGCAATCTGCAGGGTGTGGGAATTTTTATGTGTTTGTTTTATCCTGTGCATAATTTTAAAGGAAACTTACGCCCAAAGATAGCAATAACGAAATAGTAAGCAAGATCTTAACTCCACTGCACAATAAAATGCTGGTTTTTAAATGATGTGCATTGCTTTATTAGTGGTTTTTTCCTACTAATATAAAACATTTTTACATATGAAATTCTATATGAAAATCAATAAGATCAATATGAATATCTTTACTAAAAGATATGAAGGGTAATACACTACAGAATTAAATTTGAAAATTAAATTAATTTGGGTATTTTCATTTGTTTAAATGGTCTTACTTTACAAAACACAAATTCTTAGTTTCTACAAGTTTATTTTTTCAATATGAAAGATATGTGACTTTTAATCAGTCTGATTAATTGAACTAGATTTAACACAAAGGTTTTAATATCTTTAAAATATCAAGATTATGGATAGCCTGATATATTTTTACCCTAAATTTGGGAGGCGGTAAAGCAAAGATTTCTGTGAGCAAACTGATTACTCCTTCAAATCCCACATAAGTTATCATGATGAGTCAGACCAATTATTTTGTTTGGAGTAAAATTTTTAGAATGTGTCCATAAATTATGAATCGTAGTTTCATTTCCTAATTTAATTTCAGAATTAGTATTTAAACAGGTATGGAACTTTTATGCTATAAATAATAAAAATCCAGTCTTTAGGTGGTGCAGCACTAACTACAGGTTTTCAGATCCAAGTCACTTTTGGCTCTGCAGAGTTACCTGTCTCCAGTAAATTCCAGAAGATTTCTGGTACTGTCACTTTAGACAGTATGCATTATTCTGCTTAACATATGTAGAAACTAGGCATGCAAAAGAGAGGAAGAATAAGACAGGCTGACTGGATGTGACATATAAAGTAAAATGATATTTAGTCAAAATATTGCATCAAATAAAATGCTAGCAAAATAATACCTTTTTTAAGTATTGATAAGATGCAACCTTTAAAATTCTTGAAAAAACCCACAATATTTCTGTATTGTATGTTAAAATCCAGTTTGTTTTAAGTGATCTGGTTCTATCAAAAATTGATTTGAATTAAAATAATTAGAAGCATAAGATGATGTGACAGAGGCAACAATGCAGCTGCTAACATTGAACAGTGTGTCTTGTAACAATCAGTCCTAAGTCTGGGATCTGAGCAATACAGATGGATTTCTTTTTTCTTCAATTATTTAACTATTCATAAAAATGGATTTGCAGGCAAATTAAAGTTTGGAGACCCGAAAGGACTCATGCAAATACTTATCTTACTGATAGACCTTTACTTTTCATCTTAGAGTATAAATAAGCATGATATGAAGCATGCGAAAGGCTGGAAGCCCACTTGTCAGCAATGTACTATCCATCATTCAACCCATCTATCCATCATTCTATCCATCATTCAAGGGGCAGGGAAATAATGACTGCATACTGAACAGTCATCGGTCTCCTTAGTATCAGTGTTTCTTTTTATGGGAAGGTACAGAACTTCCTCTGTCCTGTCATCACATAACTGCTCAGGCTCTAGCGCTTGTATGATATGACCTTGCTTGTATTTCAGAGTGGCTCATTTGAAAGATGTTTTTAGGACATGCCCATGCAATTGAAATTTGTGCAAAAAAAAAAAAAAAAAAAAAAAAAAAAAAAAACAAACCAAAACCAAAAAACCCAGAACTCCCAGTGGAGTAGATGAGGCAACAGAAAAAGTTCAATTTCATATTCCACAACTTAAAATATTACCCTGAGAAATGTGAATTCAGAAGGTATTTGCAATGATTCAACACTGACTCTCTGGTAAGTTAGCTGAACACTCATAGAAGAATGCTCCTCAGCATAAATTGTTTTTTAAAGAACCAGTGGCCTTGTTTGTTAGGGTGATAGGTCACAGAGGGGATTTTCAAAGCCTTGTAGCTTTTCTGTGATATCATACCATATGTTGAACTGGTGTTAGCGACTTTGAAAATCACACATGGCTTCATTTACACCTCTGTGGAAAAGATTATTTTTAAGATATGTAATAAGAAACAGTAAAAGAATAATAATACTAATTGTTCTGGGTTTCTGTGGCTGGGTTTTGGTAGTGTGGGGGCTACAGGGGTGGCTTCTGTTAGAAGCTGCAAGAAGCTTCCCCTGTCCCATGGAGCCACGACACTAATCAAAACAGTGTAATGAATAATTTCAATAAGAATTTAAGAATAATTGTTCTATCTAGTATTACAATTTGTGAATTTGACTCAGTGAAAAAAGTTGTTTCCTATTTCTAGTAGGAATTCAAAATGTGGTTTCAAACCCCAGGAGAAATAACTAATTTCCTGAATCCTACAAGTCTTCCAGGCTTGACATTTTCAACAAGACACCTCTTCTTCGCAGGCTCGAGACTTCCATTTTAATCTTCACTAAGAAAATCTCTCTTAATTCAAAAGTCACTAGCTGCTAGTCAGTAGTTCTGATAAGCTTAATGCCCCCCTTAGAGGAAAGCCCATCTCTGATGGACACAGTTGTAGACATTTTAGTCCTTGTTATTATCCAAGCAGCCTTCAAATAATGGCCTATAAGTAGCTGCTAGGCTTTTTTTTTATTATTTATTTAACAGCAGACCTCACACAAATTCTGACAATACATTCTTCTCTTCGGAGCAGTTCGGCCACATTATTTCTTCAGCTTCAGCACAATGAAAACAACTTACGTGAGCTGTCAAGGCTTGTCATTCGAATAACTCCTAAACACTTCACCACAGAAAGTAAAGCTCAGTGATTAATACTCTAACATCTGTTGCACATTGTCATGCATTCTGTGGTTGCCAACCAGCTAAATGGCAGCACATTTTGCCGCCAGATGTGTCAAGATTTCATCTGCTTCTTCACTGTAATTCTAGGAAATCTAAGGTCCTACTTCACTTATGTTCTAAAAGATAAGGCTAAGAATCAAAAATTTTCACTCCAGAGATGATACAATGTGTGCTTTGACAAGTGCAAAGAGTTGATGTCCTGCTTTAAGCCTCTCTTATCTAGTTGAAGATTCAGTTTTAGAAGCATTTACTTACAATGAATGAAGAGTATGCCTCAAGATGTTACTGTTCTGATGGATTATGGAGGGAGAAAAAAAATCAGCCATCATATTTGTTTGGTCTGATGAAATCAGCTTCTTGGAAGGATTTCTACAGCTAATAAGATATGAGATTTTGAACACACAATACTACCCCCTGCCAACACAAAACATTTCATGAATTGAAATGGGTTTTTTTAAGAATAAGATCACAGCTGGCTTTGTTGTCTCAGTCTGATTCTTTTTGCACATATTATCTCTTGCCAGGGGAGACTTTGTATGGTAATTTCAAAATAAACCAGATAGTCCTCCTGTCTTAATGT
Organism: Platyrinchus mystaceus; assembly: GCA_035041135.1. Classification (NCBI taxonomy): domain Eukaryota; kingdom Metazoa; phylum Chordata; class Aves; order Passeriformes; family Tyrannidae; genus Platyrinchus; species Platyrinchus mystaceus. Next base: position 82,161,544 of record JAWWLV010000001.1, read on the forward strand.
GAAACATAAAGAAGAAAATTATTCTATTCTATTCTATTCTATTCTATTCTATTCTATTCTATTCTATTCTATTCTATTCTATTCTATTCTATTC
>JAWWLV010000001.1:82161737-82187114 GCA_035041135.1 Platyrinchus mystaceus
TCTATTCTATTCTATTCTATTCTATTCTATTCTATTCTATTCTATTCTATTCTATTCTATTCTATTCTATTCTGTTTCTCTATGAAAGTTCTTTCAGCACTTTTTTGCCCCATCAGAAATAATGAGAGTCAGTCTAGCTGCAGTTCAAATACTTTAGTAGATGTCATTAATAAAAATGCCCTGTAATACATATTCACAACACTAGAGAGTAAAAAGAAATCTTCAGGTACCTAAGCTTAGGAGAGCTGCCTAGTGGAATTTACAAATACACAAATTAATAAGGACCTAATTTTCCTTGTCTAGCAATACATATTGAATGATATTGTCATAGCCTTGCATATTTTTAAAGTAAACTCCCTTGGTGAGCTTATAGCTCAAGGCTTGGGGTCTTATGGTCACCCTATTTGGAAGTCTAGAAAATTCACTACATTCCAAGTGAATGGAATCATTGTATTTTTTGGTTGTTTGATCGTCATTTTCATTTTATATTTTCTTTATCTATAATTTTCTTTACATGGCAGAACCACACTGGTAATTTTTTTTATTTTTATATTTTAAAGAAAAACTGCCTTTAGACATACTTATACTTTAGACATTTTATACTAGGATCCCATCAGATCTCCCAGGCTAGGTCAGGTCAGGATGGATTACTACTTGGAACAGACACCTCCTAAGAATATCTAGACCTCTTAGAAAATCTAAGTCCATATACAGCACAGTACTAGAGGGCAATGTACTGCTAAGTGTGTCATCTTTTATATACATTAAAAACTGATGACATTTGTAAAATCTTGTGACAGAAATAGTATTGATTTTTTTCATGCTTTACTTTTGGGTATTGCACTTAGAATCTTAACATTTTTAAAACTTGGGCTGCCAAAATACAATATTTCCAGTTTTGGAAAACTAGGCCACCTTAGTTGTCCCAAACAGCGTTTGAAAAAAATGGAGACTTCAAAGATACCCATTCTTTCTAAAACATTTGCTTACTGTCTATTGAAAACTTGTGGTGGGTTGACCCTGGATGGACCCGAGGTGCCCACCAGAGCTGCAGAAATATCTTCACCAATGTAAAAGAAGTAGTAACTGAGATTTGAGTGCTCAAGGATTTTTTTGGTAATAAAATCAAAATTATCGAATTCATCTTAAGCTAGGACAGAAACTAACTCTTCTGTTTTTTACTGATTAATGCTGATCTTGCTCGCAGCATGCATAAACTCATTTGACACGTGGATTATCCCTACTTGAGTTGTGAACACAGAGACTGGCCCAACTTATGACCTTTTGGTACAGTTTCAGTGTAAGCTCGTCTCTAACTGAGAAGAAATAAAAATGGTTGACTTATTCTAAGATTCTGTCATGCAAGACTTTTCCTGTCTTAGATACTTAACAAGGAGGCATGCCAAAAGCCTCTAAAAGCAGATTCTTTTTCAGAGTACCATTTACACCTCCTGTATACTGTTATGAAGGTTTATGATTGTTTTGTGGGTTTATTTTTAAGGAAAGCAGTGTGCACTGTGTTGAAATATGGATTCAATGAACAAACTAGTGCCCATTAAAGGGGAATGAGGCATAACAACAACCAACTTCTTTGAATCAAGTCCAAATGAGATCATTTATATAAATAAATGAGAACCTATCTTCTGTAACTTAAAATCCAATTTGTCTAGCTACCCTCCCCCAGTACACCATAAGAATAAGTTATTGAAGAGTGACATTCACAGAAGTCAGCTACCAAAGCTGCCAGCTGCCCAAGTTTGCTTGTTAGAGGCTCTAGAGGCTCCCTCTCCCTCTAAAGTCCCATATTTTGATCCTTCTTAGTACAGCATTTGCAATTCCTAACCCCATGAATCCTCTCCTAGAGTTACATGAACACATTCTTATGCAGCACACTGCCAAGAAGAGTTTCAAACTTTACTCCTTGATATACCAGACTGGTATTTCAGTTACCACAGAATGCTCACGCACTGCTTGTAGTGGATCACTGTAGTTTTTAATTATTTATTTTTTAAAACAGGCTGCTTTTTTTTTTTTTTTTTAAAAAAAAAAAAAAAAAAAAAAAAAAAAAAAAAAGAGGAAATACCTTACTTTAGATTATTTTTAAGGATGCTATCTTGAATGAACTACTCCATAAGAACAAGCACAGAACTTTCCTAACTGGAGTCTCATACAGAGCTACTCTACCCTAGGCAAGGGAGAAACTGAAGAGTATGCTGGAATCTTTCCTCTTGGATTTTTAGCAAGTCTGAACCTCCTGTCGTCTTCTGACAATTCCAAAGGATTCAATATTTCTACGTGAGATCTGGTGAACTTCAATGGAGCTTTAAAGTCAATTGAGTGTAAAATAGCTCGAGGATGCCAAGGGTGCAAATACACAGAAGAAAGCATGTAAAGGTATTCAAGCTATCTCAGATACCACAAGAAGCATAAGCTAGTGAAGTTAATGCTTCATCTGGCTTTACATATACATATATATATGTGTGTGTGTATATATATATATATGAACACATACACACACACATACATATATATGTATTATCAGCAGTGGTAACTAGACCATTCAGAGCACTGTGCCAATACAGCCTTAATGCTACTGGAAATCAAATTAGTACTATATGTCATAGACTCACAGAATGGTGAAAGTTGAAAGAGATATCTGATGATCATCTGGTCCATTCTCCCTGCTCAACCAGGGCCACCTAGAAACAGTTGCCCAGGACCATACCCGGACAACTTTTGACTATCTCCAAGGATGGAGCCAGATATGTCATCGTGCTGCTTCCTAGCCAGTCAGCTGCCAGCCTCCACTTTTGTATGTGCTTATTCATTTCCAGAGGCAGAATCTTGCATTCAGAATCTGGACTTCAGAAATGACTTTTCTACCCGTTTATATATCCCACTAAGGTCTCTCTGAATAGCAGCTCTATTTTCTACTATATCAACCATTTCCTTACAGTTTGATATCATTTGCAAATTTGCTAGTGTACCTTCTGCCTCATTGTCCACACCATTAACAGAAACACTAAATAATATTGGCTCCTATATTGTCCCTGAGAGATACCACTAATAATCATTTCCCAGTTGGATTTCATATTCATGATCACCTCCCTTTGAGTCCAGCTGTCCAGCCAGTTTTTCAGTCATTTATCCAGTTCATATTCACTACTTTTCTTACAATTTCTATTAGAAATTATGTTGAAAGTCTTGGCAGTGTCAAAAATTCACTACTCTCATCTGCTTAGTCATCTCATCATACAAAACTACTGACTTGGTCAAGCATGATTCGCCCTTTGATTAGTTGTTGCTGGTTGTTCCCAAATACTTTGTTCTTTGGCCTGGAAATGGCTTTGTGGAGGATTTACTCCATAACCTGCAGCAGGACTGGGGTGTGATGTATGTCCTTTTCAGCAATCAAGAAGTTCTCCCAGCTGGCATAATCTTTCAAAGATGATAGAAAGCTGGCTATACCAGCATCCTGCCTGTTCCCACAGATTTTGTATATTCAAGCAGGTTAACAGATCCCTAATTCTACCTTCCTTTAATACAGTTTGGACTTTACTTTTTTTTTTCTTATCTAAAATCTGTTTCTCAATCCATAAAGCCTATTTTTCACTGGAGTTTACGTAACAGTGCTTTTCCCCCTTCAATCCTGGGGGTTTTTTATGACAAAGGGAGGGATTTACAGGGGTGCTGGCTGTGCTGTCCACTCCCCTGTTAGCACGGTCCATAATATCAGGTATCCTGGAACAGAGACAGAGAGGAAAGTAGACTGCTACAGGGGCTTCATATCCATACCTAAACTATTCCTTCAGCATCTGGCCTTATTCACAACAGCATGAATATTTGATATATTCATTCCTTACCACGTTTTTATTTTATCTTTTAATTAGTACTGATATTTGTGTACTTATTTTCTCTTTTTTAGGCACACGTAGATCATGGGCAGCTTCATAAGTGAAGTAAAGGTGGGTAATGAGGACCATGACACAGTGAATCACTGTTTATTCTATCTCTCAAAATGCCTAGAGCCACATAATTTTACTTCAACATTTGCTGTGCTCTACAGTGAATCTACTATCATTAGTCATCTTTTCTGCACAATGTTAGTACAAATTACTCTGATGAAAAGAATACAAGAGAGTTATCTGAAACACCTGGATTAATTTTAACCTGTTTCTTGCTGAAGCAAATCTGCATGCCTTCTATACCATCCCAAAGAGTGGCTGTTTGAATGAATAGGGTAAGAGTAATAATTTCTTCAGGCAACACTCTATGAGCTTTACTAGAAGATTATGATTTTTTAGACTTCTTTTTCAAGGAAAAAGAGATTAATCCTATAAAGACTGTAATAACAAAATATTGTATGAGGCAAACATCTTGCTTGTGTAGTTTATTGTTTATGGGTGAAACAAATCAAGATTTGTTTTTCATTGAAATATAGAACAGTTTGTGTTTGAAGGGACATTAAAGATCATCTACTTCCAACTTCCCTGCCATAAGAAGGGACACCTTCCACTAGACCAGGTTGCTCATAGCCACATTCAGCCTAGCCTTGAACATCTCCAGGGATGGCGAATCCACAACTTTTCTGGACAACATGTTCCAGTGCCTCACTACCCTCACAGTAAAGAATTTCTTCCTCATATCTAATCTAAACCTGCCTTCTTTCAGTTTAAAGCCGTTCTCACTTGTCCTATACCTACATACTCCTTTATAAAGTCCCTCTCCAGCCCCCATTAGGTACTGGAAGGCTGCTATCAGGTACTACCTGATATCTTCTTCAGTTTGAAAAGCCACAACTCTCTCTGCCTGTCCTCATAGGAGAGGTGCTCCAGCCCTCAACATCTTTAAATGTAGATATTTTTCCAGTTAGTGAGAATTTCTTTGGCTTGATTTTTTAAAAGTTTTTATTTTAAACTTCCAGGATATAATCATTATTAATAAACAAACTGAAATATTTTTAGTGCATAGCAGCTGAATGGTTCAGTTTAGCTGTGATAGGATATATCTGTCAAGTGATATCTCTAAACATATGAAAGAAACTGCTAGGAAATGTATTTTAAAACTTAGAAAAGAGTAAAATGTTTTTTGGTTTTTTTTTTTTCCGAGAATCTAGACCTTGCTTAGAGCACTGTTCATACAATATTTGGTTATAAAGGGATTTATTGGGATAAGTGCAATAAGCAATTACTTTGTCTTGACCTCAGATTTAAAGAAAGTTTTGCATTCAGAAGGTGCCTTCATGGCCGTCTGTGGCTCATTTCCCTGTCCCCGGCAAGAAGATCTGAAACTTCCCTTGTCTGTTTAAGACTGTGTAAATCCTAGGTTAGACTTGGCTAGGAACTGTTGTGCTTTGCCATCTGTTAGTCTCACATATAAACACACAAAAGGTAAACCAATTTATTTTATTTTCGTGAAGAATTATCTACAGACTTTTAGCTATCAAGAAACTTAAAGCTGAGCAAGTAAAAGTAGTTATTTCTAGCAATTTTTTTCCATTTACAGAAAATTAAAAAATTAATTACCCCAAATTTTACCCTAAATATAAAGCAATTCCCATTGCAAATGTACTGTAAACACTTTTTTGACCGTTACAGATAATTTATCATCAAATCTTAAGCAGACTCAGAGTTTCCAATTGCAAATAATAAAAAAAAGGTATTACTATGGATATTTTTCAGAAGCAGAACTTAAAATTCTCTTTTCAAAAGCTTCTATAACAGCAAAATTTCATCCAGCTCTAAAGTAAGAGAGTACATTTCCACTATTAAGCACATAAGTAATATGTTGGGAGGGAACATACTGCTATTCCAAAGAGATATTGATTTAATATCAGTAATCTGCAGGATCACAATCTCTAAATTAAACCTAAGAGAGTGAATAGTTTCTTACATCTCTTAAGGGGCCCCGAGTCAATGACAGTAATGCTAGACATTTGTATAGCACAAGATTTTGAGATACATTATAGATCTTAATTATGCCTCACAATAACCCTTGTATCTAGTAATAATCTATGCAGTCCATTCACTATTTAAAAGTCAACAACATCTACTTTTTTTCAGGTACTCAGTGTTTCGTAAAATAATTTTTACTTTCTAGTCACATTGACATGATATATTGCATTCAGGTGATCATGATATAAAGTTAATTGTGCACCTGATAGTAGCTCTGTCTTTTTATCACAAATACAGTAGTCCTGGTAGTACCTCTTTTAACAGCACTTGAATTAAACTAGAAAGCTTAGCTGGGACCAGATTCTTCTCCTGTCCCATCCCTGCTCTGGCTCCATGCTGCCCAGAGTCCACAGCTGAGCATACCCAGGCAGAACAGGTTACTAATTTATCAGAGTCTACAATGCAATGTCTTAAGAGAAGCAAAAAGGGAAAACAGCTTAACAAACATTTCTGCCAACTGCATCAAATTAGCAAGGAGTGAGTACTCGCTCTACTGTCCAGGCAGGATGGGCAGCTGCAAGGAATCGGATCATCAACAGCCACAGCTCCAGTGCCACCACTTCCAGTTAGAAGCCCAAGCACTGCTGAGTGTCTCAAAGACGAAAGACAGAAGATGCTAACCAGCTTAAAATTACAGCAAACATTTGCCAATATTTTTCTTTGTCTGTAAAAAGAAGTGCTGACTAGTTTCACTGGATAGATTAATAACCTGTATTCCTAGAGAGACGATTGCTAGAGGGAATAAAAAGGTGTTTTGTGGAAAGCTTTTAAGCTCCCCAAGTCATGTTTTCTTCAAGGAAATTAGTATTTTCTTTACCGTTTTTCTACTTTCACATCTTTCTTCTAAAAAATAAGAAAAGAAAAACAAAATTAAGAAAATGTAGAGGAGAGAAAGGTAGAATGGAAAGAAGAGCATAGAATGGAAAACAGTATATCACATGGATATGAAGAAATTTATGCCATTCATGGAAAATTGTTATATTTTGATGGGTGATATATTTTGAAGGATGGTAAGTAATGCATCCAGCTCTGGGATCCCCAGCACAGGAAGGACATCGACTTATTGGAGTGAGTCCAGAGGAGGGCCACCAAGACCCTATTAGAGGGATGGAGTACCTTTCCTCTGAGGAAAGGCTAAGAAAATTAGGATTGTTCATTCTGAAGAAGAGAAGTCTTTGGGGTGACCTAATTGCGGCCTTCCAGTACCTTCAGGGAGTCTACAAGAAAGTTGGAGAGAGACTATTTACAAGGGCATGTAGTGACAAGACAAGAGGAATGGCTTCAAATTGAAAGGGAGTAGGTTTAGATTAAATATTAGGGGAAAATTCTTTACTGGGAGGGTGGTGAGGCACTGGAACAGGCTGCCCAGAGCAGTTGTGGATGCCCTGATTGAAGTGTTTCAATCTGGATTAGATAAGGCTCTGAGACACCAAAACCTGTGAAAGATAGCCCTACTCATATCAGTGGAGTTGGAAATAGATGATCTTTATGGTCCCTTCTGACTCAGGCCATTCCATGAATCTGTGATCTTATAATAAACAGAAATTTTAAAATTAAAAAGTATAAGTGTGTTTAAAATTTCGCATGTTTTCTAGTTAACTCTATTTCTGATGTTCCAGTACGCACAGGTGAATCAAATTAGTGTTTTCCTAAGAAAAAGACTGTGGGGTGAGCTTCTCGAGAAAGGAGACCAGATGCTGGATTGCCAAAGAGGCCACTGCCCATCCTTGCAGTGCCTGTCTTTCACCTACCTCATTCAGTAATGACTGGCAGCACTAGAGCCAGAGCAGGATCCAGGACGTTTAATTTCCTAGTGTCTTTCTTGAATCACCGGACTGTTCTCTTCTGCATGGTCTTTTTTATTGAAAAAAAAAAAAAAGCGAGGAATTTATTTCAAGATGAGCACCTAATTTTATGACCTTTTCCTGTGATGCCCCATGAAAACCTGAGGTGGAAAGCTCTGTATTTATGAACCGGACTGGGTTATAAAACTGAGTATTGTCAGTTTCCCCTCACATTAGCATTCATTTCATGATTTATTTTTTTTTTCCTTGACTAGAAGAACTGCCTACACCCAGCTCTCCATGGCAACTGAAGAATCTAGCAGCAGACTCAGGGTAGCAAAATAATAAGAAAAAAAAAACACAACAGCTCGAAAATATCCCCTGATACTAAAATTGGTTTTGTTTTCACAGCAACACACTGTGCAACTGCAAGAGAAAGAGAGCCAGCTACCTATATTTCAGATGGAATCACCCAGCATGGGAGGAGTACAAAAAAGTGTGTGTTTGTTTGTATGTTACACTGGAGTATGTTAAGGGTAGGTGGCACTTATTTTCTAAGCATATTTTGACTGCTGAAGGAGGATGAGATATTGACAATGATATGTTAGTGGATGTTTCTGTAGAAGAGAAGGCATTCCCATGTACCAGATAGAAATCACTGCAACTGTGTTTGAAAAGTTTTCCTTCTGTTCCTGAGTTGGTGCAATGCACAAAACGTTTGACAAATATTTATCAGCATGTCTAAACATAAGGGAAGAGTGAACCAAAGTCTTTCAACCACTGGCAGGATGAAAACAGGCACTGATGTGTTTGCTAACAGCATAGTCGAATGCTATACAAAAAAAATCAGCCTCAGAGGTTATAATTACTTAACCCAACAAAAAATATGAGTTTATAGGAATAATTACACACAGATTACTAAAAAAAGCATTTCAAAAATTACCTGGACACAAATATTTAATTAGTATTATTAAAATAGTTTTAAATTACGTTGTTACTTTTCTAAACAGGAAAACCCATATATCATAAAAGAGAAAGGAAAAACCCACACCATAATATCTCACCTTATTAAAGAGAAAGGACTCCACATAAAAACTATTAAATAAAAAAGTCAATGAAATGTTTTCTTCATTTCTGTGGGAAAATGCTTTGATTCATATGAGTAAGGAAAAGAAGCTGACATACATTAATCTAATCACAGTAGACAAGCTGGTTGGATGTTTTCTTCCATAAAACTGTTTAAAGAGTTTATTTTTCTTAATGAAAGGACAGCAGCTAAAATATCTTTCCTTGTTTATGATCAGTTGCAAATAACTTGCAATTGAATAAAAAAAATAAAATAAAAAAGGAACAAATATAATTTTCCACCCCCTATTAAATGCAAAGTATTCCATATAATAAAAAGACAGATTTTAAGATAAACACTACTTTGTGGAGGCCAAAGCTCACAAAGTCCCACTGTGCTTATTATACCCACTGGAATACCATGTTTGACTCCAAACACAGCCTTCATACGTACCTCATGAGGAGGGAAGGTGGTGGTTGCCCAGCTCTAGACCAGCACAAAAGAGTCACAGACAGGGGATGCAGTTGAATCCAGGGGCTGAAATACACAGCTGTGTCTACAGTGCAGATGACAGTTGTTGTCAAAAACCTGACAGTCATGGTTTTCTCCTGCACAGAAATTGGAATAGGAGGATATCGGGTTTGACAAGCCACATAGCAATGTGCATGTGTTCAGGAAGAACTGGGAGAATTTTTGTATGTTTTTGTCAACACTCAGCTCACTGCACTTCAATTTCATAAATTAGATTTCTTTTGCTATTTATTCTCTAATTATCTGAGTTATTGTCTCTCAGTGAATGCAAGTTGCAGGAGAATGAAGGACAGGATTGAGAAAATGCAGAAAGTGCTACAAGAATTGGAGCTGGAGTTGAAGACAAAGTCAAATCTGACTAAAATAGAGTACTGGAAAAGTATGTATTGATAAGCAAAGATAATAGTAAAAATGCTGAGGTAGTGTTGTAAATTAATTATATGAAATATTGGTTAAGAAAAATTATTTTTTTAAATGGAATACTTAAATTAAAACCACTTGGGGAATGACTGACAAAGAATTTATCTTCAGTCAGTTTTAGAAGTCCTGAGAGACACAGGTACTTCTAGTCCTCAGATGTAGAACCAGCTTAGAATACCAAGTTAAAAGCATTAAACTAGTTAGAGTTTGCACTTAAAGCAATAGGCAATGCATGAAAATCAACTGAAGAAAGACATTATGAGTTTGACAAGAGATAAGCGGCAACTGGGTAAAGGACTCATCAAAAAACTGCAAGAATGAAGGCAGACGTGACAAAAGTTGAATGATAAAAGTTTATTTATTCAAATAAAAGGACAATAGTATGTAAATGGACCCCTCTCTGCAATTCATTACAGATAATCAATGTATAATGATTACTAAAGTAATCATTTGCATCTGTGTTCAAGAAACAAGGATGCAGACTTGGGGGTTGAGTCAGCATCAGTGATACTGAAATCTCTGAAATGTTTATGCAATGCCCTTGCCTGATTTAGCAAGAGTTTGAACCAGATTATTTGCTCCTATGTATGTCTGACCTATCTTTTCCTTTTACTTAATGTTTTCAGTTTCTTATCATGATAACTTAGTAATTGGAGAATGACTAATCTGGACATTTTCTCAAATTAGTTTTGTTAACACTAAAGAAGCACTTAAATGGAAGCACTTCTCTAGTTTCCAAAAGTACTGCTGAATAATGAGCTGTTGTTACTAAAGTTTGAAACATGTATACTGGACGAGGAAGAATTGGACTTTTATGTTCTGATTTTCCCTATTAGTTACCCAAGAAATGTAGTTCTTATATTCAATTGCACTTTATTTGTACCATGCCAAAAAGAAGCAATTCAATTTTTATAAACAGATCGTTTTCAGCAGTGTAGCAGTAAGTACTTTGGATAAACTCTCCGGTTTGACATGCTAGGATGAGTAATAAGAAATGGGAAAATTCTGTGTTTTTTATTTCCATTCATCTGGAGATACTTTAAACTGCTTCAAATTACTATTTTAATTCACCTTTGAATTTGACATTCAAAATGAGGCTGTGGAAAGTATCCAGAAGTATACAGCAAAAGTGGCAAAGTAGGAGAACTTTATTTGAGAAAATTTCATGAGAATTTGCCTCTAAAAGAAAGAAAAATATTTGCTGGAAATTTACATTCATATTAGACCTCTTTCATTATGCAAAATGACATCTCCAAGTGCCTCAGGCAGGTATTTCTGATAGACACCAAAGGAAGAAAAGGTGATAAAGAAATTAAAATCTAATAACATATTTTGGTAGAATATTAATAAGTGATCAGCAGTGTATTGAGCTGTAGAGAATACTCATCACAGTCACTCTGGCTTCTTATATTCTCTCCTGCAGAACTATCTAACCCAAGGCTAGATTGCTTTAAAATTTGAAAAGAGGTTTCTGAGCATTAGACAGTGCATCTATTATCATCAACAGCTTCAGCATGTTAGTGTGCAGATATACTAAATTAAGCAAGGTGATATCTGCAAGTTTTCTTATTTATAGATACTCTTTTCTTCCAGGTTTTAAATTGTTTTTTAATGAATGATACGGAGGAAAACAGCTTTAGCACAAATGAACAAAGAGTGCAAGTCAATCCTTACATGGCATGAATCAGAACAACTACACTGAGTAACAGCACCAGCTGAGAAACTACTCAAAAACATTTTCATTCATAACAATATAATATCTCAAAACCATCATTCCAAACCCAGTATCTAGACCTCTTAAATCCAAACCTTTGGTAATACTACTCCTTGTTTCATAGAGAAATCACATTTAATTAAGGCAGATTATTTCAGTGTAGTGCTTTTCTTACAGAGATAAAGCAGAATACCAGTTCTAGTTTGCAAACCACCTAAACAACTGATATTTTAATAAACAAAACATGAGTTTGGTCAAAATCTACAAATGTAGAATTCCTGCATTTTAAGAGGAATGTTTTTATCATTTGTAAGAGAAAAGACGGAAGAACTGGAATGTTGATTGTTTTATTTTTACATTTTTTTAGGTTTCGTCAGGGGATTTTTTGGCCATACCTTATACATACTATTCATATTCATAGCCATTGCCCATAAATTATGGTATTTTAAAAAGTGACAATTTTCTTTTGAAGTTTTTTCAATTTCTTCTCATAGCCTGAATTTCTGAGCTTTTAATGGTGGATTTGCAGAAGGTATTTTATTTAAGTGTGGAGTTGCTGTTGTAAGAGATTTAATTTCAATTTTGTTGTTACAATTTCATCCTGTGCCATATGAAGTTGTTTGCCAAGAAGCCAAGGACATAATAAACCTAGTTTAGCTGGAAAGGTCCAGCAATAGTATGCAGCAGGTCTCTGACAGTATACCAGAAATGACAGAAAAGCGTTCCCTTAGCAATCGTCAGCCATTGATGAGAATAGGATTTTGCCTGACCTTTGGATCTGTTCAACCCAATAGTGGGTATTCTGTAAAAAATTTGCCCTGGAGTTCTTCAAGAAGCTTTAGATGGTATTGACATATGGGCAGCATCTGATGATTACTTCCAGAAAATTTGAAGGCTATTTTAGAAAATATGTTTATTAGAAAATATATTTGTTAGAAAATATACTTGATACCTAAGAGATCTCAGAAAAATACCCAAAAGAAACTCAGTGGAAATATAAATTAAACAATAATTTCTCTGTTGCTCTCTGAACATGACTAATTTCCATTTTTATCTTTTCCTTTCACCTAATTGTTTTCTTATCATTCTCAAACTGGCAGTTTTAACAGAATTACTTTCTTTGTTATCCTCTTATTAGTTATAATAAGCAAAGAGGAAGTGGAGCTCTGTACTGAGAGGGAAACACTAACAACTGAAATATTTGAAAAAAATTTGGGAGCAGGAGTACCGTGAGTGATTGCTTATGCTGGATGAAATATGAAATTGGAGATAATTAGAATTATATCTATTGAAAGAGGGAACTTACAAGGTATGGTTATAACCTCTCATGTCCCTGAGAGCATGGAGGTGCCTACCTGTTGTTGGCCAGCCTCCCCTAGTGCCTCCCTCCACTCTGTCCATATTCCAGGACTCCATTTCAGCCCATACCAGAGCCACCATTCCCTGTCCTATTGATGCTGTTGGAGTGTCTCCAGCACTGTCCCTCCCTGGTCTCTGACTTACTCACGGGACTCCTCAGGCTGACCTTGGACCTGACTTATTCTTTCACCTTCTCTGTCCAAGGAACCTCTTATTACCCCAGCCCTGGATCTCTGCAGGTAGCAAAACAAACCCCATGCTGGATCCTCCCTGACAATAACCAGGAAATACATACTGAGGGACACCATGAGAGGTCAAGAAACTAGCTGTACAGCCAGGAAACTAGGAGCTAGGCAAAAGATAAGAATGTGAAAGGAGAGAGAAAGCAAGTGGGAAAGAAATCCACTTTCATTTTTATTTCCATAGTTTTACTGTGCCATTGCTGATACCAATTCAAGCTTGAAGGGCTTCAGAGGCATTTCATCCAGAAGGACTTGTCTGTGGTTTGTATTGCTCTTTGTAGAGGAGAGTTGAATCAAATAACTATTTTTCAAGCTAGAAATACTCCTTAAGTAAGATCACAGGCATATACAGCAAAGATGGGAACTAACCTAGAGGAAAAGTAGAAAAGTCTGCAGCAGCAGACTGAGATTTGGGGCTTCTGGACTAGTTTTTCTGACCAATATAGAACCAAAGAAGATTGTGTGCTGAACAATATTTATACAATATTGCTTCAAATCACAGTAAAATCTGAGGAACCGGAGGAGAATGAGACATAACTCTGCCTCTTTACAAAGCCAAGCTACATCACTGTAATTTTTTGTTTAAAATAGTTAATAATTATTTTTTTTCCTAAACCAAAAAACTCTCATTTACTTTTTCTCTCCAGACAAAGAGACAAATGTTTTGCCAGACAATGTGAAATATGAACATGGACTGGATCAAGAGCAATTGGCTTTCTTCTGTGCGATTGTGGTATCACAGGTCATTCAACGTAGGCAAACACTTTGCGTTTTTGTCATCCAGCCCATCACTTTCTCCAGCTCTTCTGGAGTAGAAGTCACAGTTGTTGTGGTGTGAGTGGAGGCAGCCATATGGTCGGCATCCTTTGATCATCTGTGAAACAAAAGGTTTGCTAATTTGTTCTCTTTAACTGAAGGAGATTTGTTACAGGATTTTCTGATTCTTTGGACAGGACTGTATGCAGAGCCGGATCTTCAACGGGAACCAGCTTCCATGTAGAAACTTTTGGGCAGCAAATATCACACTGAAAATAGTGGGTTTTATCACCTGGGTTTGGAACTACTGTGATCCAGGTATTTAGGTATGTCACTTACGATCTCCTTCGGAACTGTCAAATCAAACTAAATTAATCCACACCTCAATTATTCCCTTTCTCTGTTTCTTCTTGAAAATAAAGTTGAGGGGTTTTAAAAGTTTGAGGCTCTGTCAATAGGGATTGATTCTGTCTCTTAAAAAGACATAGTAAGTATAAGAAATGATTAATAAAAAAATTTTTTTTTCAGTTCTTTCTGACCCACCTGATGATACCACTGTTTAAAGCTCAAACTTGGCCAGCAGTGTTTCATAATTTCAGCAGAAATGTGGTGAAATAGGTACTGAATTTTAACAGTCTTAGGCAAAACTTTTAGTCTCATTTAAATCTCTGCATAATATATTAATGTCCAGAGGTTGTTTGGCTTTTTTTATAACTCATCTGCAAATTAATTCATAAACCTTTGCATGTTGAATGATGGAAGTTAAAAATTTGAATGCCTAAAATTTAAAATGAATAATAAAAAAAAAAGTTTTCAGAAATGGCAACTGTATTTTTAAACTTCAAAAAAGAGAATCAAAGGGCAAATCTTCCACTCTTATAGACACTTCTGTGATTCACCTTCCGTGAAGACAGACATCTTCAGGGGATAATTAACTAACAAAAAGAAATGTCAGTATATATTGGGTGTTACAAGGAAAAGTGCTTTCTCTTCAGCTGAAAAATATGTCCAGAGTCAACAATATCAGTTCTTTGCCAAATAGTTTTGGGCTTTAAAACATATTGCTATCTCTTTGTATTTTTTATTATTTGGAAATAATATAACCTTTATATTTCCTTATGTGAAGGTAGATATTCTCTCCATAAATAGTGAGAGATATTCATAGGCGTGATAATGATGAATACACACACCCCCCACACATAAGCTCTCTATTGCTTTTTAAATTTTTCTGTATTTTACATATGATAAGATACAGAGCAGTTCAAGTACCACCATGAAGTTGTCACACATACAGCACATCCTGAGATACCTTTTTTTCTTTGAGCTTTGTTCATTCTCTCTGTAGGCCTTACATCTTCAGCAAGTGCCATATGGACAAAACAGTTTCTGGTAAAATTTTGGACAACAATTAAAATAAGCACAGCAGGAGATTCCAACTGTTGACCCCTAAAAGGTGGTTAATCAACAGCATATGGGTTTATTTATCCCAGCAAGCCCTTTTAATTAACAGTTCTGGAAAGTGTACATTTTTATGAACACTTTGTTATAATAAATTGAGAAAATTCTAAATAGTGTAAATGAAGCTCCAGCTGGAAAGAAAATGACATTGCTTATAAGAAAAAAATCTGTCAAGAAGTCCACCCATGAGAAACAGTAATACTAGCCTCAAACAATGCTAGATTAACAATGTTTGTGCCTGGAATCAGATCTGAATTTATAAGAAAGTCCCTAAAGCGCAGAAAGTTTGGATTTAGTGTTTAAACTCCTCTCTAAAAAAACCTCACACATTGTAAAGTTCATGTTTCAAGTAAAAAATGTCAGTAGGACAGGGATGAAGCCTAGTTTGAGCCCACCCTCTGGATATACCGTGACATTTACTTTCAAGCTTACAGTGGGAGATACTTGATTATAAGATAGGTTGAAAGAAAGAGAGGGTAAAAAAATGAACTGTGATGCCAAACTAAAGAATACAAGCAAACACTAACAAGTGGACACACAGCACAGAATAAGTAAACACAAGAAAATCAACAAATATTAATAATGCCTCTTTATTAATGTAATGCAAATTATTTAATGTAAGCCTGAATAAACCAAAACCTTAAGGTATACCCAAAATATTTAAAAACAACAGTAAACCAAAATTTTTTTTGGTGTAAACTGAGACAAATGCTTACAGAAATCTGATTTACACATGTCTTGAAAACATAATCAGGTCCTTGATACTAAGAATTTGAGATGACAAACCAGAGAACCTTTTCTTTGTCTTCAGTCAACTGAAAAACAAAAACCTTTTTGATGGTGTTGCATTAGCTTATAAAACCTCCTGCTAAACTTCCCGTAAATGATGTCCCAATGATGAATGCATTGGGAGCTATTGAAGTATTCAAACACCTCTAAATAGGAAGCCATGCAAACTGAAATTACTACTAGAGCACCTTGTAGTATAATCACACTTCACCTCTGAGAAATGGATTTTATCCTTTGTTGAAAGCAACTGCTACACTGGAAGGACTATTTTCTATACACTAATTCATCAGCAGAATCTGGTCTGTCCTAGGAGACAGAAACATAGAAGTGTTTTACTTACAGTATACTTCGCTAAATTACAAGCATTTTTCCTCTTAGAAAACTATTTTCTCAATACTAATGGTGTTGGAATCTCCTTAGTTGAGATGTCTAATGGCCTACAGTAAAACAGAAGATTGCCTTACAGAAGAATGAAGATCTGAAGTATACTAAATATCAGGGCAATTCCAGGGCAATTGCAGCTATAGCTACAACCTTCTAAAAATGTTTGCTGAAGATTCTGTTAGCTGAGATTCCACTAAGGAAGGTGTTAAATTTGTCTTAAAAACAAAACAGAAAATGTTTTTGCTTTGTCACTGGCTTCCTTTGCCACACTAGAAATAAAAGAAAACAACCAAGACTGGAAATCATTATCTACCCTGTAATATGTGCTAACACTGAATCAGAAAGCAACCACAATATGAGGATTCCACTAGACAGAGTAAAGATTACATTCTCAGAAGAAATCTGTGTAGGGGACTGTTGTCTCTCTGTGGAATGCCATAAAAAACCAGCCTGGAGCAGCAATTTTTCAGACTGTTAACCCTTGCAACTCCATAAAACTGTCAGGAGCAGTAACCATACATCACAAAGCTTAGATATCCTGATAAGCAGATATCCATACTCTCCTCTATAGCACACTTCACCATTCCATGTATTTGAAGTTAGTGTGAGACTTTCAATAAAGACTTTCTACATTAAGGAAGATTTTCAGGATTGGCCACTACTAAATAAAGATAATTACATAATTACATACTTTAATTACAAAGTGTTGTGTACAAAGATGGATGTTTGACTCCATGTGTTTCATTGTTCTAATTCTGAAAAAAGACCATTGTGCAATATCCATAAAGAATACGATTAAGCACTGAATATGCTTTACAACCTCAGAGTAAATGTGGATGTCTTCAGCTATGCAGATAGCACAACAAAAGTAGTCCTGAATCTATGTGAAAGGGGAAAAGAAAGAAAATAAAAAGAAAATTTAAGTGCTGCATAAATTACACCAGCTATCAACCTCCTGCACATTGAAGGCTAATTCTTGTAAAAAAGATAAAAAGCCACGGATTAGTCCAGCATGTTACCCTGAGTGAACCACTAATTTCATAAAACTGAAGACAGTATCCTACATAAAAATAGAGAAAAAGTGAAATCCTTTGTGACAATTAAGCTAAGTGATTCATGCAGAGCTGTTGATTTAATTTTCAAAAGAAGATCAATGATTAGGCAAATCTTCTGTCTTGGATTTTCTCTTTCATTTTTAGTGAAACTTTTATTTTTTAAAGATCTTTTGCTCCACCAGAAGACATTTCTGGTGTGTTTTTTTTTTTTTTAAATGACCAGTGAGTAATAAAAGCACACTTGTTAAGGTAGAAGTATGCTCCATTAGGTTTGTTATAAAGATGCCACCATCGTTGGGTTTTAGTATATTTGTTTGGTTGGTTGATTTTAATTAACCTATGCATGCTAATCTACTAGATTATACATAGAGACTATTTAAAAAGCCACTTGAGTCATCTTTTTATCAGAATGAACTACCTGTTTAGTACTTGCTTAGTCCTACTGTATGGACTAGACTACAGTTTAATTTAAATCCCACATTTTCTTTTTGATAATTTCCATGAAATGAAGGAATAGCTAAGAGCTATTTTATTCCTGGGCACTTCTTCTGAATTTTATAAAGTGTTTTTTGTTTATATGTGCACTGAGATTAATCCAGTTCTAGTACAACAAAAGTAAATGTCAACTATGATCTACTTTCAGTACAGTCATCTCAAGGAGTTTGCTCACAGGGTTAATAATGAACCATCTCAGTCCTGCAAGCACAATATAGCACTAAAGGGTTAGATTTAATTTTCAGCACGGTCAAAGGAGCCTCAAAGAGTATGATCAAGGTATTGCCAGTTAACTTTTGTGATGATGCAACACAATCCATGTACAAACTCTGTAATATAATGCTATATATTTTAGGAAAGTAATAATTTCTTTCTGGTACAGTATTCCTATGGCTTTTTGTTTTTTAAATGTTTTTGAGAATAAGGGAGAGATAACATTTCTTTTAAAATTACAGAGTTTGGGAGTTAGCCAAGTGAAAATTAGTAAGCTTCCACTGTAACTAATTGAAATTAGATATTGTTTTCATTAAACTCTCATCAACTTCACATTTTGTTTATTTTCAAGAGTAGATTTCAAGTGTTGCAGATGTGTTGGTTGGGTCTCAGGGAGCAAATATCAACTGTCACACCTGGTTCATTTGCTATGTTACGCGTTCTGGGCACTGAGCTGCACAATATCCTTCCTTTTCTTTTCTAATGCTCAGGAGAGGGGTTTTGGGTGCTTTATAATTCATCTTACTTTCTAGTGGTAAAAAATCAATCTATGACTAAGTGCTCATGTAATTTGAATCAAAGTAGGCAAGCCTGCATGATTGTTAGTACCTCTCGATTGCAATGAATTCTTTGTACTTACATTGTACTTTTACTCATGGTTCGTTTTATTTATTTTCTACATCTTTATGTTTTCAGAATCTGACCAAACTGCATAATGTTTAACAATGAGCATCCTAATATTTTTAAGGAAGCATTGCATTATACAAAAAAGAGAGAATGGTTTTGTATCTCCAGACACAAAATTGTTTTTATTTGAGGAAATATTGAGCTTTCAAGTAAAAATTTCTCTTTTGTGTCAATGTAGCAATGATGAATATGTATTGATATAGTGCTAGGAAGATTTCTCCTTTTTTCCATATTTGAAAATGCATTGTCCTTTTCAGAATAAAATACTTGGGAAGGATTCATTTCATTCCTGGATTATTCATTTTGTTCTACACACAAGGAGAAGAGAACAATGCTTCAATGTGGAGTGGAAATAGCAGAAAGAAGGTAAAGAGCATTTCTCAAAACTGTTGAGTAGTGAGGAGTGGGGTAAAGGAAAAGGAGATAAAAACCCTCAGTTGTCTGTATGACAACTGTATGAAAATTTGTACAGAAAAAGAAAGAAACAAGCAGGCACGGATGGCTAAATAATTTCTGTTAGAAAAGACAAATTAATAATTATCTTTAATTATTTGAATTTTAATTAAACTAATTATTCTTAAGTCTTTTCAGTAATGCTGAAGATAAATTTACTTCCGTATATAAAATGCACATAATCGATTTATGTCATTTGAAGGTAATTGTTTTACCATATCAGATATTTTGATAGAGAAACTTTGGAGAAGTTTCAGTTCTTGGAAACGATTCCTTAAAAAACATGTGTAAGTATACAGCCTTGAGCTACTGAAAACTGATGTTGATTCACTGAAATAGGAAAAGCCAGTCAACAGCTGATTAGAATGTAGAGTCATTTTGCTTTTAATCATATTAAAACATTGTTTCTTGCTAATGTGAACCATCCATGATTTATAACCTAGCTAGGATACTTAAAACTCTTCATAGCAAAACCAGAAAAATGTTTCACAACTCTGATTTCCTTGGTCAGCCATAAAGATATCACCACACCTCTTGGCAGAGCAAAGTATCTGATGCATAATCATATAAAGCATTTCCTAAACTAATGGAGGACCATTCAAAACTAGTTTAATTCTTCGCATTCGTATTCTTATTGGAAATTTTTTCAATAAACTTCTTCCAAACATGGTTGAAAATTTAGGCCTGAATCAGTTCCTTACCAATTCATAATCACTTTTTCTCTTAAAAGTGTCCTCCTTTAAGAAATGCTTTCCTCTCCTGCTGCTTGGTTCTTGTATTTAACCACAGACATTAATCTTTGTTTTGCTTGACCAAAGAAGATCTATGAATCTAATGTATTTTAGATTCTCAGAATATAGGCTCTCCTTTTCCTGGTTATCTGACTAGTATTTTCCAAGGCTATTTCAGATAGAATTTGGTGGGGCTTTTAGAGATAGATGGCCAGAACTCCTCTGTTTCCACTTGAATATTGCAATGGCACTACTTTTTCATTTTTTTAAAGAAGTATTGCAGCTGGTAAATCTTAGGATTGTCTCTGTGATTTTCACAGCCATATTACACTGGTACCCGACTGTCTTTCATGTTTAAATAATACCCTTTGGTTTTCCTCCCCCTCTGTTATTCAGCCCAAATTCCTGCTTACAGCAGCAGTCATTAACATGATCCCTAGCTGACTGATATTGTGGTTGATAACAAGATTATTTCATCACATTGATTCTTTTTGAGATTTTTATATTATCCACATATTGAAAATATATTCTACCTTTTTGATGGAAAAAAATTAGCAGAACACTATCAGTGTTCTGTGCTATGGTCAGAAATTAAAATATTAAACAACATTTACCTCTGTGAAAATTTTTAAGTAGTATCGTAACTAATTCCTTTAAAAACAATGTTAATCTTTATACCAGCTTTTTTGTGCAGCCTACATTTTTTAGACTATTACATTATCTTCTTTACTTTGACCAGCAATGTAAATGTCTTTTATCTAGAAACCGACATACCTTATCAAAGGAAATATCAGATGAGTACAGCAAGATGGACTTGATCAATATGTATTATATACTTTTACCAGTTTCCTACTTACTCCCATGTCTGATTACTTTTACTTTTTAAAGGAAAAACTCTTTTGAAACATTTAAATAATTGGAATACAACTATTAGTGTTTGGTTTATGTGTTCTGTGGCTTTTTAAACATATCTACCACATTTACTACTTTTTGTCTGTATAGTAGTATTTAATAAAAAATAGTTATTAAAAATCTTTGCTATTGGACCACCTGCTAACAATAGCAATAAAGCGACAGTTTCTGTTGAGAAACACGCACAGTTACAAGGACTCTGAAGCACTACTCTTCTTTCTACCATGTGTTTTGGAGAAAAAATAGTGTAAAATTTTATTTTTTTGTTAATAAAAAAAATAATTGTCTCAGAGGCTTTGACTAATCACTGCAGTTCTATTTTAACTGCAACATTTTCACAGAAGCTCCCAGCACCACAAGCATGCAGCAACATCCTCACTTTGAGTGTCAGGATAGATCCTGTGTTGATCAAAGTAGAGGGTGAAACTGCAGCCTTGGTTGGAGTCTCATGAAGCCACAAAAATAACACATCACTGTAACAGCAAGCAATGCACCAACTGCGACATGTGAGTGTGGTGAGTGGCAGGTAATAGGAGGCACAGTTATTAGCAAGCCATTCACTTGCACTAAGACAATATCAAATAATTGAGCAGTATGATTGCTTTATATATGTAAATATATTTGTACTGTCTCTTCCTTTAAGTAGGAAGGAAGTCAGTGGACTGACATAGTGCTGATTCCAGTCGGGATAGGCTCTGCCATGTTACCAGCACTTTCAGAGTATCTTGGATACATACTGTCAGATTAATTCTCAGAGGTATGCTCAAACTAGAATAAATGTTCCATAACAAAACACCAAAGTGTACAAATCTGTTTTGAATATTACCTGCTATATAATAGCGTTTTAAGTTAAGCAGTTGTTAACTTGGAACATAGTTAAGCATTTTGCTGAATAAGGGTGTGTTAGCATAAACCCCAAACCTCTGCTGAGATGAACAAAATCATTATGGAGTTTGATAGTATGATCCAGCAGTTCATATACAAAATCATATTTTGTATGTAAACACAATTTGTCCAAACCCAATATACATCATTTTACCTATTTACAGGATTATCACACAGTAAATGCAACCCAACATTGCCGGGGCTGAAGCAATACTTTTAATGAGTTTAATCTATATTTTATGTTTTAATGTATTACTTAGGCTGAAATCCATCTGGGCTTATTAAAGCATAGTCCAAAGCCCAAAATATAGCTGGGAAGGCAAAAAATAAGTTAGCCAACTATAATGTGAGCAACACAATAACAATACAGCCAGCTGCAAGCTGTATGTAGTAGAAGCTTCTCAGCAATTAAAAATCACTGTGCATGCACAGATTCTCATCAACTATTTATAACTGCTTCCTTTTATTTTTATTAAAGATAGAAAAAATGTAATCATGTCCAGAAATATTTTGTTTTAAATAACAAGAGCTAGTTTAATAGGTAAAATTACAAGAATCCAAACAAGTGAATACATAAATTAGTTTTTAAAAAAATATCCTACTTGTAGGAGGAAAATTGTTAGGGCCTTTTTCAAGTAAGTAATGGCATTATAGGAAAGTAAATCCAGAAAGTGCCAAATGACACATAAGGCAAAGTGAACCACATCTAAGTTGTTTTTACAAATATCTGGTAAACAGCACTATGCAGGGGTTTGCTAGCAAGCTAACACAAACAAATTTTATGAGAGGACTTGGCAAGTGTGGAGGCTGCAAAAAGGATCTGTGGGTCAAGTCTAGGCGGGCAGGAAGAACTATGAATCACCCAGCAAGACAAAGATCAGATGCATGTCTTCTGAGAAAGTGAGAAGTATAGAAAAACTAGGTGAGATTTTTATTTGAACAGCTGACTTCATCAAACTGCTTCAGAACCTCCCCCTCATTAGACAATATATTCCAAAGTTTCGTGCAAGTTTAAGCTGTATATTGGGAAAAACTTTTATTTTTATTTTGTTCTCCTATATTTTCTACATGAAAAATCCTTCCTATCAAATCCCCTTCAAGCATAAATGCTTTGTATATCATAATGCTTCCTGGCATCTCTCAGATTTCTTTTCCAAGCTGAATGAATGGAATTAGTCCAACTGCCCCCATAAAACTTTGTAACAAATACAGGTTCACAAAGCAGAAGCTTCCTTTTTTGTCAATAGGCTTTGTTGGAAATATTTCAGTTCATTAAAAAAAAAGTTCATAATTTTTAGTTGTTCAATAGAGACTGCTTGTCCATACTTATAGTTTCAATCAAAGTTTATTGAAAATAGCCTGGAAAAAAAGTCATTATATTTTTAAACTGTAAGACTCCTTTTTTTCCCCCCAAAGATACTGTTAATTTTGAAAGTATTAATTTATATTTTAAAAGTGGGAAACAGAATAAAAAATACAAATTTAAAAACTTTGCAAACTCATTCTCTTTTTCTGTGTTAATTTTCAAGTTGATTGAGTTTGGGTCCTGAAGAAATTCACTTCGAGTTATATTTTCAATTAAATTCTTAGCATACAACAGCAGCATTTAAATGTTGAGCTTCTGTCTCTGAAACACAAAGTTGTTTTTATAGATTGAAATGGAAGGATTAGTACCATGATCAGCAATTTCACATGGTGATATAACTTCATCCAGCTGTAATACTTCATCTTGTGGAGTGCAGACATATATGTGTGTTTATGTGCATATACGTATATAATATCTCACTAAAGATTATACAAAACTGGAATTAATTGAAGCATCCTAGAGGTCCATTATATTAACTTCAGGCATATTAAAGCATCTTGAAATAGCACAGCAGTGACTGTCAGCTAGCCAGACTGCCTAATGTGGAGAATTTCCCTTGTTAGGTATCTTATTAAAGTTCTCAGCAGGGTTTCTAATTCGTCTCAACATCAAATGAATAGCACCAGCCTTTATTCATAAAAGAGATAACTATAGTCTAACTAGATGATGCCAAATTCCAGAAATGTGCTTTCACAGTTGCCAAAGATTTTTTTTTTCTGTTTCTACTGTGTATATTTCCAAAGGGCCTATCACTATGGACTCAATTCATAGGAAATATTATCCTGGGTTGCTGCACTACCACACCAATGACACCAGCTTACTTTCACAAGGATATTTAGTCTGAGAGAAGTTGTTTCTTGGTTTTGGGGTATCTGTGCAATTTTTAGTTATTTGAAAGTAGCTGCTACAGGAAGTAAAACAATGAAAGACCATGGCAGCCTCCCCTGTTCCCCTGCTTTTTTTTAAAGATCCTCTTGAAGAAGCAGGAAATGTTGCTACTATATCAATAGTAATGTAATTCTAGGCATCAGTTACCAACTTTTATTAAAAACTCTCTCAGCAAGAGAGAGAGTCTTTGCATAGCGTGGAATCAGATAACACAAACAGGAAATAAATAGCTGATCTCCAAAGTAAATCTGCAAATACAGTTCCCTATGCCCTACATTCAACAAGGAAATCATCTCTTGATAGATACTGCAAATAAAATAGAGTTCAAGAGCTTCAATCATTAGAAAAAGTGAAACCTGTATTTAACTCCCTGATCTGCCAGATGGGGCTGATGAGAGAGCAAGTGACTGAGAATCAGAGCTATATAAGAACAAAGTTGCTGTGAAAACAGCTTTTCAAGACCTTGCTCTCAAAGGCCAAAGTTAGAGAGAGTGGGGAGGTGCCAGTCCAAGAGCAAATGCTCCAGACAGTGTCTATATTTCTACTCACATTTGAGGTTCGAGCAGCTTATTAAAGGCTGCAAGCAGATGCCTCTATATCTGATCAAAACCTGGAGACAGGAACTCTAATGGTAGATGGCTACAAACTGTTTTTGCAAAGAGCTAAGAAAGGCTTGTTTTCCTTCACTGATGGTGACTGTTAACTCTTCTTAACTCTTCATGCAAACCTTAATGGATGAATCATTCAGATCTCCCAATCTGAACACCTCTCCTGCATTGATATTTGCTTTTCTACCAACCACTTGTCCTGAGTGCAGACATTATTTTTCTCCCTCCTATAAAGTTAAGATACCTTTTAGCCTCTCTCTTCCTAGTGCCAGAAATCGTGCATTATGGGATGCACCAAGGCCCAGCTTTAGCCAGAAAGATACAAAGATGCCACACTGTACTGAGGCTGGCACTTGGCAGATACCTAGAGAGAGACATCAGTTTAAAACTTGAAGAATAAAGATTGAATTCTCTGTTTCTTTAGTATCTGCAAGTCCTCTAGTATGAGTGAAAAAAAATATGTGCAAAAGACACCACGATCTTTAAAAAACATAATAATCACAACCATGTTTTCTGAGAGGTCCAGTATAACCTGACTGCATAAGAAATTGAAGTGCTATGGAAAGTAAGCTGCTGCTTAGCCTAGATCCTAGGAGCTGCAGGAGCTGGTTGTTTAACTTTTCAGGA
>JAWWLV010000001.1:82187214-82197475 GCA_035041135.1 Platyrinchus mystaceus
TCACCACATGCAAGATTATAGTCAATGCTGGACCATAAACACACACAAACACACAGACAGACATCAAGGGGGATCCATTCCTCATTTATAGTGAATAATTTTCCTGATTAGCTAAAAATACATCTAATACAGAAACAAGTAAAATAATACTAAAATATGTTGCATGTCTTGCATTCATTTGAAATAGTACAGGACTGAACAGTGGTTTTCAAGAAGGTTAATTAAATTAAATTTTAATAATTCAATCATGATAACAGTGGAAAAATTGTCTCTTCCAAAGGATTTGAAAAGATTACTGAAGTTGGGGTCACAAAATATTTGAAAAATACAGTAGAAATTTCCAGTTTTGGTCATATAAACTTTTGCCATCTTGACACAACTTCACACTCAGTCTTGACTTTTAAATCAGCATATAAATCATAGCATATAGTAAGTGAATATTGACCGTTCTTAGTAGAATAAATTAATTTCTTCAAAGTTAGTTAGCAAAGTTTATCTCTCATTTTTACCACACCTTAAAAGTTTGTGTGGCCTGCAATTTAATTTGCCTGGTGTTTTCACAAGGACTGTTTCTGCAGGGTAATATAAACCAGAGAAGTTGTTTGGAGCTTTGGACACCTCCTGAAGGCTTTACTTGAGAGAATAGTGGAAGACAGATTGCTGAGACAATAAATTTCTTTTAAGTTAAATTTCTTTCATAACAGAACAGTTTAGGTTACAGTAAGAGGGAAACAGAGAATGGTTGCAAAGTTTTAGGAAGAAATATTTCCAAAGGAATAGTGGGAAACAGTGTCTGGACTGTAGTGTCCCCACCCCCAAATCATCTGTTCTGTCCTGAACTTCTTATATAACCTACCTAGTGAAGAATTTGCCTGTTAGGATTTAACTTTCGAAAGGACTTTAAAAGTGTATGTGATAAATGTTTAGGTAGTATTTCATGTTGAGTTTGATCTGATGAGAATTTAAGAAATTCAAATTGGGTTTCCCCCAGTATGAATAAGTACGTATCCCCACCTGCCATCCCCAGCCTGGGAGGTTCAGTTTGGTAGATGACAGACTGGATAAAAACCAAACTAGATGAATGAAGATATTTGGGCTGAGGGGATGGGAAATATCAGAGTAATATCCTGCAAAACCATATGGAAAATTGTAGTATAGTGATGATACAAACAGAAGGCTTTCAAGGAGATGAATGATAGTTTCAAAGAAGACAAGCATAAGCTATTCCATAAAAACAAAACTGGATCAGATAATCAAGCTCTCACTTGGCTTAGCATCTTGAAAAAGGAAGGTGGAGACATACTGGAACTAAAACCAGCACATTTCAGAGAAAAAAATGTTCAGGTTTAACACAAGCAATACACTAACTTGGATTTAGTGAATTCACAGCATTTTTTTCGATCTATATAGACAATTTCAAACTAAATATAGATTTTTTCAGAATAAATCGACCTCTGGACTTCTGCTCTTGCTATGATTTACTGAAGGCATATTGTACTAGTCACAACAGACAGTAAAAAATCAGATTACTGAGATGATCTTGGAGACAAGTGATAGTTAACAGTGATACTCGTACTTGCACAACTGGCTGTCTTCTGCCTAATTCAAAGCCAAGTATGAAAGTTATGCAAAGAAGCAACAATTGTCCATTGTTGTTTAAGAAAGGCAATATTGAATAGTCTGAGCACAAAGAGCTGTTTAGATACACTCTGTGCTACAGAGAAGACATCCAACACCTCATCTTCACTGTTTTTAATATTCCCTCAGCTGTGGATGTATGTTTTCAGACATCAAATAATCAGAAGCAGCACTGCAAAATGAACTACACTGGTTCCATTAAAAAGAGCAAAAAAAACCCTCATTGCACTTCTGTAGGAGAAGAATACTGACTGTGCAGATGACTTTTGAATTTCTGTATATATTTGTATGTATATTTGTTTCTCCTACATTGCTCCACTCCGAGAACCTAGGTATTGTAATCCTTAAACCAGAATCTGCAAAAGCAAAACTCCCACTGCTGCCAATTTTAAAAATACAAAGAAAAGCTTTTGCATAAAGAACACAGATACAGTCTTTTTGTAAGCCAAAGGTTATATAGCACCACAGGAATATAACACTCATAAACAAAATAAAGGTTAAATATTTCTGTCAGAAGGTCGAGGTTTCTGGCATCTTGTTTACACAATAGGTGCACTGCTCATTATCTGTTGCTAGAAGGAGCTTCTTGCTCCTTCTAGCAACAAGGTTGCTTCTTGTTCAGAACTGGTAAGTTATGTCAATTTTGGTTAAATAAGAAACATAAAGTATACATGAGAGTGTATGCATAGAAGAGATAAAAATATTATTTCCTTCTGGAGGAAAAGGGAGATGCATTCCCATAATTACCCATAGCAATAATTGTTGGAAGGCACAAGGAAAACTTATTAATAAATTCAACTATGCAACTTCTCAAAGTGTTATCATATGTTGATAAATCCAGAAAATTTCAAGCTAAGGAAAATAAATATAAATTTTCTGAATCTGCAATTTCTGTCAATGCAGGTAGCATAGTGATGAATATTAAATTCTTTGACTGTCTTTAATGTATAGCATAGGCATGTCACTGCTAGGCTTATTGAAGGAGCTGAGCTGAGGGTATGAGGGAAGGAGAGAAAAAGTAGACATGAGTGATTCTGGTGAGCATTTGCTGCTTGTACTCTAGCTGCAAAAAAGTAAACATGTTTGCAAGAGGGAAGAAAATTCAGCACTACTGAAAACAAATGGCCTCACTTAAAGAAAACTGGAGGTGGTGAGGGAAGGGATTTTCTTTACTGAAAACAAATGCATTCTCACTGTAGAAAAAAACCCAACCCTTAAGAACAAAAAAAAAAAATTAACTCAGTATCTCAAGACTATTTAATACCTATCTGTTTCTGGCTGATTGGAAAAGAAAGGACAGTAGGAGGGGTTGCCTTGAATTTCTCACAAATGAAGGTTTGTGGGGGTGGACTAGAGGGGGCTGAAGACTGTGTAACATCAGGAGACACATTTGTTCAGTCTTCACTGGCATTTCCACGCTGAAGAATTTGTTTCAGCAAAAAAGGTTAAAAACTGTTCTGTGACTTGGGTTAAATTAATTTCTTTGGCATTAAAAGATAGACTTTTACCACTCTCTGCTTGATGCCCAAATCAGAGCACTTTTGTTTCTTTTGCTGTTTTTATTTGTCAGCATTATTAGCTTTTCTCTTGTTTGTGCAGAAATATGCTGTCATTAAATCTGATTTATTTCCTGTTACACATTCATCTCTCTGCTCCCCCACTAATCCTAGTCATCTTCTCCATGGTAAATCTATTTAAACTTGTTCAGATCCTGCTCAGGTCTTGTTTAGTTCTGATTTTTGTCTACTGGAGAAAAAAAAAGTGTAATATAAGAAGCTAGAACTTTCCTAAGTTTCAACAGCTGTTGTTGGGTGAATTATTTTTCTTGTTTGAGGTATTAGTTTTTAATTTCCTTTTACAGAAACTGTATTCTGTTACCTGAAACATGTAATTCAATTAACAAAACATATTTTTAAATATCTTTCCCACCTGAGATCACTAATTAAAACTATAGCCAAAACTAATCTAAGGACAAAAAAGTCTGCATCATTTTCTATGAATTGCACTTTTGCTGCAGTTATGCTCCATGACAACATAACATTTTGATGATGTTTATCTAATCAGTTTTTGAAGATCTCCAATAGTGGAGATTCTGCAGCACCCCTAAGGACAGCAGTTCAATGTGTATATATATTGCAACAACATCTCTGATTCTTTTTTTCCTTATATCTTCCTAATCTACTACAATTTCTTGCTGCAATTTAAGGTCATTATTTCCTGTTCTATCTTGCTCAGATAAGAAAATTAGATTTGATTGCTAATAAGCTTTTATACTACTGAAAGCTGTCCCTTTTCTCATATAAGCAATGCCAATTCTCATAATGGTGAGACTCAAAAGATCTGTGGGTTTTCCCTTTTGCAACTTGCATAGTGCTATTGACATATATTCTGCATATCATCATTAACCTAGACCTGTTTATGAAAAACAACCAGATCTGATGAAATGCACAATGATAACATAGACTTCATCTTCTAATGCTTAGTTGCAGTTTTATTTTGTTTTCAATCTCTTTAACATACAGGTTTCTAGTGTTTGCAAAGTTTTTTTCAAGTTCTTTTTTTGTTTTTTTCCTGTGGGTGACACCAGATTTCTCACAGTCCTGGTGCCACCTTTGCCTCATGCAGGATAGTAATATGAGAGAGAAACCAAAACTGATTCACTGGTGACTTCTGTAATGTGGCAACTGCCTATAACTTTCCATTTAAGAACACTTGACTAATTTAATTGTGCATTGTTTAAGGCATTTGTTCTTGCAGCCTATGTTTATTTTATCAGTTTTCATGCCATTTGCAAGTTCTATTTATTGCCAACATTTTACTTGTATGGCTCTGTGCAGTCATCATGACAAAGAATTACTCTTGAGAGGTATTCAAAAGCTTTCCAACTTTTCTGAATGTGACAGGCTAGGATGCTGGAAATGGTTGAAGTCATGGAATGAAAAACATCATGGGAATATGACTAAGGACTAGTCATCACCACCTGGAAAGA
Organism: Platyrinchus mystaceus; assembly: GCA_035041135.1. NCBI lineage: Eukaryota > Metazoa > Chordata > Aves > Passeriformes > Tyrannidae > Platyrinchus > Platyrinchus mystaceus. The sequence goes on from JAWWLV010000001.1 coordinate 82,191,842, forward strand.
TGTCATTAAAAAAATAAAAAATCTTCTTAAAATTCAACAGAGTTTTGAGTCTTGCAAAGTTACTGGAAGGGAAGTTAATGAACAAGATTCAGGTTCTGGAGGTTTGCATCAGTGATCTTTCTTCAGGGCAAAATCTTTTCTTAAAGAAAGAGACCTTCCCAAGTGAAACTTTCCCACACAAAACTGGTTGTCAGAATGAGGTCAAAGTGGGCTTCAAACTCCCTCTGCACTATTTCACTTTTCTTAAAGTGGTGCAGGCTATTGCAGGCATCTGTTAGTCCAAATTATGCTGGGTAACAACATTCCTGATAACAAAACAACTCTAATTAATGTGAGATCATTCTCAAGTCACTATAAACTTTTCTTTAGGGCATAAAATAAAAATCATTAGTTGTTCTTCCAAGCTAGTTTCAAAGTTGGATGGACTTTGTGCTTTATAAGTGTCCAAAGGGTTCATGAAGATCTTCTTTAAAGTATTTAACCATAGAAACTGGTCATGTATTGTGCAGTGGAAGTGTTCATCACCAGATAATTTCATTCTTGTAATGACAGCCAATACGGCCATGGATTTGCAAAGTATTCAAAATAGGAGGTAAGCTCATTAGGAACTCAGTGGCTGCAAAGGGAGTCAAGAATGCTCAGCACCAGTTACAAAATACACCAGTTACAAAATACACAGGCTCTTGCAGAATCTGGCCCAGATGTTTAATTCTCAGTTCCATTTAAATTCCATATGCATTTGTTGCTCTTTCCTATAATTTACTTGTTTTTTTTTTTTACTTTTTTTCGGAGAACCTTGTAGCTTACAAGCTAAACCAGCAAACCTACATCAGCTTGACAGCAGAAGGTACATCATGAACTGAAGTTATTGCATTATTGCATTCTCCCACCTCTATAATATTAGGGTGCTTCATGATTTTTAAAATATTTACTTTCACAGGCTGTGTCTGGCACCTCAAGTAATCTTTCCCTGAAGATTCTCAAGTTGAGGGACATGAATCCTATAACCTCTTGGCTTTACAGTAATTTCTGGCTGAAACCATGAAGTGCACACAAATTTTAAAGCATTTAATCTATGTTGAGATATATATATGTAAATATACAGCTAAAACAAAATAAAGAAATTGTTATCTTATCTTGATTTACTTGCCATGCCAATTGATTATTATTTTCATATTATGAAATAGCTATAATTCTGAGGGTTTTTTGCCTATCGTATTATACAGCAACTAAGAAAAGAGCCACGTATATGGTTATACTCAATTCCTAAGTGATATCACACTATGTGAAATAAAGTACCTCAGTGAATGATCCTCACATTTTCACACTATTTCACATGATTGCGCTGGAATTTGTAGAGTGGTAGGAAAGATATATATACCATCTAACGCAATTAGGAATAAGTCAGCAGGAATCCCAAAACTGTTGATTGCCAGAGGGCAGTAGGGCATTTAAAGGAAGGATATTTAATAGATTTCTTTTATTTGTACATTTTATTCATGCATATGCTTCTTGCCACTGTTAGAGCAAGGATATTGGACCAGATGAACCCCTGGCCTAATAAAATTTGTCTGTTTCTATACTTTAAAACTAATAATATTAAAGTGAGAAAGTAGGTGTCATGAATACTACAGGCATCAAATTTTATTGGAGGTGATATACTACAGTGGGAGTAGGGATGAGATGTGCTATTTGACCAAAAGTATTGCAAATGAGCATTGGAAATGAGCATAAGATTTCACCAAAAAAAGCCCAAACCAACAAACAAACAAAAAAACCTCTCATATTTGTAAGACAGTTTCCACAGTGCACTCTCCCCTGATGCAAGAAATGGCTTATGGATGACTAGTGTGGCAGCCCAACAACTTAAGTCCTTCACATATTCACAGAGGAGAGCTGGTTTGAGAATTGTGTTATTAGCTTCCTGAGATGTTCTGTTAAAGCAGAAGGATAGTCTGGAGCTGAGGTTTCTGGATTCTCTCTTACCCTCTACACCATTTTTCATGAGCTGCAACGATTAGTGAAAAGAAACAACCCGTAAATGCTTGGATTGTTTTAACTGGTGATCTACTCTTCACTCTTTTCATTAAGAAAGACATTTCTTGCTTTGAAATGTTTTATGCACATGGCACATACCCTTCACTGACAAGTGTAACTAACGAGATGGCAGTTTGCACAGCCATATCTGGGTTCTGCTTTGGGAGCTTCTGGAGCTTCTGAGGGCAAGGTCCAGAGCTGGGTTTTCAGCCCAGAGAAGAGAAGACTCCAGGGAGACCTTACAGGAGCCTTCTAGTAGCAAAAAGGGACTAATAAGAAAGATATGGATAAACTTTTTAGCAGGGCCTATCGCAATAGGACAAAGGCTTTCAAGATAAAATAAGGTATATTTATATTAGATACAACAAAAAATTTTTTTACCATGAGGATTGTGAAACACAGAAACAGGTTGCCTGGAGAGGTGGCAGATGTCCTACCCCTGGAAATGTTCAAGGTCTGGACTGGGTTCTGAGTCCAGATTGGGCTCTAGTTGAAGATATCCTTGCTCATTGCATAGAGCTTGGACTAGGCAACCTTTAAAGTCCTTTGCAACACAAACTATTCTATGATTCCATTATACTTGGAAGAAATAAGGTGAAAGCAACATTCCTTGCTGATGCAAATCTAATATTAAATGGAGAATTGCCAACTTAGTAAAATGTCCACCAAGTAGCTTACCAAAAAAAAGAGAGATAGAGGCCTTTTTCATAGAAGGGGGAGAGAATAGCAGCATATTTAAATGGCGACTTGGGCAAAATAACATTATGTGACTGTACTCTGAGTACAGCAATCAAACAGGAAAAATGAGTATAATTACAAAAATCATACATTGGCTTGATCAGAACATGAGGGGGGAAAAAGGATAAACTGTCTGAAATCAGTGTAGGAATAAAGCATTACTGAAAAAAAATTAAAGAGTTACACACATGTGTGGATCATCTGCTTTTCTTCTTGTTTTGCATTTGTTGAACTTCTGTCCTCTCAGGCTTTTTGATGCTTATAAAGAATTGAGAGAAATATCTGCTGAAAATGCGTTTGAAAATAAACCAGAATAAACCAAGATTAATTATAAAAATTAATTAAAAAAATAACTAAAAGATGTGGGTGAAACAAGCTTATTTGTGACTTAGCAGGTGAAACAAAAAGCAGTAATGGATGGTCTTTATAAATATGGTCTTTACCACCATTTTTGGAAAAAATATATAGCAGTATGTGTTTGAAAATAGTAGGTTATAAAAAGGTTGAAAGCAATATTTAAGAGCAGCTTTTTTACGGTATGTTTTGAATAAGAAGGCATTAACTCACACTGTAAAAAACAACAATGGATAAAACTGACCACAAAGCAATAGTTTGTGACTTTAAGGGGGGAAAAAAGTGAGAGCACTGGAACAATAAAAATGTTCAAACAAATGCAAATTTCAGCATAGAGAATTGCTAGAATAGACCCCAGGCAGGGAAAGAAATAGTGTAGAAAAATCTTTAGTTTTGACAAATGTCACTATTAAGTCAAAAGAACACACTGTTTCAATACAGAGAAAATATGGGAAATTATATGCCATTACTGCTACAAAATCTTGAAACTAAGAAGGTTGGCATTTAACCTGTCTCTGTCTCTAAGACCCAATCTCATGGAAAATATGTACCCATATAGAGATATAAAACAGAAAACCAAAAGACTGAAAGAAATAACACTTAGTAAGGGACACAAAGTTAGGAAAGCTTTTATAAACAAGACAGAGAAACAAGCAGAGCAAAGATTCTCCTACCAGGCATCAAGGAAACCAAAGATGATTCAAAAAAATGATCACTTTCCTAAGTAAAAAAGAAACAATATAATTGAGTGCCATTATTATCTTATGGAAGGCAATTATTTTGCATTCCTCCATGCAAGGTAAGACTAAGCTGGATCACTGTGTCCAGCTTTAGATACCACACTAAGAAAGATGCCAACAAATTGAAACAAATTGAAAGAAATACAAGGTTTTGAAAACATAACCTGGAAGGAAATATTTAAAAGTGAGTTGGATTTGCTTAGGGAAGAATATAAGGAAATAACATGCCTGTATTTCACTCCTGCGTTTCATATAACACCATGTACTCCTGTTTTTGTGACTGTCTATGTGACAATCCCTACAAAGACAAATATAGTCACTTTTGTGTTTAAACAAAGAAAATAATAAAACAACAAACAAAACCCATGAAAAACAGACAACAAACAAACAAAACAAAAATAAAAAAAAAATCCAGGTTGTGTTTTATCTTTCAATAAGTTCTCAAAATTAAACACTATTCATTCAAGCTTCCAAATTCTGAAGTGTAAAAGAAGTTTCATTCAGTTTTAAGTTATATTATAGAATACTGTATTACTGTAAGAAAAGGTGGATAATTAATGTAATATATAGTTATGTAACCTGTCTAATTTGCAGCAAGAGAGATTTAGTTTCAAAAATTGTACCAAGTATCTATTTATAAGGACTGTAAGCCAGAGGAACAATTAGTGCAACTATGAAATCTGATCAATGATCATGTCTGTTAAAATATGTTAGGAATATTTAATATCATCATCATAATTTAACCATAATTACTTTACCATAGTATGCGTTATCATAAAAATTGAAGGTTAACTAGTAAATTAAAATCAATTCTGTACAGCAGAAATTGTATGTAAAATTTCCATTACTTTTTTTAATTAAATCATTAGTTTCAAAAAGTAATTTGCAAAATGAAGACATGTATCTCACAAACCAGATGTTTCATTTTCAACTAGCAAAAAGATATTTTGCGTTTAGAGGCATCTTAGCACTTAGGGCGACAAATGAAGCTATCATTTGCCTTTCTGGCAATGATAACACCTTGAAAAGCTCTTTCTAAACTGCTTCTGAAAGCCCCAGTCCAGGATCTCTGCTTTCACCTTCGTGGTACCTGATAAAGAGACTATATACTATTTGTCAGTCAGCTTTTTTTTCTCCTGGGTCCTTCATTCTTCTTGTAACACATCAACTACAGGCCTGTCAGCCTGACCTCAGTGCCTGGCAAGGTTATGGAGCAGATCATCCTGAGTGCAATCACACAACAGCTACAGGATGGATAAGGGATCAGATCCATCCGGCATGGGTTTAGGAGGGGTAGGTCATGTCTAACCAACCTGATCTCCTTTTATGATCAGGTGACTCGCCTGGTGGATGAGGAGAAGGCTGTGGATGTGTCTATCTGGACTTCAGTAAAGCCTTTGATACTGTCCCCCATAATATACTCCTGGAAAAGCTGGCTGCCCATGGCTTGGACAGGAGCACTCTGTGCTGGGTTAAAAGCTGGCTGGATGGCCGGGCCCAGAGAGTGGTGGCGAATGGGGCTGCATCCAGTTGGTGGTCGGTCACCAGTCGTGTCCCCCAGGGGTCAGTGCTGGGACCAGTCCCGTTCAACATTTTTATTGACGATTTAGATGAGGGGGTTGAGTCCATCATTAGGAAATTCGCAGATGACACCAAGTTGGGAGGGAGTATCGATCAGCTGGAAGGCCGGAGGGCCCTGCAGAGGGACCTGGATAGGCTGGAGAGCTGGGCTGATTCCAACGGGATGAGGTTCAACAAGGCCAAG
>JAWWLV010000001.1:82215780-82235160 GCA_035041135.1 Platyrinchus mystaceus
TGAGCCTGGCCTTGAGGCACAGAGCTCACAGAAATGCAGGAAAGATTGCTCACCATCTATGCTAACCCTGCCACACATGTTATAGGCTAAAATGTGTTTGTGAGATATTACTATTTGTGAGAAAAGTTTCAATTTTGTGAGGACCTAGTGTCTTCTTCTTGTGACACTGGCAAGGCACTCTGCTTCTCCAAACATGTTTCCTTCTTTTCTTACAGCAAGAGTTGTGATAAATATGGATGTTACTAACCATGTAAGACTTGCTGCCAGCTCTGAGATCTCAATATACCCACGATAACAGAAAGGGCTACAACCCAGCTGGAAAACCAGATTAAAAGCACATCTCATCAAAGCACCAATCAGACAAGCTAGCATGAACTTAACCTGGAAGTGGTGCAGGTCTTTTGTCATGTGTCCCTGTGGCTGGGCAGGACAGAGCTGGTGGGGAGCAGGAGATTAGCCCTTCTTCAGCCTCGATGAGACAGGGACTGACGGCCTTGGGGGGGCTGACATGGAGTCCTGGGCTTTGGACAGGGTGAGGTGAAACCCCAGGGAACCTGAGCAGGGACAGGTAGGTCTTTAGCGCCATCAAGACCCAAACAGGACATGCCAGAAGTGTATTTAGAGCGAGTCCCAACACTTGTACTCTGTGTCCCACCCAGAGATTATCCGCTTTCTCCCATAGCAAGAACAATTAACATTAAAGCTGGTCAGAAAATTCAGAGAAAATATTTTTATTTTGAGATTTTTTATTTCCTCAGAATGCAAATTGTTGCTAAAGTAGTCCAATTGTGCTGAAATCCCATTGGAAATCTGCCACCAGAAAAGCTTTGAAACTCTTCTTGGTGTCCTGCCAGCTCATCTCTGTGGTTCCTCAATAAAGCACCTGCTGGGTTCCATGACTCCTAGCTTTGGATCTTCCAGGAACCACAGGATAGAAAGACAGGTAGATGTTCCTGGCATCAAAATCCCATACTATTTCCAAGTAAACAAGAAAATTTCTGGATTTTTTTCCAAGCCAGAGTGAGAACAGTTTTCCAAACATCAAAATAAGTCACAAAAGGGAATCTTTTTTTTTTTTTCTTTCAGCTCTACGTCAATGTATTCAACAAATTAAAGAATGAAGGATTTTGGCATCAGACCCTTTTTTTATCAAAGACTTAAAAAGAAATGAAGTGTTCTAGTTTGGGGGAGTTGCATTAGTATGCAATTCTTTGTTATTATTTGGACATTTGTTTAAACAAATCTTTTATTTATTTTTCACATGAAGAGCTATATAAATGGTCAGAGAGATGAGAAGTAATTGATCTAATCTCTCTGGATTAGTATAAATCATCTGATGGGATGTCATGTAAGAAATTTAATTAGTACATCTGAAGAGGGTAGGGATTAATAAAATCCTGTCAAATGGAGAAGAAACTGAATTATGGGAGGGAAGGAGAGATGACAAAAATGAGTAGGTCTAAATATACAATCTGAGTATATAGAGCATACACAGAGCAGAGCTCCTGAGTAAAACTTGAGGCCACTTAAAAATTCCACTAAATGTGGAACTCTAGGACATGATGTGGAACTCTAGGACATGGAGTAGAAGTCTTCTTAAGACATTTGGAGATGAGGGAAAGCTGAGTGATAGCCTTCATACTGCAAAGGATCAGAAGATTCAAAATAAGGAAAATACCTTTAATAAGGAAAATGTCTTTAAGAGAATAAGATGCAAGGTCATGCACTTAATACTGAGAATTTCTGCTCTGAAATAGAATTTATCAGTTGGAAGGGAGAAAAGAGAATTAGATTCTGTGCCATTAGGTAATCATGGGATAACTATGATTCAACAGCATAGTGTAATGATAAAAAACCTAGTCAAGAATGTATCAGTTGATAGGGTATTGTGAAGATAGAGAACTATTAATATCATCATAAAAAGCTCATGTGGACGGGTGAATAAAAGCCCTATCACCTTTACTCAGAAAACATGAGATCATGCTAACGCAAACACAGAGAAAGTAAAGCAAAGGAGCTCAGATACTATCATATGAAATGCAAATAACATCTCCTTATAATAGTCTAAGTATGTGTAGGACAGTTCTGCTGTCTGTGCATACAGCAGGAGGTAATCACTGCAGCAAAAAAGTGTTTGACTAAAAAAGAATAGGAAATAAAAAACGAAGGAGCTTAACTTTGCTACGCACCCAGTGCATATTTGAAACTACTGAAAGAAAAATTTAGTAAATATCAATGGGAAGAAGAAAAGCAAAAATAACAATAGAGTAGGGGCTTTGGGGGGTTGTTTTTCCAATTTTTGATCTTTTATTATAAAGATTTTTTTGATAAATTTAGAAAATGGATAGCACTTAACAGTATACTACAGTAGGAACTGGACTGGACACTAGAAAGTCACTTCCAGTTAAATTTAGGATGACATTCAGTTACATTTAAAGTCCTATATAGCTGATGGGCAAAGTTAGGGTAGGTGGAAATAATCTTTAACAAAAGCAAGAATGACATGGAACTCATAAATAGCACCTAGTCTGCAGTTAATTGAGATAAAGGGTTTCAAACTAGTCATTTTATCTTTTGCACAATGAGAAAGGATGATGTACAATTTTGTGGACACTGATTGCAACAAAACTATATATTTTTTTCCTTTTTCTTCATGTTTATTTTGAGGTTGAAAGGTTTGACAGTTAGGACATTGAAGGGAATATATAGACCACTTCTGTTATGCCATAGAAGAAAAATATTGCACTACTGTAATAAAGAGTGTATTAGTGTAATAAAGGCTGTACAAACAGGGCAATAAAGACTAAGTCTGCTACAAATATCATTGTCAGTCTCATTATTCCAAATCAGCATAATTCTCTAATAACAGAGGTTAAAAGAATGGAAAATAAGGGCCAAATAATTTTAATGATATCAAAGGCCTTAATCAACAATTTGCTTCATTAAACACAGAATACATCTCAGCCTGACAGAAATTCAAATCTGATTAAAACCAGGCCAAGTGGTAATTTAGAAATGCTTGTCAAGGAAGAAATCAACTGAAAGTATAATTCTCAGTCCTTTTATATGCATCAGTGGGGTACTAATACAATTGTGAAAAAGCCACTTGACTATGTTCAAGTTAAATGAGCTCAAACTGGGTAGGTGTCATGGATGGAGTGACACACTTCACTTATAAGAGAGAATTAGAGAGAGGCCACTATTGAGCAGATTTTTTAATTACTGGAGAAAAAAATAGAACAGTAGAGCCTCCAAACCTGATCACAGAATCATAGAATCAGATGGGTTGGAAAGGACCTCTGAGATCATCGAGTCTAACCCTTGATCCACTACCATCACAGTTACTAGACCATGGCACTAAGTGCCATGTCCAGTCTCTTCTTAAACTCCTCCAGGGACGGAGAATCCACCACCTCCCTGGGCAGCCCATTCCAATGATATTCAATGATGACACAATACAGAAAGTCTGTTGTAAGGTAACAAGACAAACACAGAAATTTGCAAACACTTGGGATAAATGTGTGGTAGAGTTTCCTATAGTCATGGCCTAAAGATCATCATAAGTCCAAATTTGTCACCAGATAAGATTTTTCAAACATAAACTTGTAGTGGAAGTTGCACAGATATTTTCCTACAGCTCTGTGCCACATTACAGAAGTCACAGCAGAACAGTGGGCAAAAAAAAGGATTTAACTGGTTCATGGGAAGCCTTGGAACTACACACAGGGTTATTAATGGGAGGCCCTGAAACTGTAAATAATCATGTCATTCATGGAAAGTTTTTCTCAGTCACATAACAAAGTAATAGGCCATCTTGCTTTCCTTGATGAAGTGATTCTTCTAGATTTCAACTCCCTCCAAGATATTGCCAGACTGACTAGCTCTCAGCCTTTCTGTTCTAAGCAAATCTTACACTTACAATTTCTTTGACAGCTGCTCCTAAGCACTCTTTGTAACTAGCAAAGATCTGGCAGAAACTCCACATTCCATAACCAAATTACTTCCTTAGTTATGTGGCCAATCCACTGATACTTAGTGCTTAAGTGCCTGTGTAACATTGTCTCATCTCAGAGCAAGACAAATATAATCCCATCTGATTAATTAAAAGAGAGGCAAGTAGAGCTTTGCATGAACACACATAAAATATTTTGATATTCTCCACAATCTCATATTCTCCATATCTTTTTGATAAGGTAATCTTAAAAAAAAATTCTTTAGTCCCCTACCTTATTCACAGAATATATACCTTCTGAAGACAAAAGGTATCCCTCCTTCTCTTCTGTGACTGTCAACAGTATTTCAACAATGGATGCAGTAGAACAAATAGAAATAAACAAACTTAAGATAAAAACTGAAGTGTTTTGGAAAAATTATAGCAAAGTCTCTTTAGTACTTTGCCAGTGGTGGTGTTTTGGAGACAGGAGTAGAGAGGACATCATCACTGTGTCAATGGACAGACACCCATTTTTCTAGCTTCTCTCTTCCTGCTTGGTAAATCTATGCTTGCACTCCAGTTAAAAAATTTTGCAATACAGTCCCAAGTAAAGAGAATAACTGCAAGAGAAGGGTTGAAAGGACAGATTTTATTTTTCTGGATGGCTGAGAAAGAAAAGTTCTGAAAAATTAGGCACATATTTTTTTCCCAGCAGAAATATTTAAACACTAAAGGTAAATTTTATTATTACTGTCAAAAATCTGAAAACTTATCCCACAGCCATATATAAATTAAATTATTCTTACTATTAGGTAATACATAAAATTCACAGTAATTACATGGGAGACTAGGTTCTACCTACCAAAAATATTTATTTCAGCATTTCCATCTTCCATTAAAAGCAGTACCCACTCCTTGAATTTTATTCCTTTGAATGACAATGCTGGTAGAAAGAGCCCCAGATGCTTCTTATGACATCTTCAGGAGAATAATGCTTCAATGAGTACTCCCTCAGGAAAGAGGGACATTAGCAAAGTTACTGAAACCATTTATTGAGGTGGTAATTATATTTTTAACTGATTGGAACACGTAGGAATTGGGAAATTGTAGCCTTATACATTCTGAAACCCAAAGTACAAAGTCTCACTCTTCAGCAGTTCTATACCCAAAAAGTTTTAATGCAAAGTATGTCAAAGTTCATTTCTTCCACAGAAATCAGAAAAACCCCCACGTTCCCAGTAGAGTTTCCTGTAATCCGTCCTCCTACTTAATTGCTTCCAGTAGAGGCAAGAAACTACTCTTTTCTTTTGTGCTTTCCAAACAGGTTACCTGAATGAAAGCCATTGCATCAGGCATGCAGGCAGTGATAAGACACAGGAAGTACGACTTAATTAGACCCTATTTTTATTAACTTGCTTCATTTGGAAGCTGTCCACTAGTAATTCTCACTGCATTGATCATTCCTCTTAACCGTTTGTACATGTAGCTATCACCAGCTACAAATTAGGTCCCCAGGTTGTTCTGGATGCCTTTTTCAGCCCTTTGCCTGAAATCTGAAGGGGTGAATAAACTGTTTCCAGTATAGTCCATACTATAAAGTGACAGTTCAAGTAGGAGTATTCCTCTGTCTACTCATTGGTGAACTAAGCCTATAGCACGGCCCTGTTAAACTGTAGCAAACTAAACTTAGTTCCCGAACCATGTAAGTGGTTTCTGGCAATGATAGAGGGAAGATGACAGACATACTTCACATTAACTGTGAGAGAAAAAAATCCCTCCCAGTTAAAAAAGATCTTTACCATTAAAACTGTCCTTTAGGGATCCTGGCCACACCCTTGAGGCCAGAGGGAAGTTTTGGACTAAGACTTACACACAGGAGGACAGGAGAGGTGAAACTTTTCAGTCTGGAAAAGAGAAGGCTCAGGAGTGACCTTCTCAAGACATACATATACCTGATGTGAGGGATAAAGATGAGGAAGCCAGCCATTTCTCAGTATTGCCCACTGACAGGACAGGAGAAACCAAACACAAGAAATTACATCTGAACACAAAAATTTTTTTTTTCCTTCGAAGATAGTCGAACACTGGAATAGTCTGTCCAGATAGGCTGTAGAGTCACCAGCCCTGAAAATATTCAGAACCTGGCTGGACAAGATCCAGGACAGTTGGATCTATCTGATCCTGCTTGTAGTTGGACTACAGGATCTCTAGAGGTCCCAACAACTGAAACATTTCTATAAATATGTGAAAATTTTATTATTTTCTCTTTGTGTTACAAATGGAACTGAGAAAACATTTGTAATGCACACAAATTATTCGATGAATTTATACAAGATTTGATCCAGCAGCAGTTTCAAATACACACAATTAAGTGGTTTTAGAATCACAGAATCATAGAATCACTGAGGTTGGAAAAGACCTCCAAGATCACTGAGTCCAACCTCTGAGCAAACACCACTGTGCTAACTAAACCTTAGCACTAATTGCCACAGTCCAGTCATTCCTCAAACAGTTCCAGGGGTGGTGACTCCACCACTTCCCTGAACAGCCCACTCCAATGCTTAACCACCATTTCAGTGAAGAAATTCCTCCTGATTTCCAACCTGAACCTCCCCCAGCACAGCTTGAGCCCATTTCCTCTTGTCCTGTTGATAGTTGCCTGGGAGAAGAGGCCACACCCCACCTTGCTGAAATCTCCTATCAGATACTTGTAAAGAGAGATAAGGTCTCTCCTGAGCCTCCTTTTTTTTTCAGGATACACCAACCCAGATCCCTTAGCCACTCATGTGACTTACTCTCCAGACCCTTCCCCAGCTTTGTTGCCCTCTTTACTTAGAGGCCACCAAGAGGGAGAACTAATTAACCTGCTTTGTGCTGCCAAAATGACACAACTTCTTATTCTACTGTATATACATATATCTTTCACTCTAATCAACAGAGTAGCTATGATTATTATTTTTGTGACCACTTTTCTTGTGCTTTAGGACCTCTGTCTAACAGATTTAGATGTCCCTATGGTGTAAGCCAAGGATAGACTGACTTGTGAATCTGATCACAGATGGTGAAAGGGATGGCCCTCCACTTAAAGTGGGCATTGACATACACAGAAAGTTAACATTCTCTTGTAAATTACTGGCAGCACCAAATGCCCGTGCTTCAAGAGTCAAGCTAAATTACTCATGCTAGATGTAGGGCACATGAAAATCTAGCTTTAGTGTTTATTTATGTAAAAAACCAGTAGTGATCAATTTGACGTATGATTTTGAACAATTTCACTAAATCAGTGAAGGTTGAAAACTCATCATTTTAAATTGGGCTTCTTTCAGTTTAGCTGAAGTTGCATAGAATTGAATTTAAATAAAACAATTTTAATCAAAAATATACCTTTCTACACCTGTAATCTGCACTGTTCTAACTAATGCTGTTTTAATTAGTGTAAACTTATGTTCTGTTCCTAAACCAGTAAAGCACTCCAGAAGAAAATGAACAAAGACCATGAATCCTTTTATATGTAAAGAAGAAGCAGCGTGGAACATGCCCAGTAGTATTTAATTGTGTGTTGACAATAATAGTATTTTTTTCATAAAGTATTTTCCTTAGGTCAGTTTTATTTGTGCAATAGGAGCTTTAGGTATAAGAACACATATACCTATGCCTTCAAAAAAAAACCAAGGTGGGCAAACTAGCAGGGAAACTAGGGGCCCAAACCCTTGTTTGATGCTACAGATATAATGGACCACTGAAGGATTCATCCATTACATCTAGTTTAAGCTCTTTCTTTACCTGGGGCCCATTGCAAACACAGCTTTATCCTTTGTTATGGCTGCACAGGCTTTGACCCCAGCATAGGAAGCTCTGGAGTATATGATGCAGCAATGTCTAAGCTGGTTCCACGTTTGGGCTCAGAAAGCAGAAATGCCGATTTGTGTGAGATTGTTTGAGTTAAAGTCCCATTCTCAACATTCAGAACAAGCTTTGTTGTTTCTTAATTTGGTCCAAAGTTTCTCCATACCTCAGCTGGCACATTTGAGCTTTTTAGCAGGTTTTATTTAACTCAGAGTCTTATCATCCAATATAGATACACTCATAGCAGCCTTGGAGTGTGCATGCATAAAAGGGAAATGAAGTAGCATATTATTACCACTGAAAAATTTCAGTAGTCAAATCAGTGTCTCCCTTGAAAGGTTCACTGTTAAATAGCAAAATGTTTTGAAAGTTTTCCCTTGCTTTCTGTATCTCCATAGTGCACACTTCAGTGATGATCCATTTTCTTCAACTAGCTGATAGAATTGGTTGCAAATGAATCAAATTACTTGCTATTATTTAATTCAAAGGGGAAAGAAGTTGCCCTTTGCTCACAGGTCTTGTGCTACTAGATATTTAAGAAAAGCAATAAACATTCTGATACCCCAAATAAAATCTGGAGATTGGCAAACCTGGCTGTTTGGCAGGTAATTTATCAATGCAATTTTCACATTTTTGAGCAGTGCTTAGGTAAAGACATGCCAGTTAAATATTAATGATCAATACAACTGTGTACAGTGTTATCTGAGGTATTACAGTTTTAAAAAATGGTGTAAGAATGCTTATCAAGGGTTGCATGATAATGTCACTGTGAGATTATGAAAGCTGTAATGTTGTCATTTCTCGGCTTCTCCAATGTGAAAAAAATGTGGGTGAAAAGCATATTTTCTTGTCTGTAGCAAGCAGGGCCTTTTCTTCCAACCAAGCCTCAATTTTTCCAATGGCAGCAATATGCATCTAACTGCTACCCCTTGTCCACTCTCACAAACCTTTGTGAGCCAAGGGGACTGGAGGTCTCCAGACAGGATTTGCTGCCTGATAGAAATTCAGCTAAGTTACTCCTAGAAAAGCTTTTTGGATGAAAGCTGTAATGACACGGCCCTCTGCTCCGAAAAAAAATTAGAAGTAAAATGGAATTAGTCATATTTTTTCTCTATAAAGAAGATATATGCAACAAAAGATGCATTTTCAAATCTTATAGACAACGTTTGTATTTCCCATACCTGTCAGTTTACTAAAGTCATTTAGAAAAACAAGAACAAACAACAGTTATATTAATAAAAGAGCTCTGTAATGTGGTGATCAAGTTTAAACAGCATTTTCAAGGGTGAGTCAGACTTAAGAGCCAAATCTGATAGCTTTTAAATTATTCTGCTATTGTGCTAGCATCATGTTCTTGGCATTATCATTGAACAAACTTGCATTGTGGTTTCTCGGTCAGTTACTGCTAAGGGCCAGTGATAGTCCAGCTTTTTCTTGCTACTAAAGAAACTGCCATGAAATTTCCTTCTGATGCCAAACACAGTAGAAGTTTACACACTAGTTTAAATGATAAGGGGCTTGAGGTGTTAAGCATTGAGTCAGTGATCCGACTGAATTGCCTCCTTCCTTTCCAGTGTACTGTCACATTAATCTGTCAGTTTTCTGTTGCTCTTAATTATTGTTCATCTCCAGTGGTGATGTAATATAATAATAATACATCATTTATAATATAATAAATCCCCACTGAAAGGGATTTCAAATTTTTGGGGTTTTTGTTTGTTTTGTTTTTTGTTTGGTTGGTTGGTTTGGGTTGGGTTTTTTTTTAATTTAATGTGACTTTTCTAATGACTTTTCTTGCTTCTTTGGGTACATATACCTGCAAAAGAAGACCTTAAATGTAGTAAGATGGTGCCTAAAATCATTATTTCAAATGTCACTGAAATTTTAGTAATTGCCTTATGCCAGTGGTGCGTTGTGCTCACTCTCTCTGCTCACCTGAAGTCTTGTGTGATGCCTCTCTGCCCTATAAGTCTTAAATTACAAGCCAATTTCCAAATGACAGGCCGGTTATAGCTACATAAAGACTTCAGAGCACAGTGTTATCAGCTGAAATTGAGACACAAGGTGCAGCAGAGATCTGTCAAGCTTTTGACAAATCCAAATGGTTTCAGTGGTTTGGAGCCATTTCTTAGCAGCACACTAATCTGCCTTTCTCTGTTCATTGTTTGCACAAGAAGACAGCAGAGAGTAGGTGCAAGAACATGTTTCCTTTCCTTTTCCAGCTGGATCCCCAAAGCAGGCGGCCTGTCACCTTATTGACTGTGGGTTTCTGCCTCTGGAGCTCAGAGGGGACAAAAGTTCCTGTTCCAGTAGAGCTATATGTGCTCCTCAGTTTCCATGTAATAGTGAAACCCCCTCAGATATGTATGGATTAAGGGCAGGGTTTTTTTGAAGCTGGAATTTCCAGCTAGTTTCATGCTCCTGATTGTCTTCCAAATCTTTGTCTTCTTAGTCCTGCAGATTCCCATCCTCCACCTGCTACAATTTGATGCAGCATTTCAAAGATGCAGTGTGGAAAAACAGTGCAATGCACTAATTAATTTGGCCATATTTAACTTTGAACTTACTTCTTTTGACAACAAGTTGCAAGTAGCATCATGGTGTGATTTGCTTGAAGAAACACAGCCACAGAGCTTAGACCAGGTTTAACCTCCCAGTCACTCACCACCTCCTGGTTCACAGAAAAAGCTGATATTAGCAACATTTTAGCTAACCAGCTTGCAGCAGAAGGAGGTTTGTGTACAATGCTTGCTAATCCCACCACTGAGCTGAGTTTAACACCTGGACTTAGAGGATCCCTGTTGACTTGATGGAATGATGTTAAGTTCATTAATGATTCTGAAGGCATCAAATTAGATTATGAAATAATTAGATTTTCTTTCTATTCATGCTCCAGAGAATTGTGGTATTATTAAGAAAATCTAAATATTAGTTTTGAACACTAAAACTCTTTTATATCTGGAGAGAAAAAAATTATTGCTTTTATTAAATTGATAGGAGATACATTTTAAAGTTGCAGTAGTCCAGCAGGTGTTAAAAGCATCTGCTATAATGACACCTACATTGTTCTTTTGCCTTGATGATTGCTCTTAATAAGATTAAGGCAGAATAGTACAAAGTGGATTTTCTTTCTGCCTTATCTGCATTCTGCAACCTCCTGCTGTTCTGCAGTGTTCACTGCAGTGTTCGCCTGGCAAAGTGAAGACCCAATGCTTAAGATAATTTCTCAAGCAGGCACTTTACTTTCTCACCTGTTATTTAAAACCTAAACAAGGTACAACTTCAGCCAACAGGTCTGCACTCTGCAGAAAATGTATAGTTATAGAACCTGTAATTATCTTACAAAAAATTTTAAGTTTACATGACATTAAAAGCAATTTAAAGGAAGCACCATTAATAAAACAGCAAGGAAAAAACTCCAACAACCTCAGGCAAACCAAAAAATTACAACTAACAAAAAAAACTACCTTTCAAATTACTCTTGATCTGGTCATCTTTGTTCTTGAGTTTCTGTTTAGCTGTCATTTCACTAGTAAAGAAAATATGTTATTTGGAATTTAGGTTCCCACATCCCTTACTGATCTGAGCTGCTTATTCTGAGAACACCTTCTCTAAAAGGAAGAATTTTGAAAATGAGTAATTCAGTGCTGAGAAGGACTCAATAGTACCTCATTGCAGGTGTCATATATGGAAAGAAAATGTGGCAAATGTAATTCATATTGTTGGGCACAATTTATATGTGTGTGTAAATATATAGCTTTCATTCAAAGTTAGCTTAAGTCACTCAGATAAATAGAATTAAATGATAAAATGAGGGGCATCTTTTTTACTATACTTTTAGCTATATTGTAAAGTCACTATATAAGACTTCTGGTTTTCATAGTTTGTTTGTTTTGCAAACTTGGGTTCAATAGAGGCATAAAATTAGACACATAACCATTTTGCCATGTTTAAGAGGCAAAGGAAAGGGGGAATACTCAAATGTACTCAGCTGTTGCAGTTCTGAGGCAAAAGTTTACAACCACAGGGGGGAAAAAAACCATGTGGAAAAATTCCAGTATCAATCTGAAAACATTTCTTCCAGATTTTTTTCATGAAAAAGAATTTGTCTTCCCATAGAACTTGTGAGAAAGCCGGACTGCAACCTTGATGTTAGATGATAGATAAGAACCACTAACAATGAAGTGGAAATGCACTTTAGCTATTAACACTAAGAAGAAACCTTGATTTCTGAATGATTGCTGCAGGTTACTCAGATTGAGAGAGGAAAGTAACAGAAAAAGTCCGTACCTGTCACAAGGTGTCATAAAAAAAAAGGAGTATTCAGACCATTTTGTGAATCAGCATATGCTGGTAGAATCAGCTCTGAATGTTACTTGTGCTCTGAATGGTACCTGTGCTGTATGGTAGTTGGTGCTCATGAAATCAGGAACACATACTGCAGAGTTAAGTACCTCAGCAGACCAGATTAGAAGTAACTGCATATGTATCAAGACAAAATGAGGTGCAAGACATCTACTGTGTGTTTTGGTTTCACTTCTTTGAGAATGGGTTTTATTTTTTCACTTAATTTTAAGTCTTTAGAATCAGTGCTTCATTGGCTCCTGAGAAGAAAAACACTAACTTACAGTATAGGTTTCTGCTGAGCTGTTGGTCTGATGAACGCAGGTTAAAGGCAGTACCATATATTACTTGTTTTCAGCCAAAGTTTTGTGGGGTGTGTGTTTATGCAGATGCTTTCTTCTTGCAATCTAAGAACACTGCTACACTGCTAATGCAACTAATTCAAAATTCAGAAATATCAGAGTTCTGTTTTCCTGTACACTATTAACATATCCCCTTTTTTTCTGCTGTTCTTCATTCAAACAGAGTTCCAGCTGATGCTCAAAGAAGACCTGCAGTTCTAAGGCACTTTCCATCAAGGGCAACAGGCTAACCTAATCTCAATGACAACCGGCTTGTTGTGTCTCTAAGTCTGCATGGCAAAATGCATGGGTTTATATTTTATATATAAAACACTGAACTCAATATAGAATTATCACCTGCCATTCTGCATTTTCTTAAGGTGTTCAACACCAAAGTATTTCAGCATTTTACCAAGATAGATTTTTTTACAGCATCTTCAGGTGTCTAGGAGTCATGTACAGGGTAGAATGTTGAAGACTATTAGTTGTGAGTAGGACAGGGAATATCACCAAAATAGATTAATTCCCAAATTCATTTCTATAGCTGAAAAAGAAATTTAATAGAAATAACTAGAAAAAACTGCAATGTTTTTCTAATTACAACCAGTATCATGGGTGATGTCAGAAGTTAGAAATTATGATGTATATTAATAATACTTAAAGAAATTGACTGAAGTACATTTTTGGGGAGATTGGTACAATGCTTGATTTTTCTATAAGCTTTGTAGAACTTCTCATACCTTTAAGGTTTTTCCAAAACTCTTAGTATTCAATACATTCATGTATTATTTCCTATACATATACTATATGCTACTTACTATACACTAGAATGAGTAATCTCTAGATATACTGATCTATTTGCAGTTTAACTTCCCAAATATCCTATTGCTTCTTTAATATCAATAGGTTTTTTTTGCATTTTCTTTTTAACTTAAGCAATGTTTCCTTTTTAGCTTTTTGTAAAAGACTCACATTAGAAAGAATAGAAAATATGTTAAAGGAGTCACCCAAAATACATTTATTCTTGAAATTCAAAAAAAACTCTATCTTTTGCATGAAGAATGATTGGTATAATATTCAAACTCTAATCTCCTGTGAAATCAAGCACTAGCACAAGCCAAGCTAGAGGGGTGGCTAGTAGCTGATATCACCTTCCCATGCTGTCTTCTGCAGTGGGATAACTGCTGAGGCAACCCCTGTATTAAGTACGTTAATTTCAGCTTTTGTGCAATCACTTTGACCTGCAGGAGGTGAATCATTCAGCCATTTATCTGCTAATCAATTCTGACATCTTCCAAGAACAGGCATAATTAATCACACCTCCCTTGATTTTGTGTTTTCATAAACAACATTGTTCTGCTGTCAAGATGTCTTGGTTCGATATATTTGGGAGCAAGCCACCTGTGATTCAAAACTGCTTTTTTTCATGACAAAAATAACCCTTTTATTCTAATTTAATTATACTATAGCTTTGTTTAAGATGGTCATATTTTGGCTTTCATTGAAGACTGATAAAATATATTAATTCTGTGGAAAGAAAAAGCATCACATATACTGACATTCATCTGTATGACCTAACACTGGACATAGTGTTTCACCACCCTGCTTTAATTTCCATTCATTATTCTGTGGTTAGTTTGGATAATGGATTCTACTGTTACTGAGCTTCAGTATTATACATCATTGCTCCAGGAACATTGCTCTGCCTTGTCTTTTTGTTCTAATTTCTGACTTTTTCAGGAAAGCATTACCTGAGATCTTCTGTATATTTCCAAAGGCAAGCATATTTCAGGTGGCTTTAGTGATTTTCCTACCCTCTTTCTCCATATTTACTGTCACATCACATCACATCACATTAGATATCCAGTTGTATTGTTTGATACTGCATGAGGAATACAGATTTCATCATTTTATCTCAGCATGTTACATTTCAATATTCCAGGACTATCTGATCTTAGGTAAGTCCTCTCTTTCAATGCGCTGCGTGGTGGCAAACCCTGAAGAGAATGAATGAGGATGATGAGAGATGATCAAACTGTGTCTCAAATGTCACTAATGGACTGTTTCAACTCTCTAGCTAAGTAGGTCTCAGGCCTCTTAGCAACCAGTTCCCTGCATTACACTGAAAGAGACCATTTACACAAGCTCTGGGGTGTCAAAGTCAACCATCGAAAATAATCAGGGTTAAAGACTTCCTTACAATATTCAGGGAAAAAAATGGTCTTTGATATTTCACATGTTACAGGGCAAAACCACACACGTTCAGACATGACCTGTGCAACAGATAATGCTACACACACACAGACATTCTTCACTGTAACATCCTCATCTGTCCATATAGTGGGGAAAGTTGCAGGCTAGTTATGCACCTGTGAATAAAAACAAGTATAAAATAATTATCTAATCAATTTAATTTTCTTAGTCACATTGAGATCTTAGTCGCCAATATGATGCCCCTCTCTGTATGTCTTGGTACCAATGCAAATTTGAAAATAAAGTCTTCTAAATTACAAACTCTTCTTGCTCCAATTAATGAATCCAAGCTATTACAGGATTTCCCCCTGCTTTTCAAAAGAGACTATATAGGTTCATTTAAGTGTTCACTTAACAAATCATTCCTGAGAAGCATGAGCAGTTAAGAAAATAAAATTTGCATTAATCCATTTTATAAAATTACTGAATATATACTGAAAATAACCGAGATTAAGAGAAAAATCAACAGAGCAATAATTGTCAAACTATTTGGAGGTATTCACTGTGGTGTTTAGTTGTTCTATGCTGAAAGAAAAAAAGAAAAAGAACATGCAACTTCCGGATACCAAAGAGAATGGTATAAATAACAACTGAAAAGTTAATCAATCTCCTAGCATCATGAAGCAGTTGTAGCACAGTGATACATTCTTCAAATTATAGAACATCTAGGATCATAAATGAAAACACCTACATGTAGATATGGCTAAAAAAAAAGGATATGAAATACAGAGCAAAAATCAATCACATCTTTTTTGACACTTTTGTTAGAGGATCCAATGATTTTAGCAATACTAGTTTTGAATGTTGAAAATTAGGACAAAGAGCAGGGTCCCAAAACAAAGTTATATTTTGCCCCTACTTTAAAATACCAGACAACCAGATACTTGAACAGAATTAAGCCTGATACAAAAAAACCCACCAAGACAATGAGAAGAGAACAACTATGAAAGTCTAGCATTCTAGAATTACACAAATTAACAGGAATCAACTACAATTTTCTTTAGACATCTACCTCTCTTTATAGATAGATTTGCCAAAATTTGAATTAAGTATTCAAATCAAACTTCTATTCACAATAGAGTTCCTTAGTTGTTGAGCTAAGTGGAGTGACACTTTCCACCCTGTCAGAAGTTCATACCCCTCTAATCCTGCGCTGAATCTGGGGAATCCTGGGCTCTGATCCCCAGAAGTCCTGTTCTACTGGCTCATCAATGAGTTCAGTCATTACAGAGCTTGATATTTAGGTTCCATTCACTTCTTCTCTTCTAGTCTTCTTTCTTAGATTCCTAAATTTCTTATTCTGTGCTGCCTGGTTAAAATACTTTGTTAAGGACATTGGCAACAGCCCAAACCATGCAGAGCATTTTGTGCCAGAAGATACAACTTGGAATATATAAAATATATATTAAATGTATATTAAAATATATATAAAAATATATATTAAATCTAAGTCTCCCATTTGCTGTTCAAAGCTGTAAACATCAATAATTGCATTTTAAAAGAAAGAATCAAGTTCAGTTTTATGGCTAAATTAATAGCTCTACATACCTTCAGGTTTCAAGCCTGTGGGAAGAGGGAAATCTACCTGCAGTCTTGCCTCCACTATCTCATTTCCAGAGAAGATGAAGTTTCAGAAATACCCCAGTCCTAGCATTTTGCCTTTGCCTTGTTGCTAGGAGTGTCCTCCCTCAGCAGCTCACAAATGTCTTCTCAGGCATGCAACTTTTTAGGCATTGCACAAGGATCACAGGCATCAGACCCAGCATCTGATCCTAGATTCTGGATCCTTCTGAATCCTTCCTAGATTCTCAAAGGTGTATAATTTAGAGGCTCTTTTTGTTTTATCACACATTGTACATGCATAAGCATGTATATGATAGGTATATGCATCTAAAGATGGACAACAGTGCCTGCCATTATGTAGGCGTAATGTAGACATAACATAGACACAATTAATGCTGTTCTGTGTAAGTATACTGACCAGGACTCAAAAAAAAATGTGTAGTTTGCTAATTTAAATATTGAGCAGTTTATTTACTAGTGTCATGAAAAGATCAGCTGGAGAAATAGATTGATCATATGCCCTTAGCCTGCAAAAATTCTTAAAATAAGAATCCACTGTTTCAGGAAGTGTGATATAGAGGAGACACTGATCTTGCAGAAATGCTTGAGAAAACTATCCTCTTTTTTCACATTCAGCCCCTGTATTTCCAGGTACTGAAGACTAAGCAGCTTAATCCATCACTGTGTGGTAGAGACCTAAATGATGGTGACTCATGAGATCTGACAAAAGGTCATTACAAAACAAAACATTGATTGTCACTTTAGAAAAAAAAAAAAAAAAAAAGAGAATAAGATCTATGTATATGAAAACTCAAATATGTGGCTACTACTAGTAAACTATTTTGAATTTAGCATAGGATAGATGCATCAATGGGAAGGGATTCTTCAAGCAGTGTATATAATCCTTAAAATTTCCTAGGGATTTGAAACCCTGTGTAATTTTGAGGATTATGTTGGAGCAAGTACCTATTTATAAGTTCTGCATTGTTCTATCCAATATTGATTTAATATCTAATTCTGTGTATCATTAGATCTGCTTCTACATTGCTGTCAATAGTAGTTATGTCTTGGCAAGAGTGTGTAGTAAAGAATAAAAATCAGCATTTCTCCCAAACACATGCCTGCACAATAGATATGAGGAGGATAATCCTAGTTTGTCTTTGAAATTTGAGCAACTCTCAGACCAGTTAATTATGGAAAATATATTTGTGATCATTCTGCTTGTGGGTATGTCCATCTGCTGACTGATTTCCATGCTAATTGATACCAAAACAATCATGTCAAAGGTATGTAAGAGGCTATGTGTTTCAGGAAACAAAGAAGGTAAAAGAGTTTACTGACACTTTTCCTAAAGGAAAGGCTAAAACATGACCCTTCAAGCATACTCCAATGCAAACTTCATATCTGAACTTAACGTTGAAAGTAAAAAGTAAAAGTGTAATTCCTATCAAGTGTTATGCCTATGTTACTCCTCTGAAAAACAAAATTGGTGTTTGTTTTCTACTTATTTTGATAGTGGAATAGGAATTCTACTATGTATCTTGTGCAGCTAATGTTAAAGAAGAGTCTTACTCATACTGCCAAAGCAGGCTTCAGACATGCCTGGCAATGTATGTATCACTGCTTATTTGCTGGTTTTTAACATTCATGTGGGAATAGTACACTCACAATTTTGGGGCCGAGATTTTGTAAAGACTGCACTCAGGTAAAGGAAGGTGGCTGTCCAAGCAGTTACAGTTTGGTCAGAATATTTTGTTTCTTCTGCAATGCTTGCTGGTTTTTGGCATGCTAGAAGTCAAATTCCTGCTTCAGTTATTATAGGCAGTAATAAAGAAATAACCACTACAATAGTTAATGCCTCCTAAATATGTACAGTTAATGTGATAATGAATATATTGATAGCTAGAGACAGCTTTGGCTGCAAGATGTAGCTTTCTAGAATAAAGAAATGGACAACCCACTTGCCAGGCCCACACATAGTTATCCTATCAGCTCAATTTTCCTTCAGATTCTGGAGAGACACTTTCAAAACTTTCAGTGTTATATCATGATGACAACAGCAACAAAATTCCCACTGAAACTCAGGGAGTTTGCTTGGATAATGCAGAAGGCTCACAAATAGATGAAGTTTTTAATTTTCTGGAGAGGAACATCCAGAAGCAGTAAGGCCTCCATCCCTGGAAATGTTGACAAAAAATTCTAGCCTGGAATTTCTCCAGTTATGAATATTGGCATCCAAGATTATGTCTCCAAGAAACATTATTTCCTCTCTATGTGATTTAATCAAACAGCAAAAAATTTTATTAGTTTGGAATTTAATTTTTTTCCCCCTCAGGTTAAATATCTGCCAGAGCACAGCAACACAGAAAATAAGAGTTTTCATCATGTCCATTCATTTTTTTACTCTGTATATTGGAATTGGTCCTTTAGGTCTAGCAATGTATTTGAAAAGTAATGATTGGGTAAAGCAAAAAACATCAAGAAAGATGAAATTCAAATGGTGTAGAGCTGTGTATATTCTGTAATCATTTACCCCTATGTAATGGTGACATAAACAACTTGTTCCTTGGAAATTTCCATCCATTCATATAATGACAATATTTCTCACTCACTCTGTCAAAAATTTTGCAGAAAATATTGTGCAAAGCTAAAGACTGAAAAAGTCAGATTCCACTGCAATTTTGCCACAAACTTCATGGAAAATCTTAAGAAGTATTTTTATTTTTCCCCATGAAATATGAATACTGTTTTCATAGGTGTTCAGCATAGCTGAATATTTATTTGCTCATATATGGGCAGTGCTTGTAATCATTGCATGGAAAGAACAGAGTAAGAGTTATAATTATGGCAGAATAGCAGGAAAATTGCTAACTGATGTGTGAAACCTGGTACTTCAAGGTCTGCTTCTAGGTAGAAAATCCATGCCTGAATTGACACATCTAAGTCAGAAACTTCATTTAATATATTGTCTCCTATTCTTTTTCAATTTTCTTTTTAGACTTCTGTTTCATTTTATATTTCATCCTTCCCTTCCCTTCCCTTCCCTTCCCTTCCCTTCCCTTCCCTTCCCTTCCCTTCCCTTCCCTTCCCTTCCCTTCC
>JAWWLV010000001.1:82242816-82254564 GCA_035041135.1 Platyrinchus mystaceus
CATTTTTAAAATTATTTTTCATTAAAGTTTTAGTTCTTTATACCTAATTTTATGATATGCATGTATTTTAAACTATCCTTAAGACCATTTTTTCCTGTTAAAATGTCTCATTACATTCAATGCCAGCTTTGTCTTTTGGATTTTAATACAATAATGATACCAATTTTACTGCAAAAAAATGAAAGAAAGTGATGGAATAAAGAAAGAACATTGGATTGTTTTGCTTAGAAGAATCACTAAATAGCCATTTTAGGCATACACTAATTTGGGAGAAATAAATAAAAGCACTGATTGATAATTCTAGGTACTCACATACAAGTTCTGAGTATCTATGTCTGGGTGAATATACTGGAAGGTTCAATATACCTGTCAAGGCAAGAGAAAATATCCTATGAAACTATGAAGAAATAGACCTTTCTTTACATCTCCCAAGTATTTTCTTTTAGTTCAAATATTCTGTTGCAAAACACTAATAAAAAATGCAATTAATATTGCACAGTGTACATTTATTTGCCCTAACCTTTCGCCAAGCTGGGACATCATCCTAAATCCATTGTGCCATATGGACAGAAAAATAACCAGATCATTTACATGTTGGCCAAGCTGTCATAAATCATTATTTCTGTGATCTGAAACACAACTGAAAAAGACTGAGAACTCATTACTTTTTAAAAAGGCACCAGACAAGAATGCTAACATGTCCATCATGCTACAATGTGATGAAGTCATATACATTAATGGAAGTCAATCTAATAAGAAGCAATGAATACATTTTTTTCTCACTTAAAATGCTTAGTGGGCACTTTGAAACCCAGCTCTTCTACCAGCTCCCAGCTTCCAGTTCCTTTATAAGTTCCCTTAATTCCCACCAGGAGTTGGCATTTATTTCCTCTGAAACCCTACTGAACAGTGATGAAACATATACAAACAAAAAGAGACAACTATTCATTGTCTTGAAAACTGACTATTGAGTATGTGATGTCTTGAATAAATTCCTTTAATAGGGAATAAAGCACTAAACTGTAGCAGTCTGTTATTTTGCAGGAGAAAAGCTAATGTGAGTCAAGAAAACAGAGAAATTTTACATTTTAGTCTCCAGCTTCACATCTAAGGCGTCCTTCAGCATTCCACAAAAATGTGTTAAGGTTTGCCCCTAGTACAGGTGCAGTTTTAAAAAGGACTCTTTTATTGGCTCTTTCTCTTACCTTGCTAGGTCTCCAAAAAAGCATGTCTTTTATTCAATCTAACAGTAATAAGGATTTTTACTTAAAGAAAAATCTCTCTAATATTTGAAAACAATTTTTTGTGTTCTTCGGGTATTTGATTTTAGAATTAGTAAAGCAAGGCAAAGGAAATAGCTCCTGTGATCATACCCAGAAATTACAGTGAATGGTTAGAGAAATTGGACATCTCCTTTTGCACCAATTACTGTGTTAAAGAAATTGTGGCTTCATACAGTGTAGAGGTCAGTAAGGTACCAAAGAGAGGATAAACTATATAGACTGGAACAATCAATCTTTTCTGGAACTACAGTCAGAACTGAACTATGGGAGAAGAGAGAGTGAATAGAGCTATTAGGATAAAGATATAAAGTACTTGCCTTTTTGCATGTGAAAGTGAAGGCTTCAGAGTAGGTAGAAAAATGGTAGCCATTCACAGGATGGTGGATGGTAAAGACAGATAACAGGCAACAGTCTCAGTCAAACGGAGGATGCTCAGCAAAAGCAGCTTCAACAAATTGATGTGAAAAGTCAAACTGGCTTTTAAAAAACAGTCATTTACAACTGACCAGCATTCTCATTATGATAAATTCTGGATTTGTTCATAAGTTTCCAGAAAAATCTGTTTGTTCCTCATATCTGTGAGAGGGATAATTTCTTGACCTAGTATCAGCAAAAGCAGTGGAAAAGATTGTCTTGTGTTCTTTAAAACATAATAGTGACAGGGGAAAAAATGATGTCTTTAGCTGAACAGTACCCCTGCTATCAAAGCATTGAACAAATTTTTATGAAATCACATAAGGAAGGTAAATTTTTGTAATTAAAAATATTTATTATTCTTTATTCAAAACAGGCTTCACTGCACAAGTTTCTTGGGGACAGTACTGGAGCTGTAATGAGCTTCCAGACAGACCATAATACTTCTGTGAAAGAGCTTTGAAGAGCTTTTGAACCAGAAGTTCATTTTGTTTTTTACCATGCAAACAAACACACCAGATTTTGTGAGTCTTCTTATACAAATAAAACCTTCATTGTAATGTAAACAATATTCTACATCTGTTTATTTAGCCCAAATGGCTTTTTTGTCTGTGCCCAGAATACTGAAAATCTTTTGTGCTATCACTGTCTTCTGCTTATAGCACACAGGATTGAAGGTACCTTCCATACAGATCTCCCTAGAGTTAAAACAGATATCACATCAGGATTTCTGGGATGACTGTTTTGCACATGGAATGCACTTAAAGACAGCAAAGCTAAAACAGTTTGCTAATTTTGATTCCTTCACATAAAGAGTACATATTTTTCAAATTAAAAAGAAACTAGGAAAAACACATCTTTTCTTGTTCTCCAGAAATGAATCCTAAAACCAGGAAAGGAAAAAAATATTCCAACAAGCTTTGTTAAAAACATCAGAAACACAGGAATGAGTGCCATAATGACAGCATGGAATATTTTTAAACAACGTCTGTGGGTACTTCTGTATGATCTTGACTCAAGAGTAGGGCTGAGAATTTTCGTGAGGTTAAAAATTAGACTACCTCATTATGTTGTTAATATTAGACATTAAACTGATATTAAGTATTTCTAGCACATATTTACTTAATTGCTATAACTGCTTAATATTGCTATGCATCATTTTGATTTTGTAGCCATGAAATAATTAGAAATACTGATTATATGATTCTGTATTGTGATAAAACTTTTTATGGGATTTGGCTGCATGTTTTCTAAATATAGTGTAAATCATAACTGTAAATCCCTATCTTGGATGTATGGAATGTCACAGAATATTCTTTATTAAGAATAAAGAGCTGCCTCTCAGGCAAATATGCACTTACAAATCAGATTAAGGCAAGAAGTTTTGCAAAGTACTCAGTAGACAGTTCATTTGTCTAATAAATTCCAGTAATAGTGCACTTGTGGGCAGGATTATGAATTGTGATGAAAAAAAAAAACAACAAACAACAACCAGATGAATGGTTAGAAAAGAAAATAAAACATGACAACAGTAGTACTGGTTCTTTTAATTAATTTTGCTGGGATTTCTGTATCTTCACAAAGTTCTTTCACTTAATATATTCTTTTATATGTATATATACTTAATTTCATCATGTTTCTTTTGACTGTGAATAAAAACTTTCAGAAAAAAGGAGATTTACTTTCTCAGTATAGAATATGGTATTTTAGGCAATATTGTTCCTATGTTATTCCTTAAATTTTGCCTACTTTTACTCAATAACTGAATCTCTCCTTTCATCATGAATTTTCAAATGACAGCACATAAACTATGGAACAATTACATTGTACCTATTAGTATGCTGAGTTGATGATGATTATAAAGACTTTATGACAATTATACAATATAGAGCAGTACTAGGAGATAATTTTTACAGAATGAGCCAACATTAGGGATCAACATTTGTTGTTCAGTATAAACAACTGCACTCTAAAGCAAAAATGACAGTCCCTGAAATATTTCATTGTAGTCATAGAGAAATAGCATTTAAGAAACCTTTTTTTTATAAGGTGTATCTCTTATTCTGTATATTTTGGTTCAGTCCACATCCAATCCACTGAATTAAAAAAAATGCCTTCATGTACATCAGCTGCATATTGTTGTCGAGGTTTGCCAAGTATGTTAGAAACAATATATATGCAGTATCATGCACACAACAAGATGATGCTTCATCCCACAATGTCCAGTCTTATTATTACTTATCATTGGTGAACACCTCCATGAGTGGCTTTGGCTTTTGGGGGAAGTTTGGAAAATGCCTGTGTGTTTGACAACTAGGCATGGCCGATCACAATAGCAAGGTCCGGTGGGGCTCATAGAGGCTGGGATTGAAACTGTAGAAGAGGCAGTGGGAGGGTTATTTTTCCCCCTTTTTAAGGTCGTTGCTGTACTTTACATGTATGTTTTGGATACTGCTACACAAGCTCCCATTTTAATGGGACAATCGCAGAACAACAGCAAGAAGCAGGCTGGCTACCTTGCTTCTCATGGCTCCATCAAGTGGTCCACATGCTCCATTACAGACAAGTTTATTTGCCTCTGAATTGGGACCTACCTTCTGTTCCAGACAAGTATATAAATTATCAATAATGTTGAACAGAAAAATATTGCTCTGTGGCACCACTTGGACGTATTTGGAGTCAGACTTGCCAACAACATTTTGTCTTTTTCTATGGTCTAAAATAAGTAGCTTTTGCAGAGAAAATTAAAAGTCATGAAAGCCTTTTTATTCCCATTGATACGTACTGAGTACAAAAGGAAATCTTACTCCTGGATAGCCCTTCCATTTCTCTACTCTTGGGTAACTTTGGGGGAATATGATCAAACAAGATTTTTAAAAATGAGAGTTGCCATCTTCAGTATTATTTGTGCCTCATAACTTTCGATGGTAGCAATACACACATCTCTCTCACTTTACATGTTGGCTCTAAGACAAGAACAGTGACTTAAAAGTGCCTGTTTCTCTGCACTGATTGTAAAGAGGACCTACGGTCAATGAGCCAAAATATACATATCTATACTCTATACTGTTACAGTTAGTCGGTTGTATTGCACATCTTGTCTCTCTCAAGGGGCTTGGAAATATTCCAGGGAAATGAAAATAATTGTATATTCATAGCCTTGAAATTCAGAGGGCTATCTCTTTGAAAATTGGCCAGACTGAAATTTTGTTGAGGTATTAGATTCTTATCTTCTGGGTCTCCTGCACTACACTAGGGAAAGCAAGTAAATTTATGTGTGAAAAAAAGAACCATCTTTAAACCCTCTCAGCCCCTTTTTAAAACACTCTCTATGGAGCTATACTTCACTAGGCAAACAGGTTTTATGAGGAGTGACTTGTGAGAAAATGTTATCAAAATTAAAACTGTAATTCAGCAATTTAATTTCCATATCACAATCAGGATTCTCTGTATGCTAGAAGAGCAAATAAGTGTGTTGGTCTAGGAACTGTGATCTTTGTCCAAATTATGCGTAACACTGGATCCTGTCCAGTCAAATCAGAAGTATTAGGCTTTCTGTATCTAAGAATTTATTAAAGTCGTCAAAGATGTATGCCCAAAACCATCCAGATGAATTTCCAGTTGTCATCTGGGTGTTTAATGGTGAAAAAACCCTAATGTTTTGTTCTCTGAACTCTCACAGATTGGTCCCCCTTAGTTTTGGCTATCTGCATTTATAACAGAGAGAATTAGGATTCCTAATGGAAACTGTTTCAAGAAAGGAAGGATAACAGAAATATGACACATTAGTTTGATGGGGAAAAGGGCTGGAAATATGCCTTAAAGCTGCTTAGAAGCCTAAACATGCTAATAGTCACAGGAAATTTTAAAAAGAGCCAAGACATCTAAATTCTTATGCCATGACTCATATAAATGAGGCATATATTATCAGGTGAACTGTGGACACCTAAATCTACAAATTGAGAGTTTACATTTAGGGTGGCAGGGACATCTGGAGATCACCTGTCTGGTCCAATCCACTGTTCAGCTTAGATCAGGCTTCCCAAGGCCTTGTGAAGTTTTTAATATCCCCAAGGATGAAAAGTCCATAGCCTCTCTTGACAACCTCTTTCAGTGTTTCACTATACTGTTGTGAGTTTTTTCCTAATATTCAAATATATTTTTTCCTAATATTTGAAATTTCCTATATTGCAACTTTTATCCTTGAGCATTCCCTTCTATTAAATACCTGAAGGCAAGCAACACCTCCTCTTCACCTTCTCTTTCTAGGAAGAATAAGTGTATCTCTCTCAGCCTCTTCTTGTACATCACATACATTCAAACATTGTGGTCATCTCAATGGTCCTCCTCTGGGGAACCCAAAACTTGACACAGCACTCCAGATGAGGCTACAAGAGCTGAATAGAGGGGAATAATCACTTTCACCAGTCTGCTACCTACAGTCCTGCTCACACAGCATAGTATGCAGCTGGTTTTCTTTGGTGCAAGGGCACACTGTCTACTCATGTTCAGCTTGGTTTTCCACCATTACCCATGAAGGCTTTTCTTCTAAGCTGATTTCCCAACAGTCAGCCCCCAGGCCGTACTCATGCATAGGCTTATACCTCCCCAAGCACAGGACTTTGTATTTGTCTTTTCTGAACCCCATGAATTCTGTGAGCTCATTTCCACACTGCTTGAAATCTCTCTGAATAGCAATCCTACCTTGCAGTTTATTATCATTTTCTTACCTACACGTCCCCAAATTTGAGGGATGGATACTTGAAACGGATATATCTGACTCCATCATGATGAGTCCAAGAACCAGAGCTGGAGTCTTGCACTGCTACGAGTTGCACTACCAAAAGACATAATAAAGCACCTCTGACAAGTAACTAAAGTTTAGGGTAAGGACATGACAGGAAACACACACAGAGAACACAGACACACGTTTTATTTGAATCACTTCCGTCCAGAATTTAGGTTCAATAGCTGTATTGTGATTGAGAATGTGGGGGTCTCTTAAGGACAGTTCCAATAAAGTGGCAATAATCTTTCCAAAAAACCACACAGATGATGGTTTGGTTTTTGTCTAGCAGCCTAATACTTGCAGCACTTGGAAAAGAAAAAAAAAGGGAAACAATTTTGAAACTCCACCTCATCTGAGGAGGGTCCAATCCCACATTTCTAAACTTCAAGGAGAGTCTCATAATCCTCAGTCTGAAATTCAGAATAGGGAGAAAATATTCCTGACTTGTCCTGGTAAAAGACCTCTTGGATTGCTACAAATGAAAGCATCCCATAATACAGTAAAAAAAAAGCAAGGTAGGTACAAGAAGGAGATAGATAAAGGAGCTTTTTAAAGTGAAACCACCTCAGCTTGTGGTTTTACTTAGTGCTCTCTGAACAGAGGGTTAGCGTGTATTTTACAGTAAACAGTCACTGGATAAAGGAGAACTTAATTTCAAAAGGAAATGGTAATTATGTTGACACTCAACAACACTGCTCATTAGTGTTACAACATTTATACTGATATTAAGCATATATCAATCTATTTAAATTTATGATCAGTATACAGTATTGGTATTTAAATTTAAGTGTTACTTTAATATTCACCCCGAAGGTTGTTTAATGATTCAGATTTGGTATATTTCATCTTCTAAAATAAGTGCTTTGAAATCTTGGGCCACTGCGAAACATGAATGACGTTCTAGTGAATAACAGTATCAGAGTCTGATCTCCATATATTTTAAAAATTTAAACTAAAAAACCTAAAGTTTAACCCTTCTTGTTTTAGTTGATTGTGCTACATTGGTTTTTGGTATGATATTAAAGAATTAGGAAAAACTATTGTAAGGATGTAAAAAACTATGTGGCATGGTTTTTTTATCTTCTTTTAGTGACTAGATGACATTTAAAGTCTCTTCCAAGCCAAAGATTTTATGACTTTACATATAAAATTATTTTTACCAAACCTATTGTTATGGGAATACAATAAGCTAAGCAATTTTTCCCTTTTAAATGTAGTCAGTGTGGGATAATATTAGGATTAATCAGTTTTAGTGTTAGTTTCTGTTTATCTAATTTGAAATTTAAACAATAGAAGCCAATATGTTTCTTAATGTAAATCCATTACAGAAGACATGAGCCTATTTCATGTTTTAATAGAAGTTAACTGTAAAATTATTTGCTAAAATATAGCCAGTCCTTATTTTATACATTTTAGTAGTTAGAAATGGTTTCCACTACCTAGTGCACTTCTGTTATCCATTCTAATCTGAATCTGCTAGTCCATTTAAAAAAAAAAAAAAATAAAATTGAAAACAAGAATATAAATTTAAGCCACAATATCTCATCTCAAACAGTACAGATAATTTCTGTCACTTTTTCTGATACCTCTTATGATAAAGCCATACACTTTCTTCATTATCATTCCTAGTATCTTTTTCATCTCTTGGAAGATGAGCTCCCCAGTCAGTTTTCTCCTTAGCAAACAGAAATATTCCCTTTTAGGCTTTGTATACTTATTTCCCTTGAATCTGAGAGAAAAAAAAATGGATAAAATTAAAAGCCTGGATTCTCCAAAACGTTTTAGTTTCTTAAGCAGGTCATGGTCTCAGTTTGTTCTCCCTGGTTTCAAGCATCTTTTACCCTCTGTTGCACAGTAGCAAATATTTGGCAGCAGGGTTTAAACTGTACAAAATCTACCTTGAAGGTTTTGTAATTTGATATGAGAAAAATGTGAGCTGTATGGGTGATGTTACATTTCTTGACAGCAAATGCGAACTGACTTAATAGGATACAGGCTTTGCCACAGTTTCTATTTATCACAAGCCAAGAGCTTCCCAGGAGTTTATGACAGCAAACTAGAACAGTTAAAAGGAACACAGTTTGTAGAGTTTGTATGCTAATTCCTTTTTTTCTGAATATAATGTCAAATGCTAATAGAAAAAAAAAATTGTCACAGATACTAATAACAATTTCTTGCTAATTTATGGCTTTCATTCTGCTGCCTTTCTTGCCACAATAAGCACAGCTCCCTAACACACACAGAGCAAGAGAGAGCTGAACATGGCAGTTTGAATCTAGATGCATGTTGACTGTCCCACCAGCACATGTTTTGACTAGCCAAACACTGTATATTCCCCTAAACAGGGCATATAAAAGTTGTACTGGGAAATTATCCAAGGATTCATGGTATTATGATATGTATTATACTACATTCAAGTATTTAGAGATTAAAATCTCCTGGGGCTTTCAGTTGCACTCATGCATTATTTCCACAGAGGAGTTTTTTAAGTCTTCCTTAGAAGACTTAAAACATTGTAACACAAATATTTTACAACATTAAATTTGGTGGATACATCAGCTTTACTGGTGAAGTAAAAATCTTCAAAGGCTCAGGTACTTTTCCTTTCAGATTTCATGAATAATTATAGCTGAGTAACTTGGTAATTAACAACTATACCTGCAAACAGTGAACTGCCTGTAACTTAAGATTCTCATATTTTTATAGCTATATAATATCAAGCATTAATTAAATACCTTTCTCCAATTTTTTCCATTTTTCCATCAAATGACTATAAATACTTTTGACAGTGAGACTGACACTTGAACCACAGGGAGTGGACCATCCTTTAACTCCTTGGGCTAACACACCAGAAAGGTGAACCAAACTCAGAAAGATTGAGGTTGGGATTTTAGCTATCTAGACTTTGAAGTCAAGAAGGGGTTGTTCTTTTGCTTCCTTTAACCTCCACCCAGATAACAGTCTAGTATGGCCAACCTGCTGACAAGAGGATAGCTCATCAACACAGTATGTAGAGTTGCATTGTCAACTCCACCTTGGCCAGTCGGTAGCAAGTTCAAACCTGCTCTATGAGTTTTCCCATACCACATACCCACAGAGGATCCATACCTGTTGGACCGACAACTGAGTTACCCTTTAAAGAGGCTGATCAAAGAGTTCACTTTTTCTTTCGAACCCTGGATCAAAGGAGCAGAACATTTTCTTGCAAAAACTAAGCATGTCCCAAAGCATGTTGTTCTTTCTCTGAAGGTAGGACCAACTGCTGGTCAAAGGGTGCTTTGGTAGCCCCTGACATGGTAAGCAATGAACCAGATCCAGGGTCCTGTCAGGACTTCAAGGAGACCAGACCAGAAACAGGACTGAGGGGAAGGCAGCAGTGTAAATCCATAATCTGTTAGTGAAACAGTTGTATCAACCAATTGGTCCGTCCCATCCAGTAGGCAAGATATCTATAGGATAGGACTGAGGTCCATCTGGGCAGGATGGACCTACCCAGTCCAAAGTAGGACCAAAGATGGGAACACCTACAACACAGCTCAGGGAGGAAATTAAGGCTGAGCTGAAATGGGGCTCCCAAACCCATGGAGAGAAGGAGAGTGGTGGCCCCAAGAAAGACTGAGCAGGAATTGAAATACCCCTTAGTGCCCTCAGGACACTGACAGCCTCCCACCTGAGTGTCTTGTGCAGTCCTGCAAAAGAGAAGCCAGCTATGCTGAGCTGCATGCAGAAGCTCAGCTTATTTGAATGCATGCTGGTCTAAGATTAAGTGCTGTTTGCTAGTTTAATTGGCTGAGCCAGCGTCAGTCTTTTTCATCATACTGCTGCCAGCCAACTCTCCAGCTGCAAAGCTGTCTCTGAAAGAATGGTCCCAGCATGTATTGACAAGGGTCCCATTCTTTTCTGGACAAACAAGTCGCTTCCCTCTGCAAATGTGCAATTTTGTACAGTTATGCACAAAAACGAG
Organism: Platyrinchus mystaceus; assembly: GCA_035041135.1. Classification (NCBI taxonomy): domain Eukaryota; kingdom Metazoa; phylum Chordata; class Aves; order Passeriformes; family Tyrannidae; genus Platyrinchus; species Platyrinchus mystaceus. The sequence goes on from JAWWLV010000001.1 coordinate 82,253,267, forward strand.
ACAGCTGCTTTGGAGCTCAGCAGAGACGTTTGTTTGTAGTGATCACCTGTAGGGCAAGCGGATATTCTGGATATCCCTGAAACATGAGAGCCAGAGAGTGAGATGTTTTGCTGCCATTGTGTAGCTACGATAGGGAAGTACTACATCTAGGAGACAGAGTTTGCCCTACCTCATGTTCGCTCTTAAGTTGCCCTTCCTTGTAATGGATCAAAAGTGAGAATTAGCATATATATGTGCGTGGTCAGAAGACAAAGTCAAGAACAGGGTGTCCCAGTGAGACAGAAGGGGGCACAAACTGATAGCAAATGCTAACTGGTGCAGCTCTTCTAACTCATACTGCTTCAACCTCTACTGTTTTTCATCAATGGCTTGTGATCAGCCAAATTACAGACAGAGAAACCATTTACTTTCAAAATTGATGTTCTTCTCATATTATGGATCATTAATTAGTTTTTTTTTAATGTTGTTTTCTTTCTGTTTTTTTTAAAAAAACCATACGAAACAGCCTACAATGGTTCCCATATACTAAGACAATTAAGAACCACATATATAATTAACTAAAACACTTCATTGAATGATAGAAGACCAAACTCCTTTACCTTTCTTACCAGGTCATCAAACCTTCAGGGCATGCACTCTAAATACTGGCAACACATACAGCTTTTCCCTTTCTGCCAGCCATCCTTTGGAGGGAGCACTCATGAAAAAAGTGATCATATGCAAGGGAAGCCAGATGATGCAATCTTTTTGGCTTTCAGTAAAGTTTTTCATACTGTTTCTCACAGTATCCCTCTGGGCAAAAAAAACACGTCATGATGGATGAGCGACTGGATCACAGGTCAGGTGCAAAGGTTTATTAAATAGAGTTACATCAGGCTAGTAGATGGACATTAGTGGGGTATTTCAGGGCTCTGTCTTGTGCCAGTTCTCTTCAACATCCTCATAAATGACTTGGATGCAGGACTCAAAGGGATACTAAGTAAGTTTGCCAATGACACTAGACTGGGAGGAGCTGTTGACTGCAGAGAGGCCCTGAAGAGAGACCTTGACAAATTAGATGGCTGGGCAATCACCAACTATATGAAGCTTAACAAGTGCTGGATTCTGCACCTGGGACAGGGCTACTCTGGATGTACATACAGCCTGGGGAATGATACGATGCACAAAGAGACCTGGGGGTCCAGGTCAATGGCAAGTTGAATATGAGTCAGCCTTTAGGCATCTGTGGGGAATCTTGGCTGGACCGAGACCCTAAGATGGAACGAGAAAGTGACAGAAAATGGAGGCCTTAAACCCGA
>JAWWLV010000001.1:82274945-82332112 GCA_035041135.1 Platyrinchus mystaceus
CTGCTCCAGCATGGGTCCCCCACAGGGCCACAAGTCCTACCAGCAAAACCTGCTCCCATGTGGGTTCCTCTCCCCATAGGTCAGGAGGTCCCTGCTCCATCACAGGCCTCCCATGGGGTCACAGCCTCCTTCAGGCATCCACTTGCTATGCTGTGGGCTCCTCCATGGGCTGCAGGTGGATCTCGGCACCCCCATGGTCCTCCATGGACTGCAGGGGGACAGCCCATCTCACCATAGTCTTGTCCATGGGCTGCAGAGGAAAACCTCAGCTCTAGCACCTCGAGCACCTCCTCCCCCTCCTTCTCCACTGACCTTGGTGTCTGCATTGTTGTTCACATGTTCTCATTCCACTCTTCTCTGGCTGCAATTTTCATCTGCCCAATAACTTCTTTTTCCTTCCTAAATATGTTATCACAGAGATGTTGCTATCATTCCTGATGGCTCAGTCTTGGCCAGAGGTGGGTCCATCCTGGAGCTGGCTGGCATTGGCTCTGCCGGACAGGGGGGAAGCTTCTAGCAGCTTCTCACAGAAGCGACCCTTATAGCCACCCTGCTACCAAAACCTGGCCACAGAAACCCAGTACACCTTTGTAAACTGTCCACAACCTTTCAAAGGCAGATGAACAGCAGCATTGCTCTTTTCTCTCTGTGAATTACAGGAATGGACAATGCTATTCCAGTACTTAATCTTAAGGGGTTTGGCCAGAGTTCAGACATAAGCATGCACAAACATCATTTCCTCAGGGATCAGATGTGTAAGCATCTCTGGAACAGGAGAGAAGCCTGCAAGACATCTGTGTAAGCACCATTACCATCATTCAAATTTGCCCTCATTCTCCATCAGCTTTTGAATCTGAAAGGCTCCTCAGTTCAAGTCCATAGCTGAAATTCCTCTCAAAGTTGTGGTATTTCTGTGGCTTATTGTCTGCAGAGCTACTTGCTACAGTTCACATGTTCTACACCAGGTGCCAGACTGCACCCAGTCACTGTTTCAAACAGTGTCAAGCTTAACATTTTTTAAATCATCAGTCGTTTGAAGGTTTTTTGGTGGTTGAGGTTTTTTGTTGGTTTAGATTTTTTGTTTTTAGAAGACAGCTCTTAACACAGAAGAAAATATTTTACCAGGAAATCCAAATGCATGTAGCCTGGAAGTCCCAGGTATGTCTCCTGGTCCTCACCTGTTGTATGGGTTTAAATCCTCACCAGTAAAGGAAGCCTTCTTAAAATGCTAAACAGGTTCAGCTGAGATGGAAAGCTGCCTTCTTAAATCAACCCTGTTAATGCTGATGTGGAATATTGAGTACTCAATCCCATGGGAGCAAGTGAAACCAATTCCACAAGATTTGTGCTTATCACTTCCCAAATTGAGTTTAAGATTAAGGTTTGATTTAGTAATATGCAACTGTGTAGGGAGTACCTGTCCCAAAACAATGCTTTTCTATGTACCTTATTGCTGTAGCTATGGTCAGCAAAGACGTGCAAGTTGGAGTATTCTGATTAAAAAATAAAATATTCAGACTCCAGCAAGTTACATTCAGTTTTAGAACTTTCCAGGATATTTTTATTTAGAAATATGTTTAAATCAGTGGTCTCCAGAACAGGCTGTACTTTGCACTTATTACTAGAGTAGAAAGGACTGATAAGAACAGGCATTTGGGAGTTTGGAATGGATTTTGGTGTACCCTTCCATTATTTTTTTTTCAAGATGAGGAGAAGCTGTTATTACATTTCTTATAAAATACATCTGTTATTCATGGTTACAGGACTAAAGATCAAAAAATGTGCTAAAACTTTTGGAGATCAGGCCCACCCCCAGCATGTTTTTCTTGGGCTACAGTGCTATATCTTCACCCACTTGATATCTACTGTGGGGAATGCCCTTTTGAAAGTGGGTATCTATTTTAGAGAATAGCCATGGTTACAAATAAGGCCCTAAGTTTTGCATTTAGCATAGCAAAATCGTCTTTCTTCAAGAGAAGAGATGTGCAGTGACCTTCCTCTTGCGCACCACATAGTCTTGTGGTTCAGACACTTTAAAAACGTGACAGGAGGTACTTCAAAAGGTGTCAAGCTAATGAGAGCCTGTACCTCAAATTACTCACTTGCATATTCACATGCTGCAACTACACAAATTGTGCTAAAAAGGAGATTTCCTCTCCTTTTGTCTGTGTTTAAACAAAGGCTCAGCTTTATGAAATGGGGAAACCTACTGTGAAATTCTGAATCAGGGACATAGGCTTTTGTATAAGAAGTACTGAACCCTTTTACAGAAATCCTTGGCTCTTTACAATGAATGACAAGTGCCTTGCTCAGACACCTGAAAGTACTTCTCTTTCTCTTTGAAAGCCTATGCACCTCACCTTGACTTGGCATATCATTGCAAAGAGCCTTATGTTCAGTACATTGCCACATCAGTGTCAGAGGCCCAAAATATGTCTGCAGATTCTGGTTCTGACCGTTTTCCCCTCAAAAGCCTACACACTGAAGTTTCTCTGTCTGTCACATTACAATCTTCATTGCCCATTTGAATCCTACAGTTTCTTTGACTCTCCACAGGACATTTTTTCCCTCCTGCTTAATTCAATATCTCCAACATTTGTCTTATACTCCCTGCTTTTAATTTTGAGGCACTTGGTGCTAAGAGATAAGCCCGTGGCAGATGTAATTATCCAGCAGCGTATTAGTCACTTGTTACTGCCACCTACCTGCCTCTGTCACACTAGTGTTTCAACTGGGAAGGGAGTGCTTGGAAAGCACCTTTCACCTTCCTTAAAATTATTTCTTCATAATAAATAGCTTTGTGGAAGCTAGACACAAAAATCAAAAGATTAAACCTGAGACAGATTCATCAGTCCTGTAAATCAATAGATTTGACTTGCAGAACTTACTTACCTCATGCTTTATCTCTATTGCTGGCATCACCATGTTGGCTTTTTAAACTGAAAACAACAAATATAACAATCTAGTTTAACTTTAGGCTTTTATTATTTCCTTCAGGCCTGCACCATCAGCTGAACCCACACACATCTTTTAGTCATCCATCCTGATGTTAAAGCATAGAAAACTAGAGTATAACCAAAGTATAAGCTTTACTGTTTACTTTTTGGAATACTTATGCATCAGTTTTCCTAGTTTCAGTTTGCAGTCTTTGCAGCTCTTCAGCGGACTTATTATCACACTACTGTACCTTCCATCCAGGGTAATGGAGTAGATTAGGACAGACAGGTACGCAAGCAGGTGAACCACCCTAGATTCTAAGGATGCTGGGCGACACTGTACAGTGCCTTCTAAATACCTCTGTGTAGACTCCAGTTCATAATAATCACTGAATCACTGGCTGGACCTGAAATTACTATCACAGTGTCTTCCTTGCATCAAGCTTCTGGTTTCACACAGGTCTACTATTGCAGATACAGCACTGCATCTGTGTTGGCTCCATTTTCCTCACTTTGCACCAAAATGGAAAATCCTGCTAGCAAGACTGCTGCAAAGTGTTTCTGCAGAATTTCCCTCAAATACCCATGACCTTATTCACCTTCCCTCTGCCCCAGCCATGCTGAATCTGCACTGACTTTATGCAGCATCACTCTGTGTCACTCTTCCCAGAACTCTCTGTAATGGGAATTAGTCAGAGGAAATCTGGGCCTGGTTTGCACGCAACAGTTCAGGAGCTTCTGAACAGCACATTTACTGACTCAAGAGCCAAACTGTGTGAAGTGACTAGATCTGGATACATACAGCCAGACTCATATGGCACAGCACTTGGGTTTAGCAGCCCATCTCACAGAAATTGGCTCTGCAGTGAGTTAGCTCACTGTGTTTGCAAGGATTAATGGAGTGATTAATCAGGAACTGGATAAACGACCCACAGATAATGCACAGTTGATTATAGTTTCTTTTATCTGACTGTGCTCCTGGATTGAAATTTTATGTAATGCACAAACCAGGAGTGTTTCAGCTAAATTCCTAGTGGGTATTTGCAATCAAGATACCATAACACAGCTTGATACAAATGTTAACTTTAGCTCAAGGGAGTTTGGGAATGATGGGGTTATTGTAGGTCAGTATAAAATGAAAGGATGTCAGAGAGCAAGCCCAGCTTCAGCCAAACTGACACTGACATTTTTAAGAAGCTGTTCAATGAAGGGAAATCTTGCTCTTTTGGGGATTGCGATTTGCAGAGGTTTGGACTTGCGTGGTTTTAAAAATGAGCCTCCAAGAAGAAGACAAAAATGATTCTCCACTTTGCAATGGAAACATATTTTCTGAGGAAAAATGTTTCAGTTGTGCAAAACTAGTGGCATATAAGGATGGAAATGGATTATAAAGAACCTGTGCTCCTATGTGCCCTTGCAGCTCTTTATTATTTCATGCCCTGACATTATCTCAACCAAACGTCTTATGAGTCCTACTTTTGCCATGTTTGAGCAGAACTGGTAGCCAAAAGATTATTTTGAGAAATATCAAAATCTTAATTAGAAGTTTCTGGGAGAAGAAAAATTACTTTCTTAGATTAACTGCTGGTTTTATGTATTTGCAAATAACTATACTGACTCCAAGAGGATGGCTCAGTTAAAGACCATGCTGTGCTAAACTAATATCAAGGGGAACAACCTTTAGACATACTGTATTAATGTAGTAAATGAGGGCAAAAGACCTTTAGAGACTGAAAAATAACTTATAAAAATTCACAAAAGAACTCAGTTTCACAGCTGTGTCTTTGAGCTGCTCAACGAATATGTTTACTGCTTTGTCCCTCTTGTAGGCATCTGAAATGCCACAGTAACTATAATTTCATGGATAAACTTGCCCTACATGTTGCTGCTAGCTTCACCCATAATCAACTATAGCCCAGAAGGTGGTACACATCTTGCTGATTCTAATTACTCATTAATCATACTGCCCCTCATCTTATCTCTAGAATCCAGACTGAAAGATGCTGTCAAAATTCACCTACCCAAATGAAAATATAAAATAGCTGTGCAGGGGATGCTGTGCGGTGGATGCTGATCACAGCGTCTCATACTTGATGTGAGAAACCCATGTTCATACTCATAAATAAAATACCCCTGACTATAGAAGTGGGTCTCTTAATCCCTGTTTTTCACATGTTGTCCCCATGACAGGAATTCATGGGCATAGAGGCAGAAAGATTGAAATCTCTCTGAAGTTTGTATGCTCTGGATGTAAAGTGAAAATGGAGATATGTTATGAGCTCATCCTGAAACACCACAAAAAAGGTATCTTTTCTACTTGTGATCTGTGCAATTTCCTTTGTAAGTCACCTCATCTTGTTGGCTGTATGTGTCATGCATACACACATATTGGTTCAGGGATATTGCCATAGGAACATCTAGTCTCTAGTCCCAGTGATTTTGGGATTAGACCCAACTGAGATTTGGGCAAGGTTGAGGCACAGCTCCACATGTATAGAAAAAGCAGTCTCATGCATCTAGTGGGCTCTGCAGTAGAAACTCTACAAATTCTGCTCACCCCTCAGGTAGCAACTAAAAGAGGATTATCAGAATTACCGATCTGCTTTTACCTACTTAAATTCCATTTACACCTTGTTGTAAGTAGTACCTGTTTGTCTTCATACAAAGGCTGTGGGACTTATGGATGAAGACCAATTTTGTAAGAGTGAGGTTATGTTAGTTATTTTGAGTAACATGTCTATGACCTGTCCATAAATGTTCTGCAAGGTGTTAGTGCTGTAGTCTCATGGCAGAAAACCAGGAAGCTTTGAAAATAAAGCATAAATACTCAGTTATCTAATCTACAAGCTTTTAACACACAGCAGTCCTTTTCTTGCCCATTCTACTCATGTTCTTATTAACTAAGCTGCAGTCCTTCTTGGAAGTAAATATTTTATTTTAATAGCACATACTACCACCTGCTGTAAGTAACCGAAATTGCCTTTGCAATTTCAGAGCTTTTAAAACTGCCTAAGGCAGCCAGCCTTAGATTTAAAACATAGCTAGATTGTTGGCATCTCCCTCTGATGCTAATTTAATCATCTATTCATCCAAATATTTTCTGACTAAAAGTTTCTTAATTATATATGATTTGTAATAGCTGGAGTTTGGCAGTCTCTAAGATGCATGGAAATTTAGGAAACAGTTCTGCTGTAGATATGAAATTGATAATTCATTATGTCAGTAGTAATTCTGAAGATTAACTATTTCCAAATACAGAAAATTTAGTTAAGAAATTAACAATTTCTCCAAGTTGAATGGAAGTTTTTTAATAAATCAAGCCATGAGGGATCAAAAATTCGGAATATAAATTAATAAAATATTTATTGTTTTACACAGTTACCCATTTGACTCAAAGAAAAGCTAAGAAATGTTCAGAAAATCAAGATGTTTCTTTATGACTTGTTAGAATATTTTAGGGGCAAAGGATATATATTATATGACTATTTCAATGTGTGCTTGCCTGTTTGTTTGTTTGTTTTTTCCCAGGACATTTGTCTGCCTCCAATTAAGTTGCTGAATTATGTGTAAACAACTCATTTGCCAAATCCTCAGCAGGTATAAATTCATGTAAGTACTATCAAGGCATTGGCTTAGGCTGTTTGTCACAATCTGGAAAAATGGTTTCTTATGTCCACTCAAGATTTTGGAGGAGGAACAAAAAGAGTTTGTCTAGGGAAGAAGAGAAAGAAGGCAAAAAGAGGTTTATGTTGTATCAATAAGTATGTATGTGTGTATGTACTGCTTATGCTACAGTAGAAAGCACAAGTGCAGAAGGAGCTAATTAAGAAAAGCCAAACACATTGTCCTGCGGCAAATCCAGTTTTTGTTCTAACTTCTACAGGTTGCTTTTCATCAAAAAGCAATCCCAGTCATCCTGCCCCTGCTGCCAGTCATTCTAGCACATAGCTGTCTTGCAGCCTGTAGAATTTTCTCTCTTCTCAGTCCACACAGGGATCCCAGCTCCACACCAGCTGCAGGCTGCCAGCTGGTGATGCAGAGCAGAGTCAGGGCCACGCTGAGATGAACTTGGCTGGACACTTGTGCCACACTGTTTTCTGTCTGAGGAACACTGTTCCGGTGTTTCCACAGTGTAAGGACAGTGCTGCCTGGGATGCAGCAGGAGACACCAGAGCCATAAGGACAGCAGGAGGCAGTGGCAGCTCCCTCTAGGCTCCCTTCTCCTCCTGCCCATGCAGTAGCCACTCTTCAAGAGTAAACCCAACAAGGAAAGCTCTTTCTGAACAGCTGGTATGTCTGGTGACATAACCACATCTGAAGACTGGTGGGAAAAGAGGAGCCTGTGCAATGTAGACCCAGCTACTTTCTCCCATGCTGCTGGGCCTGCAGCACATCTTTCACTGAGAGAGTGATGTAGGCCAGACATTGGGGTAATGGTTCTCCTGCTCCAAGAGCAGTGTGAGCACACACACAAGGGAAATTTGGTTTTAATAGTAGTGCTAGAGATGGGTGCTTTCTTACCTCCTCATCTCACCACCTAGGCAGCCCCACTGTAGGATACCAGTTCCTTCACCAGCTAATGCAGGTGTCCACTGAGGTTTTACACTGGTTAGAGTGTAGCAAAGACACAACTAGCATCTGGCCAAAAACATGGAAATGGTTTCCCACCACGGTGCAACCTACTGCTCAGGACATTGCATGCTTTTTCACTGCCTACCCATGCCAATGACAGGAACAATTTGTTTAGTTCCAAGTGCTATTATTAATAACAACAGCAAGGAAAGTAATTATTCCTCTTTCTCAGTATTTTTTTGGGGGTTATGATTACTAGTCTTGTCACTTTACCTTTTCTTTCCCTTACTAACTCCATTTTCTCCCACTGCTTTACCCCTTAACCCCACCAAAATTACTCCTTTCGCTCTTTTCTTCTTTTGTCCAGGTTGACATTTAAGGCAGCCCCTGGACAGTTTTTTATTGGTGATTTCAGGTGTCATTTTAGGCATAGCCTCCAAAACAGAATGTCTTCTCTTTTTTTTTTCCCCTAATATGACTCTTCTGTTTTTCTTCTTTTTTCACCCACTATATTTATAGACTTCAAATCTTTCAGTCATAACCATTATCTTGCTAGATTTGATTGATTTCCTCATGGTTTAGTAACTCTCAAAGCTCCCTTTTCCTAACTGTTACAATGTCAAAACATTTTGCCATATGTTCGTGCATCACTTTCAACAGCCCCATTACCTTCCTCCTTAGAGCAGAGCTTCCCAAGCGTTTTTGTAAGAGTACTACCTCCAGCAGCAGCAGTGCCAGCATATGTCATCCCTGGAAAGGCGCTGGAACACACCTCACTTGGGACTTGTCTATCCTGAACATTGCACAAAACTGCACATGCTGCCTGGGATGCACTGCACCAGGAAATGCAAAGGTCTCTCCTTCCATCTGTTGGGGAATGGGGAAAGGCAAGGCTATTTCAGTTTGCTTTACTTGCATACCCTTATTAGTCAGGATTCCTTCAGCATCACACTGTGAGCCACGCTTGAGTTAGAATTAACTTAATAAACTGGAGTAAGGAAACATTCAAGAAAGGTTATGAGAAAAGTGTCTGCTGTGGGACTCCTAGCGAACTGTGGTCCTTGTCACCCTCTGACATTCTTCTGTCAATAAGATTTTTTTGTAAGAGTAGAAATTATGGCTGAAAATTTTAGGCTGCCAAATTAAGCTAAAGAAACTTTTTTTTAGGATTAGATGTAATGAAGCAGCCTTTCCTAGCCATTAATGACAATAATTCTTACCTCAGCTTTCTGATCTTCTTTTGGTACAGTCTTTCCCTATTTCATTCATCTGTCTCCTCTCAATATGTTGGTTATGCTGGTTCCCCCTGCCAAGGGATCTGAACAGGCCGAATAGATTTTCTGAGACCAATGGTATGAGGTTCAATAAGACCAAGTGCTGGATTGTACACTTTGGCCTCAACAATCCCATGCAGCGATACAGGCTGGGGACAGAGTGGCTGGAAAATGGCCCACCAGAAAAGGACCTCGGGGTGCTGGTCAACAGCTGGCTGAACATGAGCCAGCAGTGTGCCCAGATGGCCAAGAAGGCCAATGGCATCCTGGCCTGGATCAGGAACAGTGTGGCCAGCAGGACCAGGGCTGTGATTCTTCCCCTGTACTTGGCACTGGTGAGGCCGCACCTCGAGTACTGTGTCCAGTTCGGGGCCCTTCAGTTCAGAAAGGTCATTGCAAGGGCAATGAGGCCAAGGAAGGGTCCGGAACACAAGCCTATGAGGAGTGGCTGAGAGAGCTGTGACTGTTTAGCCTGGAGAAGGGTCAGGGGTGACCTTGTCACTCTCTACAACTACCAGAAAGGAGATTGTAGACAGGTGGGGGTCAGCCTCTTCCTCCAGGAAACAACAGATAAGGCAAGAAGACAGCCTCAAGCTGTACCAGAGGAGGTTTAGGTTGGACATTAGGAAGAAATTGTTCACAGAAAGGGTAATTAGATATTGGAATAGACTGCCCAGGGAGGTGGTGGACTCACCGTCCCTGGAGGTGTTTAAGGAAAGACTGGATAAGGCACTTAGTGCCATGGTTTAGTTGACATGGTGGTGTTTGGTCATAGGTTAGACTTGACGATCTCAGAGGTCTTTTCCAACCTAATTGATTCTTTGATTCTGTGTGATTCTGTCCCTAAGTTAATTTGCTTCCTTTTTTCCACTGTCTTCCATATCCATCTTTAAAACATGTTTTCCAGTGATTCTTCTTATCATAAACACTGATAACAAATACAGCAGTTACTCACATTTTTGGCCATGAAAAAGTAAGATCGACCTGCTTATGTGTAAGATCCTTTTCAATTAAAAAATAAAAATAAAATTACTGTAAAACAAGGCCCCAGAAACCCGAACATGTCCTTTAGGAGGTGGAAGTTAAACAAACCTCATTTGTTTCTTCTTTAGTGATCGCCTCTATCTTACTCTGAAAAATCCCTGCCTCTCTGGAGAGATGCCATACCTCTTTACAGGCCCTTTCTTGTCATCTTCCTGTCACTTAATAACTATGATATTTGTAGTGACATGTCTTGAAGCATTTTCCTTCTCTTTCTACCCACTTTACAGGTGTCTTATAATTTTTGAGGCACGTTTATGTAGGTACCTCATAAATTTATTATTTTCATATTTATGGGTACATGTGGTTGATAACATCTCAGTGGCAGTATATGTTCTTTTAAAGCAAGAACCCCTTCTTTCATTGTCAGACAATTCAAGAAAAGACTAGTCAAGAGAATGTTTTCTTAGTGACATTCTCTCCATCCAAATATTTTTATTTTACCTTTTATTTTGCTTTGGTTTAGTTGAAACAGAGTGGAGAAAAGCCTGCATTTCAGTTTTATTGCTGCTGTCTCTCTTCTGCTGAACTCTGCAGGTTGTCTCCAAAAATACTGTCTGACAAGGAAATTGTTTCCACACTGTTTTGTGCTTTCACCCACAGAATCTGTCAACCAAATCCACTCAAAATTGACTCTGTTCTAAACTACACAAAATAGTTTGATCACAGCTAGTGCAAAACAGTACCATTCAATCAAAGTCAAAGCAGTACCAGGTTGACTTTTGCAATTTAAAGGCTTGGCTCAAAATGTCAGTTGTGTATTAAAGATGCCCAGAATAATCTCTGCATATCAGATGTGAAAACTAAATTTTAAATTTTAATCCTATCCTAGACACGCTTAAATATATGCCTTTAAAAAAAAAATATTTTAAAAATACGTTAATAAGTAGAACCACTTCCACACTTAATATCAACCACATTCTTAAGCAGCTGGCAGGATGAGAGCAACAAAAATGCTACAAACCAAAGCACTGAATTCCTTTGCCTCTTTTGATGGCCTTTGATCTTTCATCTGCTATGAGGATGACATATGAATGAAATTGTTTGCTCTTGATGCCCTTACTGACACAAGGCTTTTTGCCTGTGTTGATTTGACTCAGCATAAAGAGCAAATGCATTTTTAGTAATAAAAGAGCAATATACCTTCAGGGTTTTTTAAAAGTGGAAAACAGGAAAGGTCAATTATTACTGCAGATGTAAAGCTTCTTCACTGATAATGCCATCAGAATAAAAGTGATGCTCTTCTCAAGTGTCAGCGCTTTGATACAAACAAATGTCCTTCTAATTTCAAAGACATATTTATACAGATGTACAAAACCAAAAAAAGGATGATTACCTAGATATGTTTGTCTTACTTTTTGATTTTCCTATGTGATTTCTATAAACACAGTCTTTTTTTTTTTTCTGTATGACACTAAGGTAAACTTACATTTTAATTCTTGATTTACATTTCAAATATTCTGCAACTCTTTCTACACATTAGTATCAGTCAGATGTGGCTTGTCTCTGATTACCTCTTGATAGCTCTGAGTATCTGTAACACCTCTCTTAGTATTTATACAGGCACAAGGAATAAAATTATACACAGGTGCATATAGAAAAAGGATTGCTTTTTCTATTTTGACTCCTAAGGAGGCATGACACAGTAAGCAAGGATGTGAGTGTGCCTGAGAGATTGCTTACCTCCAGGGCTTAGACATAGAACCCTATCTTATCCAGAGGCACTCCCATGTAGTTAAAATCTACATCTGGGACCTCTTTTGTAGGAGGACACCAGTTTTATCTGTGTGTATGTGTATATATTCATATATAAAGCTAATATGCATATTCAAAGGTATATATGTGTATATATACGCACAATGACAAATTAATCCATTAGCTTTGTGTTGGCTTAGGATGCAGAAGCTTTAAACTTGAATCTATTTGTGAAGTATTGTTTATGCATTCTGAATTAAGCTGTTACAGAGCGAAATGTATAACCAGTTCTTGAAGTACACCTGGCAATGCAGTGCTCCTGCACAGCTTCCACAGGCAAGGTGAGGAATGCCCAGAGTATATCACGGCCTCCAGCCTGCTCATCTAGCTTTCCTCTGGAAAGCTGGCACAAGTGAGCCTGTAGCCTCTCAACCACAGGATATTTAACATCGGTCACCCACATTCTGCCTGATAATGTTTGTTATAACAACAACCAGTGAGGCTTTAAAGAAACGGTGAATTTCATCGCATGTCAGACTGAACCACAGCAGTAGGTTTGTTGTGAAGTGATAACTGAGTTGAGTCCTTTTGGAGATATGGATGGAATAGTTGTGGATGTAGAGTGAAGCCATGCAAGATAAGAAAGGTAAAATTGCCAGTGGAGGTAGGATTACTAAAACTGGGACTGCTAGTGGTTCAAGGATTTAGGGGGGGAAAAAACATCAAGGTAGAGAAGAAAAAATCCTGAAGAAAGAAGAGGGAGGTGGGAGTGAACAACTCATGAAGAGATGAAATCCAGGAAGCAGCAAGGGCCAAGTTTTTATCCAAGTAAAGGGAAACAGGTGGACCTGACTTTTCTCTGCAGATCTCCAGAGGCTGTTTAGCAAACTTAAGCATTCTGATTTGAAGCTAGGTGCTTGATGATAATGTTGATGGGTCAACATTTAAGTTAGAAGGATATACTTCTATGAGATCTCCTTGAACCTGTTCACAGTACTTTCATGGATATAACACAGCCAATCCAGCCTGTTATCCTTGTACACAGAAATTATTTCACACCATTTTCAGCACATACTGCTTAATGCTGGGGCGTGAATTTCTGTTTTTTGCATTTAACTAACTTCCAAGTCATGCTTAAACATGTTAATTGAAACAGCCTATCTCTCTCTTCCAGCAACATTTAAAACCAGACCCAGCACAGGATTCTGCAGGGTGCAACCCCACCTACAAGGAGTCAGTAGAGGATAAAAGGGAGTGAGGTAAGAAGTAAATCTGTGCAGAGGGAGGTTAGGCTGACTAACCAATGCAAAGACTGGTTGGATACTGATGAGCCCAATTATCTATGCTGGCCACCTGCCTAACTATTTCCTGCCAGTGTTCCATTGCTTGTGCTGATCTTTGGGGAACTGTTACTGTATGAATGCTGCTAAATGATTTTAATCTTTATTTTAATTCCTGTTAGCTTTTAATATAATTGTAAAAGATAATTTGTGATTTGTGTGTTGTCCAATTGCTAAAACCTTTGCAGGATAATAAGTGAATATTAAAATTACCTATGGGAATTCTGGAATTTAGCCAAAGGGCAGATAATTGTGGGTGAAGGCTTAACCGAACAGCAGCCAAGTCCTGCCACTGCTCTGGATGAACTGAACACTTTGGTTATGTTGACATAACATTCTTCATCTTCCCTCAGTCTATAAGAGGCACCTCTGGTCTTTTTTTTTGGCCCCTGTGCACTCATTCTGTTTTGACATCACCAATAACTGCATGGCCAATCGTGAAAACTTCCAAGTCTTCCCATGATCTCAAATTCCCACAGCAGAGTTCTGTCCATGCTCAGGGACCACAAAACCCAGCTATCTCCCCATGTTTCCTCTCTGCTCCTGAACATAACCCAGGACACAGCATGGATTTTCCACAGGCACAAAGCTGCTCTTCATGTCAGGTGCCCAACCCAGGCCCAATTCCTCATTCTGACTAGACAGGTCCATAGCACAGGCCTGCCACTACCATGTTATTGTCCATAATGCTCTTTGGTCTGAACCAAATAGCGTTTTCCAAAACTCTGACGAAGCACCAGCTAGAAAGACCTGTCCAGGGCTAAGGGTACAGCTTTTACATGACCAGCCTGTTTTAAGAAATGAGAACTTTCACTATTTTAATGATATAGGTGGTGGCCAACAATACAGTTTAAAGACCTGTAACTGAAACTGGGAAATACTTTTTTATGTTTAGTGTAGGCAGAAAAATGCAAGAAATGGTCATGCAGTCTGTGCCTAGTCCTGGGAACTTCTCATTTCTGCTGACCAAGTAAAACTTCCACATCTGTTTTCTGGACTGGGGGGTTGGGGTGGGGAAATGTCCATGTGTAAGGCACAGTCATGCTGTAGGGGCAAGTTTGGTTAACCTGGGGCAGTCTGTAGGTACCAATCCTGCAACATGTCACAAATTCTTGTTGTCTAGCCTTCCTATCTGGTTCTGGGATCTCTAAAAATATTCCTCAGCATTGGTAAAGATGAAGGAATAAAACGAGATGGGGGCTGAGGAGAGCCATCGTAAGTACCACATAAATCTCTCTCTCTTCATAAATATCTATATTTCTGGAGCTCACTCACACGCTGGACAGGCAGTCATGCAGTTGCAGAAGTCCAGAGGAGGGTCATGACCGAGCCATAGTCCATCCCTAGGCAGCAGCCAAAACATGGGCTAAGGGTTCAGCACCCCAAAATAACCACACAATTGTGTAAATCATAATTGACTGGAATTCATAAACAAAGACAACCCAGCACAATGCATGTAGAGACAAATATCCCATAATTCTAAAAGCTTTTTACATTAAAAGATAATGCACTATGAGAGAAAAATGTGAGCAGGATTTTTGAAAGATTGAGTTGGCCATGTCTGCCAAAAATACAGGTCAGGAAGGCAGGTTATCCAAAACATAACCAGCAGACTATTTTTCCTGCCCCCTTACATATTAAGACCCAGGTCTCTTAGTGGTAAAATGTTCCTTTAAATCCCCCAGTCACCAAAAAAGTTAATTATTTCAGTCTTAAAAATTTACATATTACCTGTGCTGCACCTCAGAAGCCATTTACTGAATGTCTGTCAGGAATTTGTTGAAATATGTATACAGCAGTTGGGTGTGTTTATATAGTTCTTCAATAAGCATAAGAATTTAAACATATGAATATAAAAAAAAATATTATAGAGTTACCACATAATTCAGAGTTGAAAAAAAAAAGAGTAAAATTATGTTTTTCTTTCTCCTGTCTTTTATTTAATGAATTCATTAATGTTGCTATGGCATGTGATCTCACTGCTCTGCCTTGGTTCAGGCAGTCTAGTTGCAGCACCTGCTGTGTTTCAGTTACAGCTAGATGTAATCAACAAAACTGGCTATCCTGTTTATTTCTCTTTTATTCACATAAGCATGTTCAGAGATCTAAACAATGTGACACCTGTCATCTTCATATTTATTTTTGCCTTGAGTAACCTTTAATTTCTTATTACTCCAACAGCACACAGAGATTTTAAGTAAAATAAAATTAAAAAAAAAACAAAGTAAATTCAAGATGTATGTAACTATGTCTGATATAATCACATGTGAACATGTTTATAGGACAGACTGAAGCATAACACAAAGGCACACAAACTAGCTTTAAACTGGATGAATAAAATCATTCCACTTCGGCAGCACACAGGTCTGGTACTTAAAATCTATAATACACTAGTCAAAAGAGACCAAGGCTAGGGAGAAACTGTGGGAGACCAGGGAGGACAAAAGCAAAATCTGAGAGTAGCTATGTTACACATGTATTGCTTTTACTGGAATACATGTATCTATGCACATAATTATGCACAAACACACACCAATATCCACCTGCCTGTGACCAGACCGTTAGTTCATTAACTGCAGGTGTAAGATGAGGACGTTGAAAAGATGAATTTCAAAGAACACATGGCCTCTGGCTGCTGCCGTAGCAAAGCCTGCTGAGGGATGGCAGGATGTAGCATATTAGCTGCAGGAGGAAGCTTCTGTGTGTAAGAGTGTGGTGAAATCCAACCTCCTCCTTGGATACGTAGAGCAGGGTTTATGTTTGTAAAATCCACCTTCTCAAGAAAGAAGCTGTTACTTTAGTATCCCTGGATCAAGACTGGGCAATCAGATGGAAGTGGCTAAGTTACTGGAACCTGTTTTCACTTTCAAAATTGATACAGCTATGTACAACCTCAAATTGAAAACAAGCTCTTCTCTCAGATATGGCTAGTATTCAAACATTTATACAAAACACTTGGAGAGCTCTTTCCACTGATAGGGATGTTCATGTTCATTATAAATCAATTTGGTTTATTTGGAGTTTTTTTGATTTGGTTGTTTTGATAGGGTTTTTTTTGGAGGTGGGATGTATTTTGAGCTGGGGGTCCTTTTGCTGATAGATTAATTAGTTAATTATTGTTTTACAGTACAGGATTATGTAAATTTTACGGTTTTCCTCCAGTTTAATGTGTAGCTGTCAAAATCACGCTGATAAAGAGAGCTAGCTATACTAATACCTCTTGTACTGCAAATGTAAAAAACCCAAAACATTACATTTGCAATTTATAATACATCACCATTTGACACTTTGCCCATTCACAAGACCCCTGAAATCAGACTGGGAACTTCAGATCTGATTCACAGAACAACTGAGGCTGAATGGCCTGAATGGCACCTCTGAAGATCATCTAGTCCAACTCTATCCCCCTGAAGCATCAGCTAGAGCAGGTTGTTCAGGACTTTATCCACTTGTGTTTCGAATGTCACCAAGGATGGAGACTCCACAACCTCTCTGAGCAACCTGTTCCTGTGTTTCACCACCCTCACAGTAAGAAAGTATTTTTCTAGATTTAAGCAAAAATTGCTGTTTTGGTTTATTCTCTTGTTTTGTACCTTGGCTGCTGATGACAACTCTCTCAGCCTGGCATCTCAACCAGTTGTCAGTCTGCTTCCCTGTCCATACTTCACCAGCTGTCCATGATAATATTACAGGACAGTGTTAAAAGGCTTCCTAAATCCCAGAAAACCAGCATCTGGTGCTCTACCCTTATTCACCAAGCTAGTTTTATATTATAACAAAACACATGATGCTAGACAAATTATAAAAATTTAAATCAGAACCACAAAGACTTCTATAAAAAACAAAACAACCTTCTACCTGAATCTATTTCCAAAGGCTAGTTTGAACTTCATAAAAAGCAACAGTACTATCATAGTCATATCATAGTAATATCATAGCTAACCTTTTCTAACTAGTTCTATATAGAACCAGACTATGTAAATTCATTCTATTTTGGGAAAGATTGATGATGAGATAGTGGAACACACAATTCCTCACACCATATTTTGTGTGTAACAATCCTTTTTTTCCATGGTATCTTATTCCTGGCAACTTCAGTCCTGAAAACTGTATTTTACTTTATATATGACACAGAAGAAAAATGAACTCTGGTTTCGTGGCTTTACATAGTTCCTCTACCCACAGCATTAACAAAAGAATGAATTTAAATATATTTTGTCACTAACCTAGTGCCAAGTACATGTGTTGAAACTTCCTTGTTATCTCAGTTTTCAAACACAATCACATGCTCAGGCTTTCTGCATCCTTTATAAGAAAAGCAAAGAACATTAATGCTTGTAGTTTGAACTTAAATTATCCCTTACATGTTCTCTCAAAATAATCTTCCCCAAAATTAAGAAGGAAGAAAAGCTACATCTGTAAAAAGCATCCAAATAGAATGCTAAATATATTTTTTATAAAAGAAAACAACATGGAGAAACATTTTAATTAGACCTATAAACTCTACCTTCACTGTTAGGTTTGTATAATAAGTCAAACTTAGTGTTCTCTCATTCCTATCCCCTGACGGCAAAGAGCAGTACTGTAAAATTTTACAGGGCCATCTACTGTTCCATGGTACAACAGCTGTTACCAGCTGTAGATGCTTTATACTTGCCTGAACTATTTTAAAAGGCATTTCCCTAATCACCTTCAAATGAACATTTCTTAATCCTTTTCATGACATTTTATAACGTCAAGTTTCTCTTTTGAAAGAATTCAAACTGCAGTTACACACAGATTGGAAAGATTAAATGACTGTTGGTTATTTGGATTTTTTTAACAGAAAAACTACAGGGCTTTTTAAAATCTCTCACCAGATCTTAAAACTGAGGTGCCATAAACAGAATAGTACACCTTATCTGTTATTTACTATAGCTGACAGGTTTTGATTGATTTCACCTGAATAAATGGACCTTCTTAAAACAGACTCTTTCAAAACATACAGATGGACTCTTTCAGGAAAGACTAGCTGGAAATTGAGCAACAGGGACCACACAGTTTTTAAGTGTTTCACTAAACAGACGTACTACGGTAAAAAAATTATAAGCTTTCCGCGATTTTTTAATTTGGTCCCAGAAAGAAGTTCACATCCAAACCAAATACCAGATGAATATCAGGGGGACAAAGAAAGGTAGTTCTGTGAGGGATGGATATTTCCATAACAGAAAGAAGCAAGGAAGTCAGCTTTCCTTTATTCATTCAATTCCTTATTGTATCAAGCGATGCAAGTGAGCTGCTCCACAAGGGAAAGTCTGCTAGGGGAACAGCAAAACAGGCACAAGGCAGTACCCTCACCAACAAATGGCACAGTCCCACCATACAAGCCCCACCCAAGAAGATGAGAAAAGCAGGCCTGGTATCAGTAATCTGTGGTCAGTGTTTATTA
Organism: Platyrinchus mystaceus; assembly: GCA_035041135.1. Taxonomy (NCBI): domain Eukaryota; kingdom Metazoa; phylum Chordata; class Aves; order Passeriformes; family Tyrannidae; genus Platyrinchus; species Platyrinchus mystaceus. Next base: position 82,293,232 of record JAWWLV010000001.1, read on the forward strand.
CATTTTACCTATTTAGTATATTTCAAATAATAAGGGAGCTCCTAAGACACCAACTATAAGAGATAACAAAAAACTTCTTTCCAATTAGTGTTTTGCAACATTTCCCAATTCTTTTTACAGTAACTTTTGTATGAACACGACCACAAAAAGCACTGAAGAAACAGGACAGCTAAAAACTGATTCTGTGTGACCTCCCCATCTGTTTGGTACCAGTATTGACATATCAAGAACTCAGGCCTCAACTCTTCTCCCCTCAAAGTTAATGCATGAATTATCTAACAGTAAAATCACAAACTAAGTTTTGTGCTTTTCAAAAGAATTATTGCTTCCTAAAAATGAATACCAGGCAGACTTTAAAAACAGATTTTATTTAGTAATTGAAAAAAATAAACATTGAACTGGATATTTGGAAATTAATCCTACATTACTAAAATACCTTAAGAAGCATTATTTGAAAGATAAACTGACAGTTGATTGTAAAAGCCTAGCCCTATTGCACTTCACAGTTTAGCTTTAACTTTAATGAGCACAAGAGGTTATTAGTTTTTAAGTAACTGATTTGTATTTCACACATATATAGGTCATTATTAATTCATTAGCACCTCACTCAAAAGTTTAGGTTCTACTTTACATAGGTTATTTACACAAAGAAACATGGGATCTAGGCAATATCCTAAAATCAAAGTGCTTCTGAGGCTGTGCAGTGCTCAATGCTAAAACCAATGTAAACAAATTAAAATAGTACAGATGAAGTTTATAAATTACCAAATTCTGTAGCATACGGAATACACACAAAACACATCAACAAAAACATGGATGTGACTGCAAATTGATAAATAAACAATAGATAAATGGTAGAATCTCCATAAAATGGTAAATTATTGTCTCCATTTTGAAAAATGGAGGCAAGCATTATTAACAGCTAGGAGAAACTAGCCAGTTTCAGACATATTTTATTTATGTAAAATATTAAATCTCTCCTGAGATCTGTTTATGCATTAAAAGGCTTACATTATTTATCTTGTGGTGGTTTTTATTCCTCCAACATAGCTTAGCATCCTCTTGCTTCCGCAACACTGTAATTAAAAGCCTTCCTCTGATTTCAGCAATACACTGGTATACTTTAGCCAGAGCAAGCTTTAAGCAGACAGGAAAACACACAAAAAATTTAAGGCAACCTCATAAAATCTGAGTCCAGTCATTCCAACAAGAATGCCTTTGCTCCAATCGTAAAACCTATTTTAAACTAAGTACTGATTTTCATTCTTTGCGACTCCTTCCTCCACTGACTCTGTTACCCACAGCTCAGTTACAATCTTGAATTTTTTCCCAAATGTTCTCCTGAGTGCTTTCATCTCTTTTACCCGGGAATGATCTTCTCCTATAACAACATGGGAGACGCCATCTACAAGGTGAGAGACTACTTTTGCACCATAAAAACGGAGCTCCAAAGCTCTAATTGATAGTGTTATTCCAGGGATTTTGCTTTTAGGCTCATTAACAACAGCATAACAGTCCACGTAAATAGTGTTTCCTCTGAATATACTGAGCTGACAACTGCTCCACGAATAACGTTCTTCTATCTCTGCAATTACGTCCAAAGGCATTGCTTTATTGTCTTTCACTCTTGAGAACACTTCCTTGAGCTGTGCAACATCTGTGTTTGCTGTGTAGCTGTCGCCATAACAATCATACTCACGAGCAAAATGTTCTTTTGTGTCAGGAGACATGTGAATCATAAAGGCTGGTTGCCAAGGCACCAGCATTTTGGTTTGAAAACATTGAAGGAGCCACTCTGCCCTCACCACATCGTATTTGTTGGAAGCAATGATGTTTTTCACTCTGACATTCTCAGCTCCTGCAATGACACAGTAAGTCTCTGGTCCTGGGTTCTGTACCACAGTGCCACCACATTCAGCTATTCTGCTTTCCAGCTCAGACTTTGTGTATTTCCCCGTTCCTGTCATAACACAAAACTCAACATCTTCAAATACATTTGAAACCTTGTTTACACCAGAAAGATCAGGAGCTTTAAATTGCTCAGCTATTCCAATTACCTTCCTCACCTTTGAAACAGTTTTCCTTTTTTTCTCATGTGGCTCATCATACTCATCTATATGAAGGTGCTTAGATGCCAGTTTCCCTTCTGCTTTGCTTCTGAGATCTTCTAACATGTCTGAAGTCATGCACTCATACCATTCTTTGTCCTCTCTTATCTTCTCGATTCGGGGGAATCTCAAAGTACAGTCAGTTTTGTACATATCACTGTCAACAATCTCGGCTGCCTTGATCTGAACTATGACAGAGTTGCAAGGTTCAATGTACATTTCAGGTTTTTCAGTTCCACACAAAATGTTACAGGGAGGGTCCTTCCTATGGTAGGGCTTCCAGTATTTAGCCAGTTTCAAGCCTAGATCATACAATTCCTTCATAGTATAGCCAGAGCCAACACGACAAATTGAGTGAAAAGTGGTTGGTTTTTCATTTGGAGGGGGTGTCTCTGCAATAGCGCACAAAAAATGAGACATCATCCCACCACGTGATCCCTTCCCCCAGTAACCACCAACAATTAAAAGGTCTAGTTCATCCATCAGTCCATTGACGTATTCTGGCTTGATTTTTAACCAGCCTTCCCCCCGTTTGTCAGGCTTGTAGGTGGACATGGGATCTTTCACCATAATCCCTTCCTCTCTGTTATCTATTGCTTCATTTAAAGCATCAATTACTTCTTTTCTTGTTCTGGCGCTTTTCTTATGTACAATATGAATCCTGCCCTTTAACGGGGCAAACACACTACTTAAGATTTCGTACCTTTTGCTTAGTACTTCGTGCCCCAACTTCTGATCGTTAACCATCAGTACATCGAACACACAGAAGCAGGTCTGCAAATCAGAGTCCTCTACCATTCTTTTTATGTCAAATTTGTTTCCTTTTTGCATAAAGGTTTGCGTCTCAGGATTGTAAGCCATCATTTCACCATCGAGAATGCAATTTTGTATATTGCTTTTAAATACATTATGAATAAATGGCGTTAATGAACCTTCAAGGGGTGAAGCACCAAACTGCTGAGTGTAGTCAAACCCATTTCGGGAAAAATATTTATACACATCCCCATCTTTGTGCATCTGCATACGTTCACCATCTAGCTTAGTTTCTATGTAGAATATCTGGTTATTCATTTGTTTCTCAATTTGCTGAACATCTGCAATGGCAGCAAGCATTGGTTTAAAGGCAGAAAACAACATGATAGAAACATCACTAAGTGAGACAGTGGGATCATGCAGCTGTCTGCAAAGTTTTTCCAAATCAGTTGTGACGTTGTGTAATTCAGCAGCATCAGGATGAAAAATGGAAAATATAGTTTGTTGACTAACACCAAGCTTTAGATCCTTTATAATCATCCGGATAAGCCATTTTTGTTCCAGTGCTGTGCTCTGGGTAATTAACTGAAGAAGACTTTTCTTTAACTGACCCTTGTTTTTCGCAGCATTATTATTAGCTATCACATCTAAATGTTCATTGACTTGTTCTATTGTCAGTCTGCCTTGTTTTGGGCTCCTAGGTTTTAGCACAAAGTATGCGATCATTGCAAAATCTCCAGCATCTCCACGTGAGCCCGTAGGTGTTCTGTAATTTAAAAGCTTTGCAGCATCTTTTCCATCTTTTGGTAAATGAAGCAGTTCAATATACAGCTTTGCAAGCATAGTTTCTTTAATTCCATATGCCATCCTTTCTCTTTCCAGCTGTGGAAGAATAAGCCGCATAGCTGGGTAAAAGGAATCTGTGACGTCTTTCTCTTTTTGGTGAAGTGCATCATGAAATTTCCTCCAGGAATCCAGAAAATCCTTAAAATACTTGGTTTTCTCCGGACGAGATTTACACTTCTGTATTCGCTCCAGAGTAGAACACAGATCTGCAAAAGGCACGTGAGAGGCCACTGTTTTTTTAGGAGGCTGCGAAACAGGTGCGGAAGCCATCAATCTGCTTTTCATTAAGAACAAAAAAAAAAGTATATATTTTTAGAGAAAATGCCAGCACGTTATTCTAAAAAAAAAAAAAAAATCTCTAACTACTATTTCCCTTTTTTCTCCTTTTTCTAACTAAGATTTGACCGTTATCTTTACTGAAAGGTCATCAGCTGGTACCACTGTCCTTAGTTAAGGGTCACACTCAGCAGTGGGGCTGCAGCACTGAAACACTGGCATCACCTAGACAGAGGACTGACTGCAAGGCAGGAGAAGGCAGCGCGCTCCCCTCCCGTTGCTGCCCAGGCAGGAGCTGTCACTGCTTGGAGAACGATTTCCTCCTCCACCCCGCCCGGGAATGCAGCCTGCCCCCGACACCACCCGCCTCGGCCCCTGTCCACCGGCCGCTCCCCGCCGTCTGAGGGAGCGGTGTCCAACGGGGCTCCTCCCGCGGTGCTCCCGGTGCTCCTCCCGGGGAGAGGGACCGCACCCACCCACCTACCCCACATCCCCCTGCCACATCCCCCTGCCACATCCCCCCGCCACGGTCACGGTGGGGGAGCGGACACCTCCCGGGGAGGACACCTCCTGCTCGGCACGGGAGGAGACAGCGGGGGCGACGGAGGCGCAGCCACCCCGGGGGAGACTTACGTGGAGCCGAGGATACCTGCGGAGAAGGGCTGACACCAACTGCCCCCGCCCCGGAAGAGGAAGAGCGGCCCAGCGCTGCCGCGGTCCGCGCTCCTCCCCCGGGCCGGGGCGGGGAAGCGCCGGCGGAGCCCCGGGTGCAGGAAGGCGGGGAGAGAAGGGAAAGCGGCCGGGCGGTGACCTGGAAGCGGAACCGCGGCTGCGGTGACTTCCTGCCTCGGGAGGAAAGAAGCCGTGGTTGAAGTTGCGCGTCGGGGGTCTGCGCTGGCCCGAGGCACCGGCGGCGGCCGCCCGGGAGGATGCGGCGGGTGGGTCTCGCCGCCCCGGGGCCGGTCCCGCCCCGCGGGGAGGGCGCTGGGCAGGGGGAGGTGGCGGCCGCCCCCGGCGCTGCGGGGCCGCGGCGGGGCGGGCGGGAGCGGGGGCGGCCGGCAGGTTTGGTTGTCAGTTCGGTGTTTGGGGTCTCGCCGTGCGTAAATGCGGCTTTTTCCTGGGAGCGGCTGGCAGGCCGGCGCTGTCCCGGGGGGTGCGCGGCTCCTCTGCCGGCCTTTCGGGACGTGGCTCCCGAGGAGCTGCTGCGTTGACAGCGCCGTCAGAAGTTCCTGCAGGTGCCCTCCTGCGAAGCCCCGGGAGACCTTTAGCTTTTTGGTAGCAAGGTCTTGCTCTAGTGTTTCGTTTGTCTCCGCTGCCGTATGGAACAGTTCCTGCAAATGGGGGTGCTTGTAGAAGGTGGGGCTGATGATGATAACTTTAATGTTCTTACTGTGCCGAATGACTGTATTGGGAAGGCTGAACCAGGTGGTTGTCTTAGGTAAAAAAGAAAATAATTCAACATGCTTGTCAAGTAATATGTTTTAGAAGCCTATGCTCACTGGAAAGCTAAGGTTGTAATATAGCCAGCCTGGGTTAGTTGTTGTTTTGGGCGTTTTTTTACCCAGTATCATCATTATTCAGGACATGTCTCTAAGGTTCATTAAGACTTGTCGGTTTTAAAAGGAGGTGTAATAAGAGTTGAGGAAAACGCTTTCAATTATGAACATGTACAACCTGATGTAGAGTTGTGAAAATTCCCTGTTTGAAATAAGTAGGACAAGTGGTTTGTTGATTTTAAAAGCCAGAGTCCTTAAATGTGTGCTACTTAATTATTCTTACTATGCTTTTTCCTTTGTTAGGAGTCACCGCTTTGCTGTCATTTTTCCTTTCTCTCTTTTCCTTTCTCTCCTTAGTACTAAGGAAGTGTATTTTTCCTGTCTTGTAGGGTTGTAGATTGTAGCTTGTAAGTTTTCTTTCGGATCAGCTCCCGTCTGAAACTAATTTTTTACAGCTGAGGACTTAATAGTCCCATTTACAGGAATCTTCGGAATAAATATGAGTAAATGTAATGCTTGAGCAAATCTTATCTGTGTCTGGAGCAGGTAGAGTCTAGGAGAAAGAATTGCAGTAGAAACCAACAGATGTCTTTAGGTATTTCTTAAAAACACAGAGAAATATCTGATTTTGTTTGCTTATTTTGAAATCCAAAAGACTGTAGTGAGTGCTAAGACTTAGCTCTTAAATGAGGAAGCAGCCATTAAACACCTGATTGTGCTTCTTAGCACTAACTTTAAGGCTGCTCATACACTAAAAGTTAGTTTCAAGGAGACAATGTAAATCTAGCATAACTTCATTTTTATGCACTATGTATATTATATGTGTACTGTGTGTATAGTCCAGGACATTTCGATGTGATTGTTGAACTTCATTGTAAAATGTTTTCAAGTTCATCACATGTTTCAAACAAGTGTTCAGCTTAATAGGTGAAGCATGAATATGAAATGCATAATTTCATCAGTAAAGCAGTTGTAGTTGTAGGGGGTTTGGCTGTTAGCACTTCTTAATTTTCTTGCAAGTAACTGAAGACAAACAGTAAATTATGTTTATAATTCAAAAGCAATTTTACTCAATTCATAAATGAAATTGTCTTTCAGGCAGAGAGGAAGCCTGGGAAATCATCACATCTAAAGGTAAATGCTTTATAATGTGATTGGTGTATGAAAATGGCACTTTTAATATTAAAAATAGGGACAAAGACAAAACAACAGAATTTGCGACAGATACAAGAGTAATTTCAGCTGCTGTTCAAAATGAATGAAAAATTGTTCACAAGTACTCTAAGTATGCACTCGAGTTTTTGTGATTTTTCAGTCAATAATGGCATTAACCAATTAAGAATAGCATTAGGGCAAAGCAGAATATTGTTAAAGTACCTCGATCATAAAGACTTTATTTTTTTCTCGGAATTTTCATTGCTGTGAGTGATTTGTGTTTTCAGTAGTTACATAATTATGAGATTTGTAGCTTGTCTGATAGAATGTACAGGTCTGCAATAGCTCCTGGACTGTGGATTCAGCAGTGGAGATGTATAGATACAGGTGTGCATGTAAATCAACGTATGTGTATATCCCTCTGACATAAGATTGAAACTCATCACTTGCAAATTTCCTTTCTGTTTTGAGGGGCAATACAGTTATGTGGCAGTGTAAACTGAACTAGTCTTTAAGCCAAAGGTGCAGCAGCCGTCTGGCTAAGTCTTACATTTGTTAGGTCAAGGTTGAATTAGGCTGGATTTCTGTTCCTGTTTGTTAATGATTTCCACAATAGAACTTTGTATTTCAGTACTGTCTTCTGCTTGTCTTTGAAGTATACAAATATCATCACAGAAATACTTTTAGGAGCCATCAGGATTTCCAAAGGCTAGCCTTTCTAATGCACATTATCAGAGGGACAGGAGGAAATGTGAAGCACGTGGATTCTAGAGGAAAGACCACTAATCGTATTTGTGAATGAGAAAACATTATGAGAAGAATGCAGAGGAACTGAGTTTATATAGTCTGGAGAAAATGAAGGTAGGTTACGTATTTGGAGGTTAATAAACATTGAATTCAAAGTGAAGAATTTAAGTAGTAAGTGTTCCTTCTTTTTAAGTATATTAGGAAATATTTTCCAATGCTAAGAGTAGCTAAGAACAAGAACAGCATATGTAGGAATTAACATTAACATAAGAGTAACTTAGGAAAACATCTATCAGATAGAACTGTATGGTTCTGCTGCTGTTGACTATATTTGTCACAGACATTGACTTTCATGGCAAGTTTAAAAAAAATGCCCTTATGCTTGTTTACGTAGCCTCTACCTTAGTTTAAATAATCAGCAGTTATAAAATACTGTGAATGCTGTAAAATGGGATGTGACTCCTTGTTACAGGAAAACTTCTTGCAAAGTCATTTGCAAAGTTACAACAATTACTTGAAATACAGTGTTGCAATACAATGTTCCTTCAAAAAACTTTTTTTAAATATATTTAGTGAAGCAAGAATGAGTTCCAGGAAATTAATGTTTTGTCTAGGAGATTTAGAAAGGAAACCTGTAGAGAAACCTTATTTTCCTGTCTAATACAGAATTTCCACTGTCCTCCCACTGGCCAACTAGCTGACTTCCCTTGGTTCCCATGTCTCCATCTGTAATACATGAGTGATGTTTCATGTTATCTCTTTAGAGAGCTGTAGAGGCAATATAACTGAGGTAACAGTAGAAGGCAATATAACTGAGATAATCCTGTTAAACAGCCATGAAAAAAAAATTAACTAGTCATAAGACAGAAATTGATTAAAAACTTGTTTTTTAGAAGACATAAAGGTGTGCATACTTCTTGGCATAACTGGAACATCAGACAGTTATGGAGCGAGTCCGTGAGTGGTTCTTCTAGTCTAGGAAGAGCAGCGGTCTTGTCTAGAAAGAGGGACAGTTTTGTCCAGGTGGTGTGTCTTCTCTGTTTCTTAGTTTAACCTGGTCAGACATCAGAGTCTAAATACTTTGTTCTCCCTTTCCTATCCCCCTCTCACAACTTCCCCTGACTATTCTGGCCCCCTATTAGTCACAAAAATTAGAGACACAGGAGAACTGTAACACATGCTCTACATACATCAACACAGATTTTTTGCATCGTAAGATGTTAGATTGTAAAGTGTTTGAAAGGTGTATAACCTCCCATCCAGCACAGCAGGAGTGGGAAATGAAGACCAAGAAGCGAATTTTATTATGTCTTATGTTGTCTTGCAGTATATTGAACAGTCTCAAATCTCATACACTTCAAAAAGTGCTGACCTTATTGCTCGTTGAAAATTACTGTATTAGCTTACCCATTTTATTTCTGTCCTTCAAGTGGAAGTTTGGTTCTGTTTGTATCATCTTTTGCTCTTCAGTTCAAACAAGACAGTGTTTGAAAGGTCTGTTGCATTGGGCTCCATAGAAAGCATGGATTTTAGCCTTATTAAGATTGTATTGGTTTGGTTTAGAGTCTCTTCTAAGCCTGTGTGCTTGTTTGAGAAACCATCTTTTATCTCTCCAGTGATCTTTCAGTTGGTATTGGAAGGAAGAACCTAGGAGAAACTTACATCTCAGTTCTCTAGCTGACAAATCTTGCAGTAAGATGTGAAGTATGAGATATGGGCTGATTCAGGCCTGGAAATGAATGGAACTAGTGAAGTTTCTCATAACTGGGAAGAAAACTTTAATGCTAATGTAGTTGTTCATTAGTGCAGAGTAGTCCACTTTATTTAAATATGTAGAGTGTGAAACATTTGTGGCCGTGTAGTTTGCTCTTCCTGTTAACTACTGTGTGTTGAGTTCTAGTTGTAGGATGCGTTGGTTTTAGAACTCCAGTAGCAAAGTTTTACATATATATATAGAAAGATAGATATACATCTCAGAAATAATCACACAGCAGCAGCATCTCAGTAGTACAGCATTTTGATAATATTAGCCTACTAAAATAAAAATAGAAGCGGTGCACAAATGAAACTAAAATCAGCTGTATCAGTCTTCAAGTAGCAGTCCTTAGTGTATATGGGAATTTTGCAAAACATCATCACTTTAAGTGAGATTTTTATTACTTCTTTGTCTTTTAGTTTTGTTTAATGATGGGTCTCGTACTCTTGTGAATGTCTTGATGAGAAAGCATTTTTGGAGTCTCATTTTTAAGGAAGTCAGAAAAATTTTGAATGGCATAATAGATAAGGAGAATGGTTTTACTCTCTCATTGTCAATGTTCTTATAGTCTTGAAATTTAATGCAGGAAATGTTTGTTAACTCCATTAGGAAGTTCTCTTAGAAACTGAAGTAGCTACTTTATATGTCTCCTAATTGCTGTGAGCTCTTTACTAGAGAAATGGATCACAAGAATTAAATTTTCTTATAGACAATAATTGTGCATACTTGGATGTGGATGTTAAACATGAGCTTATAAGTAATACAGGAGAACAAAGCTGGGATAACTGCTCTTTTAAACTACTTTATATTTCACCAGTTTTATGTATTTAAAGTAGATACAGTATATAAAATCTTAATGATGCATTGTTTTTGGTTAATATGTGAATCTTTAGATGTAACAGATTATTTTTATTTATGATTTATTTTTAATTGTTGCATAAAATAGCTATAGATGGCAGTTTTTCCTGGTCAGTTTGGTTTCTTAACATATATCTGTGGAACACAAAAGCTGTGGCTGCAGAGGTCACCGATTGTCACTTGATCCTACCAAGGGGGTTGATGCAGAATGCTTGGATGCATCTCTGCATGTCAAACTCCTTTGGATTTAATTCAGATTCTTACTGCGTTACATCATTTCATGAGGTTATAACTTTAGGTCTAAACTGTAATTATTTTCTGCTGTATCACTTAGTTTTGTTAAACAAGTGAGGTTGTGTTGTCATTCCAGGCAGTGTGGCAACTGAGTGGTGTACTGTAGTTCTCGCGTAGATGTGGCAGTTTTTGCCCGTTTCCATGTTCCACTTGAACCCAGCAGTAAATACTGTGAGAGATTATATGTATGCTGGGAGATGTAACTGTCTTTTATCATTGGAAAGAAGTTTTAATCTATGGTCTTTAACATCACTCTCCTCATTTTATGCTGTATGCACGTTTTTGTCATTAGTCTGTTTTCATGTTTGGTCGTTTCAGCAGCTGTGCTTCTCATTGATCAGAGAACAGTGTAGTTAGCTGACTGTTTTCAGTGGTCTTGTGTGACGATACAATCTTTCATTCAGCTAAAGACTTAATATGGATTACTGATCTAATAGTGGAAAACTAGGATTATAAATCAGAAACAATCAAAATCTAGCAAAAAAAGCTGTCACAAATGTAACAACAGTGTGGTATCTTACTATAGAGGAGTGTCTTCTGACCACGTGTTGCTCTGTAATCACGGTTGATTGAGGTGCTGAAAGACAGCCACTGATAGCAGAGCCAGGATGCATGGTGAGCCTCCAGTGGCTGCAAATTGAATACTACTTAGCAACTTAAAAATAAAGGCTGTTTTTGTTTGTGTTCTGGATTTTAGAATTACTTATATAAGAAGCTTTGACAAACTGGTGATATGGTCTGTATGGTTGTTCTCTTGGTTAGTAGGGAAGACTGAGGGGAAAGCATGAGTTACTATGGTCTCAGTCAACCAATTTTCTAGTGCTGTTAATGGATTTTGCTGAAATACTGTAAAAGGGATTTTGAAGAGTTCTAAAGCCTTTCCTTATGATTCCTTTTCTGCTTGTTTTACAGAGTCAAATGGTTTCCAAAAAGGGAGTATATGCCACAAAATTTGATGTTAATGCCCTGATATGTTGACTTGCCATTAATCCAAGTATGAATGCTTAAATCACTTTGTTTTTCTTTTCCCTATATTTATATACATACCTTTGGCTTTTTTTGCAGGATTTACTTGGAGTAAAAGATCACTGACTTCTACAATGGAAAAATCATGGATGCTTTGGACCTTTGTTAAAAGATGGCTACTAGCTTTGGCTTCCTGGTCTTGGAGTCTCTGCCGTATTTGTCTTTTACCCTTGATAGTGACTTTCCACTTGTACGGAGGCATTATACTACTTATATTAATATTTGTATCAATAGCGGGTATATTATATAAGTTCCAGGATGTGCTGCTTTACTTTCCTGAACAGCCCTCTTCATCACGCCTTTATGTTCCCATGCCTACTGGTATACCACATGAAAATATCTTCATCAGAACCAAAGATGGAGTTCTTCTCAATCTTATCCTGCTGAGATACACAGGGGACAATGCAGCTTATTCTCCAACCATCATTTACTTTCACGGCAATGCAGGCAACATCGGCCACAGGTTGCCAAATGCTTTGTTAATGCTGGTAAACCTGAAAGTAAACTTAATTCTGGTCGATTATAGAGGGTATGGAAAAAGTGAAGGAGAAGCAAGTGAAGAAGGCTTGTACTTAGATTCCGAGGCTGTGTTAGACTATGTGATGACTCGGTCCGATCTTGATAAAACAAAAATTTTTCTTTTTGGCCGTTCCTTGGGGGGAGCAGTAGCTATTCACTTAGCTTCTGAAAATTCCCATAGGATTTCTGCCATCGTGGTGGAGAACACCTTTCTTAGCATCCCTTATATGGCCAGCACTTTGTTCTCTTTCTTTCCAATGCGATATCTTCCCTTATGGTGCTACAAAAATAAATTTCTGTCCTACAGAAAAATCTCTCAGTGCAGAATGCCTTCTCTCTTCATCTCTGGGTTGTCTGACCAGTTAATTCCACCAGTTATGATGAAGCAACTTTATGAATTATCCCCAGCTCGGACTAAGAGATTGGCGATATTTCCTGATGGAACTCATAATGACACTTGGCAGTGCCAGGGTTATTTCACTGCACTTGAACAGTTCATCAAAGAAGTAATAAAGAGTCACTCCCCTGAAGAAATGGCGAAAACATCATCTAACGTAACAATAATATAATTGATATTCTTCTTTGGGGTAGGGTGGGGGGAGTACCTGCACTGTACCTTGATTTGTGATAAGTGGTAAAAGAATGTCCATTTTTAAATGTATGTCATGTCTGTACTTGCCTAAAGAGTGAAATTAAACTTGGAAAGGTCTGATATTTTATTAAGGTGTTCCAGATAACTTTTACATTTGCAGCATTGTAAATGAACCATTTTATGTCTTTCTCATACTTTTTTGGTATCTCTGTTCATAAATTCCATTTCTTTGATATGTACAACAGATGCTATTAAAGGAACTTGCTACAAAAGTAGTACAGAATGTATTAGTTTAGAACATCAGGAGGCTCTTCAGTATTCACTGCTGTATGTGTGAGCTTTTTGGACAGCCATGGTTAGCACAATGATTTGTTGCTTCTCTTAGAGTTTTTTTACAGTGTGCCATGCATGAGATTAGTGTTTTATTCCTTGAAATTTTATATTATGCAAAGTGGGAAGTCTTTAATGTGCTAAATAATATAAAATAACATTATTGGTAGAGTATACATGCAGGTATACTATCCTGGGTTATTATTAGTTTTTTATGGTTATGCAAACATATATATTTCAAACTGCAACTAAAAATGAAAAAAAATCCCTGTTTTCATTTCACTATTTGTATTATAATAGTGCACAGAAAGTTGTATGTGCCTAAACATCATGACTTCAGGATTTTACCCAGGCAATTTTGCCGTAGAAAATAGAAGTAACCTTCAGAAAGACAACAGTGCAATCTAAGCTCCATTCTGCCTCAAGCTGTCCTCACTGATGTACATGCAAACTCTTTGTTACTAGTAATCTGCTTGTGCATTTTGAGGTGATATTTCTCAAGGCAAAATCAGTGGTCATACATACAAGGTAAAAGTAGATATCTGCGTTAGTTTTTTAGGCTGGTAGTTAAATGTATGTGCCCTTTATTTATACCTCCAAAAGAAACAATTTGAAATAATTATCAGTGATCACTTGATTAGAGATTAATATATACAATTGTTACAATAAGGATAATAAAAATGAGCAGGTACTCCTGGGCAGTCATATTACTGAGAGTTGGAAGGCTCTGCAGATTCTAACTGATCAATGGGCGAAAGCCAATGGTATGAGGTTCAACAAGGCCAAGGGCCGAGTCCTGTACTTGTGTCACAACAAGCCCATGCAGCACTACAGGCTGGGGGCAGAGTGGCTTGAGAGCTGCTCAGCAGAAAGGGACTTGGGCGTGTTGGTCAACATCCAGTTGGACATAAGCCAGTACCGTGTCTAGGTGGCCAAGAAGGCCAATGACATCCTGGCCTGTATCAGGAACAGTGTGGCCAGCAGGACTAGGGCAGTGAATGTCTGTACTTGGCACTGGTGAGGCCACACCTTGAGTTCTGTGTGCAGTTTTGGACTCCTCATGACAAGAAAGATGTTGAAGTCCTGAAGTGTATCCAGAGAAGGGCAGTGGAGCTGGTGAAAGGGCCTAGAGAGCAAGTCCTATGAAGAGCAGCTGACGGAGCTGGAGTTGTTTAGTCCAGAGACAAGAAGGCTCAGGGGAGATCTTATCGCTTTCTACTACCTGAAAGGAGGCTTTTAGCAAGGTGGGTTTTGATCTCTTCTGCCATGTCTCAAGTGGAAGGAGGAGAGGAAATGGCCTTAAGTTGTGGCAGAGAAGGTTGAGATTAGATATTACCAAAAAAATTTTCACTGAAAGAGATGGTAGGCCTTGGACTAAGTTGCCCAGGGAGGTGGTAGAGTCACTATCTCTGGAACTGTTCAAAAACTGTCTGGATGTGGCACTTGGGGATATGGTTTAGGAGTGATTATGGTGGTGTTGGGTTGATGGTTGGACTAGATGATCATGAAGGTCTCTTCCAGCCTTGATGATTCTGCGATCAAAGGCATATCCTGTTAGATCAGTCTGTGTTGGAGTATGGGAGCTGTTTATATCTCTTCTGCAGGTTTAATTTCTCATCCACTGCAGCTGATTTTGCCTCTTCCAAATATTTTTTTTTGGGAAGAGCAAACTGGAAAATCTTCCACACAATCTGTACGATTGCCCTTCAGATTGAAATTTTTAAATAAAATTTTATACCAGGTTGTCCTGATTCAGAAAAGCATTGTCAGCACACACCTAAAATCTTTTTCCTGAGGGACAGTGGTATTTTAAGCTTGTGCTTAAGTTCTTTGGTTGAATAAAACTGCTTTCCTGAACTGGTGCCTTAATGGTTATGCCTCCTAATGGAATTACAGTTCTTCTGTACACATGGATAATAGTTATCAGCAATTTGCAGATAGGGTGATATATCTTTACTTAAATGTGATTTTTTTTTTTTAATGTTTAAATATATACATACCAGAACCTGCTGCTTTCTCTGGTAAGTATATTTTGTGATACTATTATTAAGGTTTTCTTAGAGTTGATTGAAAAAACTAAAGATCTTTTGGGATCTATTGACCTAAAATCATAGAGCATAGTTTTAAATCTGAGTGAAACCAAAACTATCTTTTCAGCCTTACAGTGGTAGTGTTTTTTGTTGTGGGTTTTTTTTTGGTTTTGTTTTTTTTTTGTTTTGTTTTGTTTTTGGGGGGTTTTTTTGGGTGGAGGGGGTGCTGGGGCAAGCAGGCAAGGCGTGGGGGGAAGGTATATTTGAGAAGTTTGGCTGTGGGGCTGGAAGGTGAGGCAGTGTTTGTACCAGCAGAAAGGAGTTAACAGAAGTTAGCTAACAGGAGTTAGCATTGCCTTTCCCTGATGTGAACTGCTTGCATAGATTGTTTCATCTACTTCACATTACTTTAGAATAGAGGTGGAAGGAGAGAAGGAAAATTAGCAGTCAAATACTGCTTTTCTAAAAATCAGTTGATAAAGCCGAGAAATAGATTAATTGTTGGAGACAGAATGAAGAGAAAGTGGTTGTTTCAGAAGTTGTCACAACTCGCCATTAAATACAATTGTGATTTTTTTCATAAAATGTCAATTTCTAAAGTAACGTGGCTTTTAACCCCACTTCCCACCAATCAAAAATCTCGACCCAAAATACCCCTAGTATTACGTGGCACTTATGTACAAATGAAGTATTCTCATTTGGGCATACAGTTGCAAAGACAGGGTCAAATGTGTGGTGTTAGATTATGGCAATCTGAAACTGTTCAAAGTGGGCTGTGTTTAAATATTACTTTTGATTATCAAGCCATATATTTTCACTATACTCTCTGTAGGACATAAATACAAAACTTTGTCTGCTTTTGCAAGTATTGAGTATGAGAAGACACAGTTTTCATATATGCATCGTTTACACTTAATGTGGTTTGTTCCACCTTCCACATGTGCACGGTTTTACTTCTCTCTTAATGGGTTGGCCACATACACTTGTGAATGAATATTATCATGCTATTTTTTGTTCCATTGGCTATGAAATCCACTGAAAGAAAACAGGAAGGAAATTATGTTTTTATGCAAATATTCCACTGCTGTGCATACAGTCCTTTAAGGGAGGGAGGAGGGGGAAGGAACTTGTTCTGACAAGTCAAGACTTGTTTTTATTTTATGGACGTGTGATGGAAACCCACAGTTATCTGCTGCTAAAAACTGAACTGTAAGCAACATAGTAATAATAACTTTAAATTGCCAAAATGTGTGCTATGATACTGCTGCATTTATTTAATACCATTATATGTTTTCTCATACAAGTTGTCCATTTGTACATAGATATTTCTCAAGTATGTGTCCTGTACATATAAATTTCTAGTTTGGGAAAAAGTTGAGTTATTTTCATAGGTTTGTACAAAAGCTTCTTGGTTTAAACATGCTCACTAAAGGAATTGTCTGTTTTATAAGAGGAAATCTAAGTTTAAAAAAAAAAGGAAAAACAAAGTTGAGGGGGGCAGGAGTTGAACAGCTGTAGCAGTAGAGTCCTTGTAAGTAAGCATATGACCTTGTGTGCACATGTGTGTGGTTTTAATTAGTGGAAATACTTGAGGCTTCCTGCTAACCCAAGTTTACATTCCCAGTCTTTGTTTCTGAACTGTGAAATGCAGAGAGATAAGCTGTGCTTTCTTCTGAAGACATGTTAACTGGTTTAGCTGCCCTCATGTCCATTTCTCAGGTAAAATTAGAAATAGAGCACAAATGCATTTGGTAGGCTACGGACAATCTCTCAGCTGAAGGGCAGAAGGATTAACTATTTATACAAAATATGCATATCAGCATCTCTAAGCTAATCATTTGGGTTACGTTGGGCGTTCACAGTGAAGAGTGCAAGGCTGAACTGAGAGTCCAAGGTATGGTCTCTTCTCTTAGCAAAAAGATGCAGATGTACCTCCATTTGTATTTCATAATTCAATTATTGAAAAATACATTTTTATTTTTGTTAATGACAGGTCATTTTGCTAGGGGCACTTCTGCCAAATATAAAATCAGTGCCTCTTGCATGTAGTGGGATCAGCCTGATGTATCCCATTAGGTATAATTTGCAATGCCATCCTGCTTGTATAATTTAAAGTAGAACCCCGCAGAAGTGTAAATAGAGATAGCATATTGAAGTTCTAAATAACACTTGTGTTTTGAATTCAGAAACAGTCACTGTATATAAGATGCAAGCTTTTTATTTGATTTTTCTTTAATATATAGTTAAGGCAAAATTGTCTTAAAGTATTCTTAAGTTTTGTAGACAAAGCGTAAATGTTACTGTATATGTGCTAATATGGCAAAGTTTTACATTCTCATTCTAGTCTGGTTTTTACAATAAAGTTAATTTTACAAAAAACACTTTTCTATTTTTATGTACTGACATATGCAATAAATTGATACATTAAAAGTTCTGTTAATGTCTTGTTCTACTCTGTGGCCTTTCTTCACTGTGTGTAAAGGGGTAGTTCTGTGTGCATGGTAACGAATCAACCCCAAAGTATTGTTTTCAGTTTCTAAAGCCAGAGCACGTGGAGTAGACATCTGCATTATTAGTTGTGACATTTGTGGGAAGCTATTATGGCAGGGGGAAAAGTATATTGCAAATACATGTTTCTAAGCCTTGTCATGTATCCTCACTTTCAGGAAGTGTTAATGAGTAAAACCGGTATGCGGTAGCTCTCCCTTGCTTTCTAACAGTTTGCATTTCAAAATTTCTCTGTTGTCTGGGGGACTGAGAGGTGGTCTAAATATGATGTCCATTAGGAAGTATTTTGAAGTGCTCCTGACTAGTTTTACCACCTCGTGCTGGCAAAATTTCAAATATCAATTTTAAATCCTGTAATGCCACTCTAGCAGTTTTATAGTTAATTTATGTAGCTGCAGTGGCATATTGAAGCAATTTCTACTTTCTTATGGAGAAATGTATAACTAAGCTTGTATCACCTCTGCTGCCGTTCTGCATAGCTTATATGAAATACCCAGAAATTAAGGATTCTTTTCTAAAGCTGCAAAATGTTTGTCCTCTCCCGAATTACTGCAAGGCTTATAGTTAATTTTTAAGCCACTACCTAGTAAATGGGGGTGTGAGTGGGGGGTGTAGTTGTGGTATATTTGGGCACTCTGTTCAAGATACCTATTAATTTTGAATGAAAAAAACATATTTCTGATTTTTGTAAAGGAAGCAATGAAAGTGCAGGAGCAACTCAGATTTGGGTAATCCATGTGAATACTGCCCTTCTTGAATGAGAAGCAGGTTGCTGTCTTGTGAACTGTGTCACTCAAACTTACCTGCACAGTGCTACTCTGGAGAACACAAGTCTTGCACTTGCTTTTTCTTGCTTGGAAATTAATAAGCAGCTGGGCTACAAAGTGTAATATAAGCTGTGTCCTGGAATGTCTTATGTTGTTATATTCGTTTGTTTAATAGATAGGTATAAATGTTCGTATCAGATGGATGAAGGTAAAACACAATATTTGAATTTTTCTCAGAATTTGCAAGTACTGGTTAAATCATAGTAAGCATTCATAAGGGCATATGAAGATCTAAACTAAAATGAGACCAGCCCTGCTGAGAAGGACTGGGGGGGTGTTCATATATGAAGGGACGGACATGAACCAGCAGCGTGCGCTTGCAGCCTAGAAAGCCAATTGTATCCTGGGCTGTATCAAAAGCAGTGTGGCCAGCAGGTCGAGGGAGGTGATTCTGCCCCTCTGCTTTGCTCTTGTGAGACCCCACCTGGAGTGCTGTGTCCAGCTCTTGATTCCTCAGCGCAGGAAGGACATCGAGCTGTCAAAGCGAGTTCGCAGGATGGCCACCAAGTTGATTAGAGGAATGGAGCACCTCTCCTATGAGGAATGGATGAGAGAATTCGGTTTGTCCAGCCTGGAAAAGAGACGGCTTAGGGGTGACCTAATTGCAGCCTTCCAGTACCTGAAGGGAGCCTACAAGAAAGACAGGGACTTTTTACAAGAGCATCTAGTGATAGGACAAGGGGGAATGGCTTAAAATTGAAAGAGAATAGGTTTAGATTACATACTAGGAGGAAGTTCTTTGCTGTGAGGGTAGTGAGGCACTGGAACAGATTACCCAGAGAAGTTGTTCCATTCCTGGAAGTGTTCAGGGCCAGGGTGGATGAAGCTCTGAGTAACCTGATTTAGTGAATGGTGGTCCTGCCCATGGCAAGGGGGTTGGAACTAGATGATCTTTAAGGTCCTTTCCAACTGGACCATTCTATGAAATGAAATCTAAACCAAAGGCCTTGCTGTCTGTTAAAAAGGTCAAGTACAGGCAGATAAAGTTTTGAGAAAATACCATTGGCTAAAAAGAAATTATTTGCTCCAAAGATATTGAACATGCCTGAGCTTTAAATGTTTTGTTGGACCGTATTCAGGGTCTTCATTTTAGACTTTGTACAGAGTTCCGTTTCTGTAAGTAGATAAGGAAGATACACTGATTATTTTCTGGAATTGTTTTGAAAACATTGATGTGATTAATTTGTTATGCTTCAGCTTGGATGGAGACAGAATAACTCTCGTAAGCCTTGGAAAAACAGCAGTTTTTCTTTCTCTGAAAGCAATGCAGCTAAAGAGCAGACTTGGTTTTATTGTATTATGGACCGTGGTTTCACTCCTAATTGGAGATACATATGTAATAATCTGAAGCAATGAGCTGAATAATGCAAAACTGCAAGATGGCTGACAGAAATATAAGTATGTTCACATACCAGGTTTAGAGAGCTGTTGCCTCTCGTTTTGACAAGCAACTAAGGAACGGATTTTGCTCCTTGAAGACAGAAAGAAAGGAAGTTCTACAGCTGGTTTGCGTTACACTTAATGTCTGGTGTGAGGTAATTATTTAGAAAAATTCAAAGGGAAAGGTCAGGCAGAAAACCCTTTCCTTTCTGTCCTTTAGGACTCAGGAACAGTGTAGCAATCAGATATAGCTATGAAGAAATAACATTATGATTTGAAAATACTTGGATCCTTGTCCTGTGCCCTCTATTGAAGGTCTCCAGACTGTAGCAGCAGCAGAATGGCAACTCCCACATGAAAGGCCATGGGTCTGTGTTTATTTTGTTACCATACAAATGCATTTGTAGCCCATCTGTGCAAAATCAGTCGAGTTGCATAGTGTCAGAGGTGGAGAAATGCAGTACTCAGTGCTACTGGATAGCAAAGCCAGTGAAACTGTAAGAGAAGTGAGCTACAGCTGTATGACAGAGCTCGTTTTTCCCTGGGCAGTAAGAAGGAATTGCTATAACATCACGGGGTTGGAGGGGTGGAAGGGAAGGAGACTGTTATTAAGCTGCTGTAATATATAAATCATGTGTTTTCTTTTTATATTTTATATGGTTTTAAAATTATTTTCTATGTCTTGTTGGCTCTTCTGCATACTTTGAAAGACACCTATAATAATTGCTTTTCCTTCCTGTGTCATTTCCTATTCTCTTTGAAAACACTGTAATAACCATGTGAAAAGTGACAATGACTGCAAGTCAGCTGTAGGTTTACTATGTGTAATATGCATGCCAGATTTGGACCCAAATTATCTAGATGTATAAAGAAATAAAACCTTGTGAGGAATAAATCAAGGATGTCATATCTAAAATGTGCAGACAATTGTGTTATCCTAGGCAATTTGGAAATTGTGAGGCAAAGAGAAAAGAATACACTTTTGGCTTCAAAAAAATTTCAGAGGATTTTTTTTTTCCTTTTAGCAAAGTAATTTATCAAGTAAGACTTTAAATGTTTGTATAAAACGTACTTTACTTGCAAGGTATTCAACAGCTTCCTGAAAGTTAAAATAATAGGATGTAAGATACACAGCCACAGGAGTGGAGTATCCAGAAAGATACGGATCCATAGGTGAGGCAGAACTTGCCTGGATTTGCTACAGTGTAAATTGTAGTTAATGATAAGAATGAAAGCACTAATTAAGTGTCCTTGAAGGGAATGTGTACTGTTTCAGAGGGATACCTAGAAATGTTCTTAACAGAGATCTCTTCAATAGCAGAAAACTGTAATACAGGATTTATTCTGATCTCCCCCAAAACAGTCCTATTTTGTCCATCTTCAGAAAGGACTTGAAACTAAATGTGCTTCAGATGGAAGCTTTGCTTATTCTTTGCTCCTCTATCTATTCTGCACTGTCTCGTGTAGCAAGGCAAGCTGTTGTGGTCTCTTTATCGTAATTACCGTAGGGACCATTTTGTGGCTACTTCAGAAGTATATGAGGCTGGACCCTTCCTACTGGAGGCGTACTTTTAGTGTGGCCTTTGACATTTGCCTGGATATCTGGGTTGCAGCATCTGCACAACCTCCTTTTTAAAATAAGAACACTTGTTTTTAAGTAAACTTTCATGTTTCTTCAGTAAATTGGGTTTTTACTCAAGCCCTCATATTAATATCATCTGCTTCTCTTTTGTACATTAAACTTCACTGTGGGATTTTCCTCCCTCACTAAGAAGATGCTTTTGTGATTGAAGTACATTGCTGGATTTCAGAAAATCAAGAATTCAGTTTCTGGTTCAACCACAGATTTCCTGTGTGATTGGTTACTACTCTGCCTTGGTTCCCCACAGATGTAATGCTGATCTTTTATAAATGTGCAGGTTACCAGAACCCATCTTGATCATTTAATCTTATACTCTGCATAACAGAATGAAAAAAATTAAATGCTTCCATAAAGTTACAAGGTTTTTTTCTGCTGTAACATCTTGGAAGGTTTAACCAGTCTTAATTTCCCTGGATTGTAGTGAAACATTCTTACCTGTAAGAGTCTTCTGTGGTAATGTGTTGGGATTTCTTTTTTTTTTTATTATTTTGAGTTTTACCTAAAAGTTTGCTCTTCTCAAAAGTACAAGACTTGGTTAAGTAGAATTCTTAGACTAGCCAAGACATTTCTTAATGTTTTTCCTTGGCTAAATTAATGAGGTCTCTTAATCAGTCAGCCTGAGTGTTCAATACAGCGCATCCTTTCAGTTAAGGAGGCACTATGGTTGGATTCACTATGTGTCCATGGATCATGTACTGTGCATGCAAAATAGGACCATATTTTCAGAATACTTTTATTGTAAGGGTTTAGTCTTATTTGCTTCCAGAGATAGATGGGTTTCTCCAGTTTAATACAGTGACATTTTCTTTTCTAGAAATAGTTTGGAAAATGCTGCTTTGAACTGGTCTTGAGGCAGGCCCCACGGTTTTTCAGCATGCACGTGTGTCTTGAGTCAAAAACTGTTAATATGGTACGAACTTCTGTAAAGGGATTTTCAGGGAAGCTGTCCAGTAGAAGCAGGCTGCTAACCACAAACTGAATGCCCTTTCCATTATGAGTTCTTTAGGCCTCCTATATTCATTTGGAATTTTTGTTGTGAACCCTTTTCACTGTTCAGTGTTTTCAGTCTTAGCTATATGTAAAAAGTTTTGTCAATATAAAAGCACGATGCTGCCTCTTTTTTTTGCTTATTATTTTGCCCTAGAATATATATCCAAATAATACACCTCTGTTTCAACAAGAATATTCAACTGAGAGCTTGTGTTCAGCTGAAGTCAACACCTTCCCATGTCTCCTAATGGGGTACTAACCTGGGCACTCCTTAGTCCTCTTTAGTCATATCTTAGTTTATAACACAGCAAAAATGGCACATATGGTAATCTTACTGACTTGGTTTAAGCAGGCTAAGGACTACTTTTCAGCTCTACCAACAAAAGGAATCAAAAGGAGAGTATGTTATGTCAGGACATAGTGGCAAGCATTAAGCACTGATTCTTCTAGTTTCTGTAAGTAGCATGAGTGGTTTGTTTGGTTTAGGGTTTGGTTTTTTGTTTTTTTTTAAGTTGTTTTTGTGATTTACTTTAATGCAATTAGCATCTACAACTAACTGAAGCTTCATTTGAGTACATTAAAACAGAAGTTGTTCAACTTAGTTTATTTCTAGGCAGTTCACGTTTTTCATTATTGATCTCTTACTGCCATTATTTATTGTTCCACTATGATTTTGTCATCACTGAAGTTGTCAGACATTATGTTTTCTTTCAATCCATTTAACTGCTTATGAATCTACAGAACAATACAAGGTTGCCAACAGAGTGATCCCTTTGATGCTCAACTACAAATATCTACTGAATTTAATAATTTGCTATGTGTGGACTGTTGTGATTTTCCTCATCTCCCCTTTGAAATTCTTGTTGATCAGAATGATAAGCAAGATGAAGCCAGATGTCATACAGAAGTCCTCTGTGTCATCACAGTTATTTTGTCAGCCCAAATAATGACCCCATTTAAAGAAGGTGTGGAGGCTGGGAACGGCCTATTTTCTCTAGAAGTGATGAGAGTGCTGCTATTTATATATCTGTCTGTTATTTTCTGATGTGTTAATGACCTCACTGGCCAATTGTTTCTCAGTATTCCTGAATAGCTAGTTATAACTTCCATTCTCTCAGTTTCATTTTCTAAAATAGCACATCTTTTCCAACTGTAATATTTCTTTTTTTTTTTTTTTTTTTTTTTGGAACAGTCAATACTAGGCTAGTAATGTTCTGATGTCTAGGGATACTTCAAGGCATGTCTGCTTAGTTCTAATATTTGCTTATTCTGTTAAAAAATGACTGCATTAGTTTATCTTAAATTTCCTTCAAAATGCCCCCCCCTATTTGCACCTTAACTTAGCCTTGAAAATAGGCACAGAATGGTATGGTATTCTGCTTGTTCCACCCTACACTAATTTCTTTATACTTTCTCACAGCATGTAGGTGGCTTCTAAGAGCACACTAAGATACATTTTGTATTTTTTTCCTCTGCTTTTAGGAACAGATTTACTCATCTGTGCAGGATAAGCGTGGTTGCTATAGGTGGCAAAATGAGGAAAAGAGTGCCTTGCCTCACAGTGGACGATGATAAAGCTTATAATCACCCTAAATTTCTCATAGCGTTGGGAAACAGAAGTGGGAGAGGCTACAGAAGTTGTTACTCTACTGTTGTTCCTTCCTCCTTCTCCTTCCCAACAGAATTAACTTGAGCTAAATTACTCTGGTAGGTGTTGCCATCAGGATTCACTACAGAGTGTTTGGACTGACCTGTAAAAGTTCTCTTGCACAGATAAAGCTTATTCATGTGGTAAGGAGGGTTGACCTGTTGATTTTAGCCCTAACTGTGATGTCTTTTTTTTTTGTCTCAGACCACTGGAACTTTTAACAAAGGGGTAAAAGTTGAATTTTATGTGAGAAGAAAATATGAAAAGCATATAAACGTGTGGGATATTTAGGTACCCTTGCTGCTGCAGAAAAAAAGGAATTCCTAATGCAGGGGTTTTAGATGAAAGGACTTATAAAATCTTAAAACTGTGACCTTAGACCAGACACTCAGGATTCATCTGAAAAATGTTAGCACATGTTTAAAGTTTTAGTTTATGTTTAATTTTTAAATTCTCTAAATATAATTTTATTCTATACCTCTCTGCTCTTTCCCTCCATTCTTATTTTCCATCTCTTATTCTTTTCCATTGTCTAGTTTTCACCTCTTCTTAGTTCCCGCCTGCCAAGTTTCCTCTCCCTGCTTCTCTGTGTCCCCTTTTGCATTAATCCAGGTCCTTGAATTCTGTAGAGAAACTGTATTTATTAGGTAAGTTTAATAAAATGTCATCCCTTTTCAAGTTAGTTAGATGAACTGAACTGCAGAATCTGCAGCTACGTACAGTTGAGAGACCAGTAATTTATGACTCATACCTGGGAATATTTTTCACTATTGTGTTTAGGAAACCACAAAAAAATTTTTTTGAATAATTTTTCTCCTCTGTAGGCATATTGTCACTTTAGATATGAATATATATGTTAATATGTGTGATGTGATATATATACACAGTACATCTTCATGCACACAGAGGCACATGCCTGTCATACATGTATGCCTTTTAACTAGCTCTGGATGATATGCTGCCAGGAAACTTTTTATAGTTTCTGCATTTCTAGATAAGGCTCTAAAATTACCAGTCGTACTGTCTGTGCCTAAATTTAAAGAATATGGGAAATGGTTATAGCAAGCTGCCACATAAATAAATAGTTGAAAGTGAAAGGAGGAAGGTAGATTGAGCAAGTAGCTCATAAGAAAGTATTCATTTCCAAAATGCAGCACAGAGAGATGAAAACAAACTGAATCTTAGATGTTCACTCTGCACATTAGGTTTAATGGTGCTATCAACAGCTTCATATGACAGGAAATGATCTGGGCGATTTGTTCACTTATTCTGGATGCCCTTAGTTTCAGAGAGCAACTGGTAACATGGATTGCACCTCGGAAGGGGACAGCTGAACTCTGCCTCTGGCTTTAGTAAGGAAAAAGCAGCGATGAAATCCGTGGACTGTGTGCACGTCATCCAACAGAAGGATACCGCCTCCTCTCCTTCTGCCCCCCCTGGTGCTGTTTCAGGCACCACGGGACTTTTTTCTGTCACATTCCTGTGGCTCGCAATACTCCTGTCCTCTTGTCTTGCAGCAGTGTCTCTTTACCATGTTATCACCCTGAAAACAGAACTGGAAGCTCTGCGCAGCGAGCTGATCTACAGGGTCCAGGCAAGGTCTCCGCTAGACCGGCCACCCGTGTACCCTGATGAATATAAAGCAGGTACCCCTGTTTCTTCCTTCCTGCAAGTGTCTGCAGCTGGCACCAGGCAGGTAAGCTGGAGGGGTGGTTTTCAACTTGCAGGAGATGAGCAAATGTGGGGCTGCTTTCACTGACTGTTGCTTCTCCTTGTTAGGAGAACAGGCTTCCTGAGAGCTTCCAAAAGGAAATCTGGAATGGGAGTAGAAACAGGGGCAGACGGTCTGTTGTCCACACAGAAGAAAAAGGTAAATAGCATCTGGTGGAATGCGTTAGGATGCTGCAGTTGGATACTGTTTTGAGAAAAGCAGCAGTGCTTGATTTGTGTCTTCTCCTGTCAGTATCCAATGCTCCCAGAGCCCGTTCTGGCTTTCAAAATTATTGCTGAATGAACGGTTTTAACAATAGGCATGTTGTCTTAATGGTTACCATATAGAATCACAGAATGTTTTGAGTTGGAACGGACCTTTGAAGTCCAACTCCCCCTGCAATGAGTTGGGACATACTGTTTAAGGTACTGGTATTCATGCTATCTGCATTTCAATTGTTCGGTTTTCTCTGATCAAGAGTAAGGAGGGAAATTTATTATTAAAAATGCCAATTCACTTTTCTGGGAAACATGCTCATCCTAAAAGAGAGAAGTAATGATAAATTTAGGGAAGTAGGAGCTTTCAAAGAAAAAGATTGGCTTGTACCTGACAAAATAGACAGACTACAAGGAATTCAGAAGTTTAGCATTATTTCTACATTAAAACAACCTATTAATATAATTAGAAAAATGAACAAAAGAATGCCTATCCAGTAAGATTTTTTTTCTCTCATGGCCTTTAGAAAAGTTTCTGCAGAGAACACTGAAGACTGTGCTTCATAAAAGACATCCAATATGTTGACATATTAATGGGATGTGTTTGTTTCCTTTGGGGATAAAATGTTTACATTTCTTTATTTTTCCAAACACAATGATGCCTTATAGGATGAAATGCAGTATTTTATTATAACAGTCTGCACACGTACTCTAATTGCACTGAGTAACTAAAAATATTCCTGAGTTGCTAAATCAATTCACTCCTATTATGTATATTTTTTATTGTTTTAACTGATGAAAGCTAATAGGTTATTAAGAGATGACATTGAAATGGAGTAATTTGTTGGCAAAGACTAAATGGAATTTAAGTTCTAAGGTATAATCACTCTAGTTCCAATATTCTCGAAAGAGAACATTCATTTAGGACATCACCTAAAACCCACAGGTTTATATGGGATTTATTCTATTTCATTAGTAATCTTTTGTTCAGGGCCTTGGCTAAGACAGATTTCGCAAACGGGACTGAGGACATGATTGCTTAAATGGTGTTTCTTGTAGCTTGCTTCCTTCCATGGGAACCACAGAGTTTCCCTGTTCTCCCCACCCTAGCAACTCCCAAGTAAAAAATAGTGATCTAAATTACAAGTATAATAAAAAACAAAGAGACATCTTTTTAAATGAATGTTGTAGCATCAGTGCTGTGTGAGTGATCCAGTTTCCTTAACAATAGCTTTCACCTTTATTCTTGTTGCTATTTGAGGGTGTACGTGGATGAGGAGGGTTTGGGGCTCCTTGGCTGTGCATCTAGGTTGACTTAATATACTTTTCATCATGTAGCCACTTTTGATTATACCTATTTGCCTTTATTCACATAAAATTATAATTAAGCTACTTATTTTTGTAAACTTTTTTTTAATATGGCTTTAAAATTGTTTAGGATTGATGACAGAAAGCACAGAATATGAGCATCCATTTAAAAGGGAAAAGCTACATAGTTTGATCTACTACAAAACTGTTTTCTAACATGAACCTCATGTTTTTGTATATAAAAAAGAAAAAGTAAATTACAAATTCTGCATTTATATCAACTGTTAGGATTACCTTTCTGCCTGCTCTAATTACAACAAATTTAGCTTGTCAGAGTTCAGTAAGAAGTTAAATTTTCTCAGATCAGATTTCACTGATGACCATGAACCTATTAGTCAATGTTAAATTTTGTCTTAGCAGAGTGAGTTAAGTAAGAGAACATGGTGTTGTTCATGGTGCTGAATTCAGTCTATTATTTGGTCACGTACACCGAATAACTGGCCCTGCATTTTGATCTTTTGACATCCATATGTGAGTACCAAAATCCCGGCAGCCTCAAAATTGTCCTGCAGATTTGCAGCACTCGTTAGGGTGTTGAATGACATGCCTGTTCTTGTGCTATTTCTCAAAGTAGAGTCTGGTCCCATAATTAATTGTCGACTCATCATTTTACTTTTACACAGAACAATTCCTTAGAAAGATAATATTTGAAAACATCACTGATACACAATTGCTTCTCTTGTGTTTAAACGGAGAGCAGCAGTAAAATACAGAACTATTATTTTGTTTATAAATAAAGTTGTGGTTCAATTATGTTTTCTTTTTAAACTTTAATAATTAAATTCCAGGAATGGATGCCTCATTATTTTTTTAGGCTCAGCACAGCCCTTCTTGAACATATGGAATTACCATTTTAATGTTTTTTCTACTTTTTGATGTTTTGTGAATAAAAGCGGTCATAAATAAGCATTTTCATTAAAATAACAATTGAATGAAAGTGGATCTAACACAGTCTTGTTCTTTCATGTTTTTAATAGAGTAGGCATCTGCCTGTGTTCATGCATGAAACTATTAGCCATCAGTACTTATACATTTTACGCCTTGAGAAAATTTCTGGCTCAAGTAAGTTAGAGAGAAGGGTTTCAAGCATCAATTCCAAATAAAGCTGCGCAGTTAACAGTCAGAACCAGAGTTCTTGATTCGATGAGTAGGAGTTAATGGGTGATTTTGAAAGGTACATATTATTAAGATGCAGGCAGATAGACCTTTTAATAAGTGTCATATCAGGACACATAAAAACAGATATAATCTTTCTTTTTTTTATCGTTTTTCTTTGTCAATTCTGCCTGTAGAGGAAAATCGTTGCACAACAAAAACCTCTCCTGAATTTTCTTCCCTATTCACAATTATTGATTGCCTTGCTTGTATGTTTCTCTCTAAGCTGCATGTGTACTTGAGTCCAGGAACAAGATACAGGTTCCACTGTCTAAGCCACTTCAGTGTACGAACGTCAAGTTTCATTTACATGCTCCCTCAGTGCCTCATTCTGGTCATTATTGTGGGATTCTGATTCCTGTGGCCTAGGGAGGTGAGAATCAGATCTCCTGTAAACTCAAATGCAGGTGATCAGATTGGAGCCCCCATGGACTACATTTACTCTGGTGTATTGAGGTTGCCCATCTCAGCAGCCTGATTGCACATATGCAAGGAGCTGAGGAGCAATTCTATGTTATTCCACAAAGCAGTGAGGTGGGTTAACCTGGCATGTGTCTTGGCTCTATTTTTTTTTTTTACTACCAATTCCCAGGTTCTACTCCAATATCAGTTGTGACCCTGGGAAATAACCATTGCCTTGCAAGCATGGTGTGTAAATTGTGAGAATTTTGCCATTGTTCTTGATATAATTGCTGTACTGGAAAATTGGTACATTTGTTGGTTAGAAGTGTTTTGACTCTGTATGTTGTTGCTTTAGATATCTATGTCAGAGGGATAGCAAGAACTTATACAAGTGGTACTTGACTTTAGTGATCTCTGAATTGAGTCGTAACCTTTTGTTACTAGCCTAAAAAATGCCACAGATAAAGTTCCCTTACCAAATATTCACAATACTTCTTATTTTATTGTTTGAAGAGAGGAAATATAAAAGTTCTCTTAAAAAAAAAAAAAAAGAAAGGCCTACTTCTTGAAAATATATGTTATTCTTATTTGTTTCTGCTGACAACAGTCTAATTCAAAAGGAAGTAGACCCTTCTATGCAAAAGGACATAAAATTACTTGATGCAATGCCTGCAGTTTCACATGAAGAACTTCACTGAATGAATGAGTGAATGAATCAGTGCTGTGTATAACACAGAACACTGTGCAATCAAAAATACTTAAAATAGACTCTAATTTTTAAAAGCAATATTCTGCTTTGCACTGTGTAATAGAGGTCTACATAAGGTATTCTTAATTCCTAGTAAACTATTTCCTTGTTTTTCTGACTGTAACATGTTACTGGCAATTCTATTAAGGTCAAAATAATGGTACCAATACTTCAAAGATATTTGTTAGATCTGAGTCCTACCTGCAACCACGATTGAGCCATTTTAATGCAGGGACTGACTGAATCCATGATTAATGCTATATAAAAACTTATCATTTAAAAAGCAACAAATTAACCAGTTTTCCTGGTTTCTGCTGGGGTAGAGTCCATGAATACCAGTTTATAAAAATGCACAAGCAAAAACTAAAATGAGATCTCTTGTGATGAGAAATGAAGAACTGCAAATATGTTTATTATTTTTATAGTAAATTATCTAGTGTTTAAGTGTGTTTTGAGAAGTCTACAGAGAACAGATCTAGACCAAAGAAGGAACCTAAATAAGCAGGTCTGGTTTTTGGGTTTTTGTTGGGTTTTTTTTCAAGGTCAGGGTTTTTCCTGGATTTTATTTCAGCAAAAATTGAAACAGATGTCTCAGGCCTCAGATATCAAAACTTTAAATTTTATGCATGAGCTTACAAATAGTGAACTTGAAATTTTGTTTGAATGGATCATTAAGTGAGATTGCAAAATATTAAAATGATTATGCAAGTTAAGTAACAAGAAAATTTGCATGTAAGGGCAAATTTGATTTTACCAATATAAGTTCTTAAATCATGCAGATATGCAGAAAGCTGTCCTGCTGCAAAAGCTGCCTTTTTTAAAATGTGGCTACATTGCTCAACCACTAGAGAACACATCCTTTCATGTGCTGGCTGTGGTTTATAAAGGCATCTGGACCTACTAACTTTTTCAGAATTGGCTGTTCTGTTCATGGAATAAGACAGACTCTGAAATGTACTTCTGCCAACAGCCTGCAGAGCAATTAAAATCAGGGAAAAAAAGAATATTCATTGAAACAAAGCTATTATATAAAGTCACAAGAGGATGGTGCATGCTTTATAGTTCTGGATACACTTTTATACAGCTATACCTCACAGTGACACTCAGTCTAGATATTTTTACACACTTTCAAGATGTATTTTACAAATCCTGTATTCTGCTTTCTCTATTAATTATTCAAAAATCCTTTAGACCGTGAAGATTGTGCTCAGGTTTGATATACTCAGGGCTGAAAGACATTCATATAGAGCTTTTGATTTATTCTGCTCAGTACCGATAATAACTGTTCAATGTGTATTTTGTAATACATATATTCTTCATATTGCACTTCAGGTGAGATTAGTGTCCTTCTTGGAATAGAATTGCTAGCATTTCTTAACAACGTTAACTTTTTACTGAAAATCCCCATTAATTTACCCAGAAAATATTCTGTCTATCCATGTTCTTTCCTCAATAGTAGTGTTGTTTTCTCTGAATTAGTTTTAATTAATTATTTTATTTTAAGCATGTATGTAGTTCCACTGAGGTAAAAGTGAAGTACTTGTATATACTGGAAATAGTTAAGTGTCAGTCTTGGCTTCTGAACATTTTTTTTAAGGATGTTGTTGTTCAGTATCTCAGGAATTTTTTTAGATATTATTTGTCCTTTATAACTTTAGGTAAAAAATGGCCACTGTGTTATTTTCTGTTTCCTTAATGTCATGAATAACACTGTCACATCCATTTTTCTCCATGAAAAACAAGCTTACTATATTCTGTGGAGCTTTATTCCTGTCTGCATACATTAAAGAAAAAAGAGACAGATTTTTTTTTAGAGAATATGTCTAGATCTGATATCTGTAGAATAAAGCAGTTTGTATGTGTTTTAAAATGATGGAGATGATCTCAAACTCTACTGACCTTGCCCATTTTAATTACTGGATAGAAGTTCTCAGCCATGTTGACTACTGTTTCAGTGCTGCAAACAACTGAAACACAAATTCAGACTTGCAAACTGTGAATTAGGATAGTTTCAAAAGTGCCCATCAAGTTTGCACAGCAGGCTTAACAAGGGTTGCTAAAGTAGCCATAACTTTTTCTGCTTGTGGACAATACTCATTGGTACCCAGCTGGATAGCAGCTGGTTAGTGTGTATCGTCACAAATCCTCTCTTGTTTGGTTAGTGGAAAATCCAGCAGCCACACTAGTGAATTCTTTCAAAAGCAGGAATTAGAATTTTCATTTAGCTTACTGAAATACTAAGGAATCAGCAAATCTCATTCTCTAAGTCATTTTGTTCCAAAGGAGAATGAATTAATACTTTGTAAAATGAATTGCCTGATGTGCTTTTTTTCTGCATCTGCAGAAAATGACATTTTGATTTTATTTGGAAGCTTCTTTTCTGGAAAATTCTTTTGCTCCCAAGTTCAATAGAAAAATGACTGAAGTATAATACCTTTTTCAATTTTGTGTTGGCTGGGTTTTTCTCTACCTTACCAGAAGGTAGGTAGGTAATTCAGATGCCTTCAAATTCTTGGTTTGCAAATCTGTAGATTTTAGCGCATCATTGATTTGTTCATAGGACTGAATGACACATTTCAGTGTAGGAGACAGAAGCTTGGAGGACAGCATTCCCGTTAACATAAGTAAGGCTTGCAGATTGTGTGATCATTGTGACGTTGAAGCATTCCCAGATGTGCACTTGAATCTTTGTGTGCTGCCAGCTGGCACTGCTGAGTGCTTGTGAGCATCCAGCCCTCTTCTGCTGTTTTCAAGCAGGACCCCTTAAAAAGGAGACTTAGTTACAGAGAGAGGCTGCTTTCTACCCAAATTCTCTCACTACCTGCTGTGCAGCAAGAAGTTTGTGCTACTGGACACTTGGTAGACACAGTAGACACAGGATCCCACTTATCCATGGCATTTCCCATTATAGCAAGTGAGGCCAAATCTGACCCAGAGCCTTCTTATCTGAAAAGAGATAAACAAAATGGAGATTCAGCAAACCATGGCAGAATTTTCTTCTCTTAACTCTTAGTAAATTCATTTGGTCTCTTTCAAGTGTAGCAAATGTCGCTACTCCATTTTCCAAACTTCAAAGTAGCACAAGAACTAGATGTTTTGATTAAAATTTGCTCTAAGCAATTCTAACTTTTTTCCTTTTATCCTGTTCCCTGACATTTACGATTAGCAGGTTTTTTACAAGATCTTTGTTTCACTTTAAAGTCTATATTTTAACTTTCTGCAGTATTTTTCTCTGATGAAACTCCTAGTTTCTCTACAGTTTTGAGCAACACATTTTGACAGATACTAAGCTATTTTTTATATGTGCCTTAATTTGCTGACACTCATATCTCTATCTTCCCTCTCAGTCTTAGTATAGGTTGACTGAGTGTAGGTATCTGAATATATAATGAAAGTACATATATATGGATTTTGAGAATTTATTATGAAATACCATGTAACCAATATATATGACTAATATTAACAGCAACTATAACTGGAAAGTAATTTCTTTAAATAATACAGTAAACATCATTAGAAAAGCTGCTACCTGTCATAGCTGGCAGGGTTGAGACTTTTTTTGTGCTTTTGTTTAGAAAATTAGCAAGACTAGTTGTTCTGATGATTTTTAGCTCATTTGACTTACAGCTACGTCTTTTAATTATATTAGGACCAGATATTAAAACAATCAAGTATAACTTGTGCTGCTGTCTGAGGCCTCCCACTTAGCTGCCTGATCTCTGAAAGTTACCTTGTGTGTGTTGTGATAGAAATTCTGGTTTTGCACACTTGAGTAAGATCTGTGTTAAAATCACTAGATTTTGTTTTAAAATAAGTGGTGACACTGAGAGATTTCTTTCATGTCTTTTTTTTTTAATGTAGTTTCAAAAGCTTAAGCTGTTCGATTACTGATATATGTTTCTTTGATTTCTAAATGCTTTCACTTTCCAGTGCTGCAGGCCTGCTTGCAACTGATTGCTGACAGCAAAAGTGATATCCAACAGAACGGTAAGAGTATGTTCCATGATTTGTAGCTAATTATTCCATGGATTAACTGTTTCAACAAATTTTGTCTAACTTTAAAGCAGTAACTGAGTTTTGGCAGTTTATTTAAAAATAATTTTAAAAATACCACCACCAAGAAACAAATCAAAAAACAAACAACAAAACAGTTCCTGCATATAGTAGGTCTCTGCATCTGGACAGCTCTTCCAAATGGCATCTTTTCACTGGGGAAACCCAGCTAGTGAGACTGGAAGTCTTGACTAGATATCAGCTTTGTTAATTTTTGGCAGGCAAAAATGAAGAGATAACTTTTCTTCCTGATTACCCCAAATTATTGTTTCTTTTTAGATGATTCAAGCATTGTCCCTTGGCTCCTGAGCTTTAAACGGGGAACAGCTCTGGAAGAACAAGGAAATAAAATAGTGATCAAGGAAACAGGTTATTTTTTCATATATGGCCAGGTGAGAAAGCTCAATTCACTTCAGCATCTGATTTTGCAAGGGTTTTTCAATGCCTCCATACAATAATTTTGAAGTCTACCTCTTCTTTCTGTAGGTTTTATATACAGATACAACATTTGCTATGGGACACCTAATACAGAGGAAGAAGGCTCATGTGTTTGGTGATGATCTCAGCTTGGTGACATTGTTTCGTTGCATCCAAAATATGCCACAGTCTTATCCAAATAATTCTTGCTATACTGCTGGTAAGTACCTACATTTTCCTTTTTGTTGTTTGCAAATAAGCTGTATCAAATAGAATCTGTAGTGTTGGGTGATTAAGAACAGGGACTGCATTCATGGATCTGGTTAACTGCAAAATTACAGAATATTTTCAAAAAATACAGTTTTATATAAAGTGTCAGCAATCAGAGGGTATGTATTTAACTTGGTGATCTGAACAGTTTCATTCTCTCCATTGACTCTGTTATGTGGTTAGATACTTTGGTGCTTTTGGGTAGATGCCTGAAGCAGACAAAAGGAATACATACTGTCCTTATTAAAGAACTCAGTTTAACTTAGGAGTTGAATTCCACATTTAGGTGTCCCAATAAAATATTTAAGAGCTATGTTCTGCTTTAAAATGTCATATATAAATTTTAGCCATCCAATCTTTGCATATCTTACTGTGATATTTCTACTCCTTATAATGGCTACTGCATTTTTAATCTTTGGTTAGATGAAAAATAGTTAATTCCTATAAGGTGCTCTTTATGACTTCACAAATTAGAAACATCACAAGAAAGACCAATTAAAATATTTAATGCAAGTCCAGCAGGCTCAAAGATCAATATACATGTATATTTCTGCAGTAGCATTTAAGGAATTAGTGTCAAGGCCTATAAAACCTCACTTATCAGCTCTTATCTTTCTTTCCACCTTAATGGTGGATTTGAGGGTCTTCGGTTATTTTCCAGCAAGATTTTTTTTTCAATGCTTTATGGAAAAGTGGGTGGCACTGAGTGGGTGACACTGAGTTGACTGTCGGCAAGTAATGACATTAAACAAACGTTATGCAGCACAAAGATAATTTTTTCCAAATAAAAATAAATTCCAAATAAATAAATCCTTTGTCCTGGCAATTGAGGCTCTTCAAACATTTCCTTTAATTTTCTGCCCCTTCACTTGTACATTCTGGCATCATAACCACCTTCAATTTCATCTATGCTCTTATTTTACCCTTGTATTACTGCTGCCCTTTCTTAACTAGGATCTCTACTCTATCCTGCTACTTCACGGCTCTTCCTTCCCAAATTTCTTTTTCACCTGGAAAAACGGTTCTCACTGCTATCTCTTGTGCTGTTGAGCATGTCTCGCAGCAGATGTTAGATGTGTTCTCAGCTCAGTGGCTGCAGCCTGAAGGGGAGACACTTTCAGTTATCATATCAGCTGATGTGCAGCTGGCAGTAAGCAGACTTTTGTGCTCTGCAGTTGCAGTGAATCAGCTGATGTCTGGTAACTTCATTAGATTGGTAAAGCTCATGAGAGCTCCTCCAGAAATGTGGGAATGGAGTGGTCTAGGACCAGTAATACTCGGTGCTGACCTTGCCTGACACAACGCCATAACATGAGGAATCTGGGTACACCACTGATATAAATTTCTGCAATGTTTGCGTAAATTAACTGTGTTGTGCTGAGTGCAGAGTGGAAATTAAGTCCAGCTTCATAGAGGACGTTAAGTGTCAGTTTTGGATAGGCTGTAAATTCTTAGTTCATGCCTAAAGATAAAAAAACACTCATCACATATAACAAGCCATGCTTACATTTGCAAGATGACACATAATGACTTTCTTAATACCATTTATGAAAATAATGTACTTGAAATATTAACTTAAAAATATTCCAAATCTTTTGCCAGGCATTGCAAAATTAGAAGAAGGGGATGAACTTCAACTTACAATACCACGGAGAAGGGCCAAAATATCCTTGGATGGAGATGGTACCTTTTTTGGTGCAGTAAGACTCCTCTGAAGCCCTTCATTTCTGTTATTATGCTTAATGGAAATTTATTCTTTTCCTATTTCTTTGTCATAAAAAATACTGAGTTGTAATAAAGCTGCCAATTCAGTCTCTCCCCAGCCACCACCAACTTCTGAGAACTTTTCTTTGCTTTTACAAGTGAACCCAAAACAGGAAACACACCAGACAAACTTGTGATATAACCACCATGTGATTGCCAGAAAGCCAATTTATTTCAGACAATGGGTGACTCTAGATAACAACTGTAAAGCAGTGAGTTTTTGGCTTTGAAACAATGTGTTGTCCATAAGGTAAAAAAAAGATGGAGTTTACATAAATAACAGCATGACCAGGACCATAGACTATCAAATTATTATCCATAATTGAAAAGGAAAACTAAAATACATGTTAGATTTTCATTATTTCATCAATAAAATATTTGAAGTATGAAGGATGGGAAAGAAACATCATACAGTAGATTCCTTATCACAAAATAGAGGTGTTAGGTGTCTTCTGGGATTTGTTTTTCTTTTTTCTTTGGAACAAAGATTTTGGGGAAGGAAAAAATCTAGATGTATGGGATAATGTAAACAAATATACAGAATAGTAGCCACTGTCTTGCTTCTTCCCTGTGAACAAAAGATTTACTAGAATCTATTAGTATTTACTAATTAGAATTAATTTTAGTGGAAAAAGGACATGTAAGATGCTTCAACAGCTCAATCTTCAAAGCACTGCTACTCATCAAGGAATACGTGTGCAATTCTATGTAAACAAGGCAAGGACAGAAAGAAATGCTGAGATTAGACACATTACAGTGAGTGGAATAGGATTTCTGGCTTCATCACTTCTACAGTCATACATAGATGTGTATATATACATTATATAGATGCATTTGTATATATATGAAAGTATGTACACACATGTCTTGGACATTTGAACATAGAATTTTATCTTCTTTTGAATAGTTTATCCAATGGAAATATTACTTCATACATGTTTCTTGTATTTCTCTTGCCTCTTGCTATGATCCCTTCTATGCAGTACAGTAAAAAATAAAATCCAATAGACCTGGAACCAGCCATGCAGCTAAGAAAATACATTTTTATCCCAGAAATCTGGGCTCAATCCTAGGTTAACTGTAGGCTTTTTCTGCAGTTTTGAATATATTGCTCAATGCTGTTTCACCAAAAAAATCAGACCTGTAGAAAAACTAAACAAGACATCCCCTTTCCTTTTCTTTTGTCTGTCTGCTTTGTTCAATAGATAGGATTTATGTATTTTTTTACCCCAAATATT
Organism: Platyrinchus mystaceus; assembly: GCA_035041135.1. NCBI lineage: Eukaryota > Metazoa > Chordata > Aves > Passeriformes > Tyrannidae > Platyrinchus > Platyrinchus mystaceus. The sequence goes on from JAWWLV010000001.1 coordinate 82,330,354, forward strand.
ATGTGGTCAAGGTAATATAGTGGTAATAGGGTAGTCAAGACTTCTAGTAGCTATTGTAATACAAACATTGAGTACTTGTTCCACTGATCTTTAAAGAATTATTTAAGTGCTATTGGAATAGATAAAATAATAACTCTTCCTCGTAATGAACTGTACTTCCTTTGAAATTTTTTTTAGGATTTGAGAATTGTGTTATGTAAGCTTATTTAGTAAAGAAAAGATGCTTTGTATATTGCAGTCTCTTTGTCTGTTTTTATAAACCGTGATTTGATTGAGTTCTCAGGGTGATAGACAATAAATAAAAGAGGTTTGGAGCTAAGAATTATAGAGCATGGTAAACTAATGCAACAATTAATTCAACTTCTCCGGGCTTCAGGAAGACATTTGTGTATTGCATATGTGTATTGGACTACTACACTGGGATTTTTATGAGGTTTAACTAGAGTTTCAGAATGGCTGGAACTCCTCCTTTTTCAAATTTATTTATTCATGTGTTGTGGATCTGAAGCTTCAGCTTATTATTGTCATTATTACTATTATTATCAAACTTTGATGTGCTAAGTTTGCCAAAAAGGCATTTTAAGTCCTCTACAGAAACCCTCAGTTTACCCAAGGCTGTGTGACTCTTATTGTGGATAAAACAACTATTAGCATGCAGCGATTTGTCTGTTATTACTGACATACATTAATGATGCCCAGAATCCATAATCAGAAGTTTGTTGATTTTAGCAGTGTCTGATTATAGAAAAAAACCCTCTTGTCAATGTCACTTTCACAGAGTGGCTAAACCTGCAAATTTAACTTTCAGTGTGTAAGTTTCCCAAGAGGTTTCAGTGGTCCTGTGTGTGCTTAGCTTAACTTAACTCCTGGCCATACTTCTTCCTTGTGCTGCTGACAAATGTGTACACTGCAGAACCTTGGAAAGGGCTTGGGGTATCATTTGGCTTGGAGTAAAACTATTCTCTTCTAAGAAAATATTTCAGAGGTGTTTCCTTCCTTAGTAGGAGGAAACTGAAGCTCAAGTTTCTCCACAAAAAATGGGAACCATGTTTTCGTGAACCAGGAGAAGTCCCACATGTGTGCAGAGAGTGCAAGTCAACAGACTGTTCACATACTTCTACCGACATGTCTGGCAATTTTGTTGCTGTCAGATTAGCTTCGAGCTAGTTTCTTGAAAAGACTTCTCAAAATTAATCTGCTTCTGCATGAAGTTGAGGTTTAACAGATGAGCATTTTCTGATCAAAGCAGGAAGAAAAGAAGAATATCTCATATCTGATTGTTCTGCTAACAAACTGGTGATACAGGAGGTAGCAAAGCTCATCCAGACCACCATCACGGTTCTGTATCAGTTGCTGGGAGTTGACAAAGTTTTCTGCATTTGGTAGATGTTATTTAAATAAGTGTGATGGGTAATAAGTAGTATCTAGGTGAGTCATGATATTTTGCATTCTTGTCAAGGATATCTAGCATTTAAGAGAGGTTTCTGCAAATACAACACACTGAGTGAATACTCTGGTTCTTTTTCTTGTGGTCTTAAGCAGCAGCATGGCAAACATAAGGGACTTTTTCTTTCCAGTACATTTTTACAGAACATGTAAGCTTGTATCATTCTTTCCTTTTTAATAATGGGCAGTTGGCATATATATAGCTGCTTTGAATGTAATGTAATTAATGTAATTTGTATCTTAAAAATTAAAATATCTCTGTTATATAATGTGCAGTCACATCCCCTGCCAACATACAGAGTATATTCATTAC
>JAWWLV010000001.1:82332212-82351980 GCA_035041135.1 Platyrinchus mystaceus
AAGCTTGTATCATTCTTTCCTTTTTAATAATGGGCAGTTGGCATATATATAGCTGCTTTGAATGTAATGTAATTAATATCTTAAAAATTAAAATATCTCTGTTATATAATGTGCAGTCACATCCCCTGCCAACATACAGAGTATATTCATTACATGGTTCTCCTGCATCTGACTGTTTCTCAGATTGCATGTGCCATAGTAAGACTTCAACTTCAGTTGTCCCATAGTTTTGCCAAGCTTATGCCACTGGAGCTGACATTTTCTGTATCTCTGGTTTACGTCTTAGATTGAATTGTCTTGGGTAACTTCAGCCGTCAATGTTCTACTCTTCTAAAGATGAGGTTAGGAAAAAATACATTGTTTGGATTTTGTTTTAACAATTTGGCTGCTTTTTCTTTGGAAAGGTCTAGAGAATCTATGCTTTGAAAGAAGAAATGTGTGTAATGTGGGTTTTGCTTTGTTTTAAGCAGGGTTTTTTTTCTTTGTTCCTCTCTTTCTTCTGCACTATGACAAGGTGTATGCTTTTGAAGAATATTTTACGCTTTTTCATGTTAATCATATTCTATCTCTGTAGAACTTTCAAAGGGAAGAGGAAAATGTTCCCACCAGCAGTTTTTTGTCTTGGCTGGTCATGGATTACCACCACCAGTAAGATCTAATGTTGTTTTCCAAGGTCAGTCCAAGCAGCATGAGAAGGAAGTTGATGAAAACAAAGGGAAAAGGGAAGCTAAATGTTTGATGTAGAAAGGATCTCATGAAGTCTGCATGTTACGTAGAGCTTAGGGGGGATGGGGAAAACAAACCAGATTTGGAGCTGGACTGCAGAAACTGGAGAGACCCTAACTAGGATTTAGTTGCTTGTGAGATGGGGAGAAATGTGACAGCATGAAAAAGACTGCCTAACCTCACCTAATCCCCAGGTCACAGCCAAAGATAGCAGCTTTGTGGAAAAGGGAGGGGTTCCTGCGGGAAAGCAAGCTAAACACAAATCCACAGTGAGCCCTTTCAGAGGCAAAGGCTAACAGCATACTGCTCTGTATCAGCAGGAGTGTCACCAGTAGTTTAAGGGAAGAGGTTATTCCCCTTTTATTGGGGTTGGTTGGGATAAAGCATATTTATGTCCTATGAGGAGAGGCTGAGGGAAATGGGTTTGCCATGCTGGAGAAGAGGTTTGGGAGGTCCTAATAAGAATCTTCTAATGCCAGTTAGGAAGTTGTCCAGAAAACAGAAACAAATCCTTTGAGTGGGTCACAGTGGTGTGAGAAGACACAATGAGCACAAATCAAACTAGGAAGTTTGTACTTGGCATGAAGAAAAAAACTTGTTACCATGGTGTCATGATCCATTTGAATCTTTCAAATTTACAGGTCTACATACTCTGTAAATTAAACTTCATCTTATGAGCTCATTAGGAAAGAAAACAAACATGGCAAATAGGGATTCAATTCACTTTGTACAGACGTGAATTCACTAATTCATCGCTTAAGTCATGAAGTTTCTAATTCACAAGCTCTCTAATTCATAACTCGCAACTCACAAGTTGTAACTCATGCACCTATGAGCAAAACAGTTACCTAGATGATGAGGAGAGTGCTCATCCTTCCTCCTCTGCCACAGCACAGGTGTCCCCATGAGGACAGTCAATCACTGCAGCATGTTGTCCAGAGGGTCTGTGAAAATCTGTTCCTACAGATTTCCAACACTTTATTGGATCAATCCCTGAGCAGTGTAGTCTGAATTTAGTGTTGATCCTGCTTTGAACATGATGAAGTACAGACTTCTTAAATGATCCGTTTCCTTTGGCTGATTCTATGGTAAGAAACCAGAAGATGTGCAGGGCAGAGAAAGTACTGAAAGAGGTGGGTCAGAAAGGGTCCTGCTGGGAAAGGAAGGATGTTCATTTCCTGAGTGCAAATGAAACATGGGTTCCTCAGTGTGTGCCTCAACAGGACCAGCAAACATTTATATACTGCACAGGGCGGGTTCCAGTTAAGCACAGCAAGTGGCTAGTAGTCATCAGGTACTGCATGACCTCAAACCTAAGAGTGTAAATTGAATCAAACCATGTGGCCAAGTAATAATCTTCATTCACTGACTTGCAAGTTTCCTTTGACCTTTTTTTTTGCTGCTCCCCACCACTTCACTCAGTGCATAAAAGATACTTCATCCTGTGGAAAATGGGATATCGATGGAAAATGATTTAAACTGAAGCCCAGATTAAATTTTAGAAATACTGGAAGGAAGTAGTAAATGAGGCAGAACATGAAAGAAGAGAAATTATGATGTCCTGTTTAAATCAAAATTGTATTCCCTTTCTGTCTGTGAGAGCGGTCTGAACAGTCATGTTTAATTTTTGCCAGGTGTTGATTTTTTTTCTTTCTTTAAATCTGGAGTTGTTTCAGTTTCTACCATTTCTACCAAAACGTTTTTTTGCAAATCTACAGATCCTGTCTCTCATCCTGATGAGTGTTAGTTATTCCAATATCTGCAGGAAGTCCTGTCTCACAAAATGTATGTGAGTTCCCCTTCCTGACTGAGCTCGGGGTACTTGTCTTCCAGAGCTTCTTGTGCTAGGGAAGAGTCTTGATGAGCTCCTTTGCATCTGGAAATTGCCACTTTCAGTTTCCCTGGCTTAGTAGCCAACAGCCCTTTTGGAAGTCTAAGCTGAGTTCCCCCAGACATCATTTTAAGTTTCGTAACAGTTTATTCAGTCTGAAATATTTTAAACAGAACATGCTGTGTCAAAACTGTGGTTTTGACAAAGCTCTGTTTTGTTTGAGAATTTCCAAACTGCCCTAGTCTTTACTACAGAGTTCCTTAAATCCGATTTTTCACAGGTGGTCACTCAGTGAATGTTCCTCATTCTCTGGCTGACTGACTGATGTCCTTTGTGGTCTCCTCTGCAGAAGTGTTGAAACTCACAGCTGCAAATGAAATTAGCAGGAGTGTGTTTTGAATATTTGAAGGGCTGTGTAATTTTGCTTAGAAATATTACAGCAGCAAATATTCTGAAAAAGCCCTGGGGGAAATAAATTCTAATCTGGAGGCAAACTTAGAAGCAAGCAATCAGCCAAGAGACATGCTTTGGAAAAAGTGTGAGGAAAAGTTCTCAAATCATTGCTTAGGTGCTGGACACTGTGTGTATTGAGTGTGATAGGAATCTTAATTGGAAGGGCTATGTGAGAGTATATATAAAGTAACTTCTATTACAGGTAGTAGGACTGAGGTTACAAAGACAAGTTTGGCCATCTTTACTGTGAGCATTTAGCTTTGCATTGGAAGATTTGGTGGGGACTGGAGACAGAGGACATCTAAGGGCCTGTTCCTATTTCCTGCACTAAAAGGGAAACTCCACTCCCCACAAAGCTCATAGAAACTGCTCTGTGTAGCTGTGGAAGAAGTATTGACAGTTTTACCTGTGCTTAGAAAGTGTTAGTCTTGACATTAGGGAACTACAAAACAACCACTTTGTAGTTTCTGAAACCACTGGAGAGCAAACCTAGCACTTTTAAAGCAGGAAGAGTAAGGGGGAAACTTCTGTCAGAGGATGGCAGATAAGCAGTAGCTGGTGGTAAACTGCTGTCTCAGGGTTTCTTATCTAGTTTTGTTTGTCCTCAGAATTGGAAGATCACAAGAATGACAAATATTTGAAAAGCTATATGAGTCTGTTTTGCAATAATAATTTTGGTGATTTTTTTTCCCTTCAAAGAGTAAATTTGCCACCTGCCCCCAAGCCAAGAAGGGGACAGTAAGAGCAAAGTGAGTGGTTGGGGTGAAATGCACATTGGATGTTGTGGCAGGCAGGAGAAGTAGCTGAGATGTAGCTGTGTGGGAGGGGTGTGTAAAGCTGAGGGAACAACCTATGCAGCTGTTGTTGCTGCCTGTCTTCCCCCACTGTCTCCGTTGCTCCATGCAACCTTTCAGCCCTGCGCTAGTCTGGCATTTCATCACAACTGGTAATTTTTTTGAGAGGAAGTTCATGATGGGTCATCCTTATGTCTATATTCAGTTATCAGTTGCAAATACCAGCCAAAATTACCAGTGCTCAACCTGTAGGATAATACTCTTGAACTGCTACACTGGAAGTGAGTCACAGCTGACGCAAACAAGCTGAGCAGGCTGAGAAATGCGGTTGAGTCTGACATTGTCTGTAAAATGATGATGGTATACTTTCCTACCTCTTAGAACTGCCATGAACATATCTTTCACCATCAGCGGAAGCAATAAGCAGTGGAAACAGGAGAAGCACATAGTCTGCTACTTCTTCCATCACTTATTTCCGTTCTTTCTTTACTTGTTCTATCAAGAATCCCTTTTTCTAGTTTTCTTTGGCTTTGTACTCTCGTGTTCATCACTACTATACTGAGAACATGCAAAAAAAAAAGTTAATTTTATTTACTACATCATCAATTTGTTTTTAATAACCTCACACAATCATAATCGTCGTCATTATCATCGTCATCCTTATCATCATCATCCTCATCACCGCTTTTGGAGAGCAGAGTCCCGTACAGACTGTCAGTACTGCCGGTCTGTCCCCACCGGAGGGCAGCAGCGCACACACCGTTGCGCATCTCCCGTTGCTTTCCACCTCTACACAGAATAAGCTGCTAAAAAAAATCCTCTCCCCTTCAAACTGAATGTATCGCTTCGGACACTTCCAGTGGAAATGAGAAAAACGAAATGAGAAAAATAGAAAGGAAAAGAGAAAAAGAAAGAAAAAATTGCTGGAGCACCAAGGCCAATGAAGTAATCTTTTCTTCCTGATTCTATGATTAATTATGAATTGACTCTATGATTAATTATGAATTAATTCTATGAATAATCATAGAATCATAGACTATCCTGAGTTGGAAGGGACCCAGGAGGATCATCAAAGTCCAACTTTGTAATAGCTTAATATCTTTCTCATATTGTGGTGCCCAAAACTGCATACAACATTCAAGGTGAGGCCTCCCAGCGCAGAGCAGAGCAAGACAATCCCCTCCCTCAACTGGCTGGTGATGCTTTGCAGGACACAGTTGGCCCTCCTGGATGCCAGGGCACTGCTGATTCATATTCACCTGCCATAGACCAGGACCCCCAGGTCCCCTTCTGCAACATTGCTCTCCAGCCCCTCATTCCCTTGTCTATACACACAAACAGGGTTGCCCTGTCCCAGGTGCAGAATCTGGAACTTGCCTGGGTTAAACTTCATACAGTTTGTGATTTGCCAGCCCTCTAATTAATAGAGAGCCAAAGCTGTCTCTAATGTATTGCATTTGCTTTTGAGGGGAAAAAAAACCCAAACAAACAACAACAAAACAAACAAAAAAAATCCCACCCCAAAATGACCACAACAAAACTGCTTTCTTGAACTTCCTTTGGTTTGCCAAAGGAAAGAGAAATGTTTCTGGTTTATTTCTCAGCATGCAGTATTTAGTTGAGAGGAAGAATTTTAAAGTGAGCAAGAGGAAACAGCACTGGATTATGTCTCCTCTTGGAAACCATGTGGACAACTGGTTTCATTATAATTTTTTAAAGTATATTAATTGTATTACTTACCAGCTAGTTAATAAGTTGAGCCTTAGGCAGGAATTGGGGCATCTGAATTACTGCTTTACTCCAGACCAGGAGTGCACTTTTGAAGTGCCTCTCCCACTCGCCCCCACTTCCTGCAGTTTGGCTAATGTTTCAGAGCAGTCCTGGAATACACAAAACAGGTTCACATACAGGAAAACACATACAGGTTCCTTCCCAGGAATCAGGTTCCTTCCCGGAGTCACGAATCTGCATTATTTGGTCCAGGACGACAGGTAAGGGTCTGCAACTGCTCCTGGGCATCCAGGCCTTGAAGACCTGGTGTAAATCAGAGTTCCAGCGAATAACACAAACCCATCATTGTGAGATGACTTTTAGAAAGGTGGAGTGTGGCTCAACTGTTCTCCGAAACAACAAATATAAGATGGTAGTCGCTAGAGGGAGCCTCTTAATCATCATATCTTACATCAAACTGCACTAACTTGGGCCTTCTGCTCTTGGATATTGAAGCACTTTAATACAGTCACAGAGTGTTACTGACTCCAGTACTCAGTGTAAAGAAAACAAGAGTAAAAAGACAGAACTATGCAAGACTTCTGCAAAATTCGACATTCTTTCCACATTCTGAACAAACAAAGACTTTCTAAAGATTTCCCCACAGAAAATCAGCAAAGTCAGTTCAGTGGATGGGAACAGAATTAGTTTTGCCAAGACTTTTTAAAAATGCCATCTTTAAGTGGTACCAGTGAGCAAGCATCCGCCTTTCCCTCCTTCAAAGATCAAACACCAAGATTGGCATAAGTTGTCACTTTGAAAGGAAAGTCCTTAGACCACCAGCACTACCCCCTCTTCTTTACCTTCATTACACTATAGGTGTGCCCAGGTGGTAATTCCCAGATTTCCAGCCAGAGTTCAACAAGTGCTAGTTAGAGCAGCAATCTGCTCCGGCTCTCTCCGTGTTGGAAGATGGCTGTCTACAAAATAACAGTGCAGTGTAACTGCAGACATTCTTTCAATTTTCTGCTGTACTCTAAATTTAGTAAATAACATAGCAGTTATAGCTTGTGGTTCTCTGTTACAAGTTCTATAGAATTTGCAAGAAGTCCTGGAAAAAACACAACAAGAATATGGAAGCTGTGGAGATGGCCCCAGCTGCAAGAGGGCCTCTCTCAGTAGAGCCCTGCTGGAATTGACTGCAGACTGAACAGAAAAAATCATAAGCAGCTCAGGTGTTTCTTTTTAGAAAATATACAGCAGTAGAGGGCATCAGAAAACAAGAAATCCTAAAGATCTTAATGAATCCTTGAAGCACTAAAGGCACAATGAGGGGAATGGTAATTAGAGAGGTACGACTGGGGTGCTGTAACACAGGTGGGGATAAGAAAGAGAAGAAAAATCTGAGAGAAATAAAATCAGGCACATCACTTCTGTGTGTGTTGTCTGTAACCACTTCAGCCTGCAAATGTTAGGGTGGGAGGGAGCAGGGAAGGGATCACCTGAGGTGCTGTAACTTGCCTCAGAGGTGATCCACTAGCAAACCAACCTGAGCACTCCAATTGGTAATGAACCACCAACTCGTAATAACATCACCCTTCTCTTTTAAGATATGAAAACACAGGAAATTCTCTGTCAATTAAGCAAGATTGCTGTTTGGTACTGTCTCATGCTGCCCCAAAACACACAGTAGAGCAGGACTCAAACAAGAAAAATCAAGAAAGCATTAGCCAGCGTGTAACCTTAATTTGTCCCTTTGAGAGACGACAAGAAAACAGGCTGCACTCAGAAGTGAAGCTGAATGACTCATTTTCTGAAAAAGCAAATTCAAGACTGTTTCTGGCATTTCCTCCCCACCCTAGAACTATTTCTTACTGCAAGTGCAGAGACAACCTTGTCACTGCTGCAAGCACTCAGAACTGCCGTAAAGTGAAGAAATTAGCTCAGTTTCTATTTCTACAGACAAAGAATTGCTGCTCCGTAAGTACCGTGATTTTCTCTTTTTCTTGGCGGAAATGAGGAAAGGTTATTTATAGTGCCTTTCATGGGAGCGTCTCAGACTTGAAGGAGATCATTCTCATCCCTTGAGAAACTGGTGGTTGGGCAGAAAGCTTTTTAGCTGCATTTGTGGTGTTCCCCAGCCCTACCCTCACACGCTGTATGAATGTCAGAGTTGTGCAAACAGCAGTGGGATGTGCAGTTTAAGGGATTCCCAGATAAGCTAGAACATCCAGCTGCTTGCAAGCTCTGGTATAACACGCTTTTCCTGTAGTGAACTGTGGGACATGCAACTAGGGCAGATTTCAGGACTGCCTCTGGAAACAGTCATTAGATGCTGTGCCATAGCAGCGATCCTTGTGCTGAAAAAAATTTGAATGGTTTTAAGTCGACTGAAAACAAGCTCTATCAACTGCCTGCTTTGAACATAACTTGACCAGGTACTGTATTCCTCCCTTACTATGTTGGAAAATGCACAGGAAAATTTTAATGGGTGTTTGGAAATTCTTTTTTGCTCCTGTAGATAAATATATCTCAAGGAAGTTTTTAAAATACTTTTTCCCTTTACAACAACATTGTTCTCACAGAAACGTACATACAAAGAGAGACCTGCAGACAATTTGTTATCATGAATCTTTTATCTATCCCAAGTCTTCAAAATAGGAATTTTTCAAAGAAAGTTTCACAGACTGAACATTATTGAATTTAGTGGTTTTAACTATGTGGCTTTTCACTGAGTTTTGCTAAACTGATGCCACAAATGGGTACTGTGTGTATCTGAGTACATACAAAAATATGAATATTTTCTCTTATGCAAACTGGCTTGATTTGGGATTTCAGTATCCTGTAAGTGTTTTGATGGAAAGGTAAATACTTTTTTTTTTAATTTGAATTTTATTGCTTTGAATCAACACAGGAAAACAACCAATAAAATATGAAAGATATGCAGGCTGACTTCCTCTCCTCCCCTTCCCCCTACCCATTCTGAGATTTTTAAAATGGATGAAGAAAGGCATAAAATCTAAATTATTTTGGGGGAGGGATTAATGATGGGAGAGGGAGAAAAGTGTTTTGCTTTAAGCCAAATTCAGTTCAGGTGGGAGAGAGGACTGTTTGCTTGCAGCATGGCTTCAGTGGCACTTTGGCAAGAGTGGTTCCATAGAGGTCTCCAAAAATGCATCCTCTGAACTGCTTGCTGCTGCCCCAGGGGCCAAGCAGGGAGCTGCACAGCTGTGTGTGCAGGGATCGGGGCTCCCTTTGATTGTTCAGAACGGGGAAAGCTGCTTTCACTGTCTGTCTTGCTCCCACCAGAGCTGCTAAAGTTTCACTGCCTGGACTCCCACCACCTTTCACTAAGAAATGGCTTGACAGGGATAATACCAGTCAGTGCAGTAACTGTTTTCTGTATTACCTGCTATTTTACAGGCAGCTTCTAAGGAAGCTCAGCCTTGAGCTCCAAGCTGTGCTTTAAATCAATGTCTCTCTAGTGTGAAGCGCAAGCACTTAGTGACAACCAATTGCACAATTAAATCTGATTATTTCCAACTCCCTTTTATTCAAGTGTTTTGGAGGCACACAGTATGTAGATGTAAAAGATGGCTGAGGTATTCTCCAGTACTTTTCCTATATCTACCTAGGATGCAGCAAAGGCACAAACTCAAATGCAGGAAGCTGAGTGTCTGTACATAACAATGCTGTATCAGCACTGGTAAGTAAGTGTTTGGATGCCGATTTTCTAAGCATAGAAATTTAAATTTTCCCTTTAAAGCTTGTAGTGTTGATGGATAAAATGTAAGGACTATGGATATTAACTAAGCTGTTTAATACATCATTTCTGGAAAACAAAGTATGAAACAAACATAATTTATAAAATTGACATGCTTGAGACACTTCAACTAGACACGGGATAAATTTGAAAGAAATTAATTTTAAAGCTTCTGAACCAAGATCATTTGGCCCTTATTACACAAAGCCTTTAAATAGTTTTTCTTGTCCTGGCAGTGAAAGGAAAAGCCCCAGAGAAACCTATGCATTCTCAGAGTAAAATAACAAGAGGATAAAAATTCTTCTAAGAAAATAGAATTGGAAAAGATGACTACAATTTCTACAACTAAAAATATCTCTTATAAGCCTGAAAGTGAACTTGGCACATTATGTGAAGAAGCAGCAGGTTGCTACTGTCTCTATATTCACAGGAAAATAAATTGCATTGACTGGATTTTAAAAAGGTCTTCTTTTCCTTTCTGAACAGTAAGTATTTTTCATACAGTTGAGTCACGTAAGAAAAGAGAATTATTTTGCTATTTTAAGATAAACTTCTCTACACAAAAAGAAAAATTCTCTAAGTGAAGAAGTGCTAGCAAGAAAAATAACGTTAATACCTTTACCCTTCTTCATTTAGGGTCTGATTTGAGGTGCACTGCAGTAAATAAAACAGAATGTTAGCAGGCTTTGATAAAGTTTTCAATCTATTTTTATTGCAGTGACTACTAGGAAGATGTAAATATGATAAAGATACTCTTGGTTTTGCAGGACCTGAATACTCCAAATGCAGAAATGATTTGGCAACTAGCATCTTATTGGTAAGAAAAAAATTATAAGTTATTATTATATTGTACTTAGATCTCAATGAAGCTTAATAATGACATAATTCTGTGTTATAAAAGAGTAGCATTGTTTATCCATAAAGTACACTAATAATGTGGGTTTTGTTTGTTTGTTTGTTTTTCTTGTTATTAATTTTTGCACAACCCAAAGGTCCCAGTCTGGTCAAGAATGATGTCAGAGGAAGTTGATCCCATTCTCAGTTTCCCAGAGCAACTTCTAATAAACATCCCAAGTCACTGAAGCACAGTCACTTGTATGTCACGTGCTACATGTAAATTCCCATGTGAGACTGCTCACAGGAAACTTGGAAACAATCAGAAAAGGAGATTTTAAAGTTATGAACCTGACATTTTCCTTTTCATTACATCTGTTTGGGTCAATGATGAACACTTAGCACACCCTCTGTGTCTGGATAGAGTGGTCTGGTCTGCAGACAACCTTACACTGGAGGGTCTTTGGCCATGTGTGGCAGGCATGATGAATGGCCAGGTCATTGGCTTCTTTCCTTCTTCTGTGTTTCAGGTCACCCCTGGTTTCACCCCTGATTTTTGGTCTCCTTCTGCAGCCACCACTCACACAGCTTTCCATCATCACACAGCCAAACATTGTCCTGTTGATGGCTGATGATCTCGGCATAGGGGATGTAGGTTGCTATGGGAATGATACTATCAGGTAAGGAAACTGAGTGTAAGGGTGAACAGAGCTGTTGTGATATTTGATGTGAACCTGAAATCTTCTGCCCAGGGTTACCTCATAGCCTAGAGTGCATTCCCAGGACCAGCTCTGCTATGTGGAGCTGCTTTACTATGGGAATATGCCAATTTTTTTTGTGTATCCCTTAATTGCCTGACATTGAGAAAGAGCTATACCTAAAGATAGAAATGTTGTCTCCTCTTTCAATGTATTATTACCTCACTTTATGTTGCCATTATGTTTCCCAGTCTCACATCAAAGTGCAGTTAAATCACTGCAATGAGCTATGTTACTAGGAAATCCTTCTCTTTTCAATCTCAAGGACATAGAATTTGCCTTCTCTTTCAAAATTGTGCCACAGTATTGCCTTCTGGCTTCCTACCAGCTTGTCAGCTTTTTGAACAAAACCAAATTTGCTGTGATCACTCCCCACACCCAGCAAATTCCTCGGAATCTTACTCTGATCGGCTTCAGTTGGCAAGTTTCTGATAGGCAGCTGGTGAATGCAGGTAGCTGATGGGACTCTGCAATGCTGGGCCCCCATACCATCATCCCCATGGCATGGATTTTCTTTTCAAGAGCAGTGAGGTGCATTTGGGACGTACTAGTGGAATGACTAAGTACCTGGAGTCTATTAGCAATTGGCTCTCCACAGTGCTGAGAATGGCAGGAGTTCAAAGCAGCAGTTTGGGAAGTGCCCCTTTCAGAAGCCATGCTTATCTAGCTGAGATGGCAGCTGTGCTAAACGGGGGAACTATACCAACTGCTCTTCCAAGTTACACTGCATGGCACCACTGGTGAAAGGCTGTAGGCTGTAGAGAATGAGAAATCTTGTTGCAGATGTTGTTTCCTGGCAGTATGTCTTTAAGGGAGGAATCCGTAACAGTACTAGAACAAAGCGACAAAACATGGAGGATCTTTTGAAAACCCACTGAGGATTTTGTCTACATGTGAACACCCCTGAACTGTTAATTGCCAAAGCAAAATTGTAAAACTGAAACTGAATCTAATTTAAAGTAGAAGTAGGCACACCTTACATTGGAAGAGGTGATATTGTGTTCTGAAATGTAAGATATTCTCTTGTCTGTAACTTGTGTTCTAGGCAAGCCTGGTTTTGCTGGTTGTCAGTTGCCCACAAAATACTCTTCTCTCAACTACACTTAATTCATGTTGCCACAAGAGATTGCCACTACAGTGTGAAAACATGCAGGATTTCTTTCTATTTTTCTCCTTTTCCCTTCATTTCAAACATCATTTTGTTTTCTTCCTCTTCTGTACTGTGAGTCATGTAGCATCTTGTGTAGTCAAGCACTGTCACCCTGTGGCAACTAAATTACCATTATACTGTACACTGATATGCTCCTCTTAAAAAATTTGGTGTAAAAAATGCAGTTCTGGAGAGATGAAAGGTCTGTGTGTGTTTCATGCAAGTTACAGAGCTTCTTGAGGCAGAGAGAAAAAGCACAGGTCCAGCAGAGAGACAGCTCTCCTCATACATGTGGGACTGATTATGTTATTCCAGCCTCAACCCTGGGTAAGAAAAATATAATTCAAAAATATTTTGAAGAAGAAAAGGCTCCAGGGAGACCTTAGAGCAGCCATCCAGTACCTCAAACGGGCCCATAATAAGGCTGGAGAGGAACTTTTTACGAGGAAATGTGGTGATAGGACAAGGGGGAATGGTTTTAAACTGAAAGGAGGTAAGTTTAGATTAGACATTAGAAAGAAATTCTTTACTGTGAGAGAGGTGAGGCACTGAAACATGTTGCCCAGAGAAGCTGTTGATCCCTGGAAGTGTTCAAGACCAGGTTGAATGGGCCTCTGAGCACCACGATCTAGTGGAAGGTGTCCCTGCCCATGGCAGAAGGCTTGGAACTTGATTATCTTTAAGGTCGCTTCCAACCCATTTTACAGTTCTATGATTTCTGCAAGACTCTTCACTGGACATGGGAAACAAAAAGGAATGATTGGCATGAAATTAATCCAGAAATTAATCTTTTTACAATAACTGAATGTTAATGTAAAAAGAAAAAAAAAGAACTATTTCCCCATCACTTGAGAAAGTAAAAATAAATTTAAAAAAATTATGTCCTGACCATTTTCAAATAGAAGAATCTTCCCAAAATAAAGATAAGTATATAATTCTTTATTCCCTTGAAAAGCTCTCTGAATGATATCTGATGGTGTTGGTTGTATTTTTAGGACCCCAAACATTGATCGCCTGGCAAAGGAAGGAGTGAAACTGAGCCAACACATTGCTGCAGCTCCACTTTGCACCCCCAGCAGAGCAGCTTTCCTCACTGGCAGATACCCCCTCCGATCAGGTTTGCCTTCTAAAGCCAAGCAGCTTTTAAACATTGCTTTATTACTGTAGAGAACAATGTCATACAATGGGCACAAATAAAATGAGGGTGTTCAAATACAAGGGGTGCCACAGACATATCATCCCTCACTGAGACCCACAAGACACCAGCTAGGCCTAGAACCTTTGAGGTGGCATCTATATTTATGGAGTACTTCCAACTGATTGGGGGGAAAGCAGAGCAGAGAAAAACCAGCTCTGCAGTGCATCTTGGTCCCCCCAACTCACAATTTTGGTTGCCTTTTGGTGCTCTATTCTATAGATTGCAGCCAGAATGGAGTCAGAGCAAATAGTTACATTCAAAGAAGTCATTACACAAAACATGAATAATAATAACGAACGAGACATTTCTAAAGCACCAGTTATATTAATTTCTGTCGTGGGTGACTCCTCATCATATGTCAGAAGCAGCTCAGCCCTGCAGGGAGCAGAGTAGATCTGTGCAGATGTGTGTCCATACCCTCCAGTCGAGGTGCAGAACGAGTCATGTATGGGAAAGCTTCTTTACGTATCTGTCAGAATTAATCTATCCTACGAAATAACAGTTTGACAGCTATATTATTTTTCCGAGTTGTGTTTTTGATGAAAAAATACAGTGCTGTCAAACTGCATCCCTGAGATGAAGAGGTATGAAAAACAAACAGCTCTACATGTTTCTAACAGGAACTCTCAAATGCTTGTTCTATTGCAAATTATCTTCAGAGCCTTCATTCCTGAGGCATTTTGAAGCTGATATGTCATCCTACGTTTATCACGACAGCTCCCACTGAGACTGGTAGCTTGAAAATGCACCCGGGCTTGTACAAACCCTCTCCTACTTTAACAACAAGACCAGAGATGTTCAACGCTGCCAGGAGTGACTGAACTTCACATAATGCTGTATGACAGGGTTATGCCAGTATAAATTGCTAAATAACGGGGTGTAAACCTGCAGGTGAAGAGAATACTGCAGACTCTGTGGGTCTCAGAGATGGGATACCAGCCATGACTCTGTGCAGGGAAATCTTAAGTTCCCAGGCAGCGTTATGTGAGCTGGAGTTTGAGGCTAATAGAGGGCTTAAGTCTCCTTATGCTCTTCCCTGCCCTCACAGTCACACTTAGGAGGTGCATTTCATACAGCCTGGATGCCACTGTAACATATAAAAGCTCCTATACAACTCTCTCATTCCTGATGAAATGAAATTAAATTAAATAAAATGAAATTAAATAAGATGTCTGAGTATGAGGTACAAAGAAGAATGGGTACCATAGAGAGACTTAACTCTTTTTTTAACCTTGTCAGAGTCCTAGATTCATGTTTCCAAACTAACAGCATTAAGATGAACGTTAAACACTATCATTTCAATGAAATCAGGAAAAAACAAAGTATGTCGGCTGAAAGTACTCTGCCCTTTATACTTACTCAGGTTGTTTTATTTTTAGGGATGGATGCTATAAACAATTACCGTGTTATTTTTTGGAATGCCGGCTCAGGAGGGCTTCCTCCAAATGAAACCACTTTTGCCAAAATACTGCAGCAGCAAGGCTACAGCACAGGACTGATAGGTATGGAGACACTCCTAAAAATGTCCTAGAATTTGTTTTACCTGCATACCTCACTCAAACCAGTTGTTTTAGTTAGTAACTGCTAATACTTCAACTGGAATATTTTTATTTCCCAATTTAAGAATATTATGTAAGAAGAAATCCTGACCAAACAGTACATTTCTTAAAAGAGCAAGCATCTGATATAGAGGAAAAACTTTGCTGGTTGTTAAAATATAAAATGGAAGATTTGTTAATAATTCCTGAATATTATTGTACCAGGTACAAGATGCTTATCTCTAAAAAAGAAGGCAAAAATATGAGTGCCATTTAAATATGCATGATGATGTTTTACCCAGTTCAGAGTAGATTCATGACAAAAGGCAACAGCTGCTACTTGAAACAGTAGAGACAATGTATAGTACCCCAGGATTTGGCCTTCCAAAATCAGAAACAACGCAATTATTTTTTTCTTTAATATAGCATGACACTAAGTTCACCAAGATTTCAGTACAGCCTGTAAAACATTGCCTTCTTCAGCACTGACATGAATTTTGTTTATATATTATAGCTCTATCTTTTTAATAGTTGCAACTTTTAGTCATGATCTACTTTCAAATAATTATTTATCTTAGATATGCCACATAATTCCACAGGCTGATAAAGCACAAACATTCCTAAGCGGAATTTCAGCTAACTGTCCTACTTCATCTGAGCATCTAAAATGTCAAAATCCAAAATCTACGTCTGACATTTACAAATATTGGCTGTACAAATCAACTGAATGTATTAATAAAAGTTCCTGTAGAAATAGATTTGTATTCATTCAACAGAATAAATCTAAACCACACAGGACAAAACTAAAAGAAGCCTTCCATGCATTTTAAATTCTACATTACAAAAGCTCCTTCTCCTGTTAGTTTTTCAGCAATATTATTTTAGTTGTTTTAATCAGCTCATAAAACACCCTGTGCATGCTTCAGCTTTGTTTCAGCATGTAATCATTAACAAAACAATCAGATTTCTCTCCACTCTCCCAAGGGAATTGCCCTGCAGGGACACTCTGCTGCATACTTCCCAGAAGCAAAATGGACTGGCATTTTCCCTGTGGGCATCTCAGCTAAAATCACTCTATGGACACCAAAAGCATCACTTAGTTTAACTGGATTGACAGATCCTGATTAATTGCTCCGTAGGGGCTGATGGAAAGCATCAGTTGTAAGTGACACACAAAATCCACAAGAGCTTTACATTCAAGTCGTGAAGCAAAAAATCTTAACACAACATCTATGCATGTCACCACAGCTGAATGAGCACTAAGTAGTCGCACCTGAATGGTTTGTGATTGTTTTGCCCTGAGCACAACCAGTTTAATTGCAAATTAAGTCCTATTAATAATCTGCAGCCTGAGGTGATAATGAGACTTTTTGTTAGGAAATGCTTTGAAGATATTTGTAGTCAGAAGGCCAATGTTGCATAACATATACCCTCAGAGATTAATTTATCTTAATTATACACTTAGTTTATCTTCTGGAGATTTGAGTCTTTTCTAGCATGTCAGAAGTCTTTATCGACCTTGGCTGGAGATTTAGGTGTTGGAGTGCATCTGGATTCCAGGGATACTTTAGCTGCACCTGTATTTATGAGCAATGCAACTATGTATTGATTACAAACCTATTTCATTCTCTAACTGGCTCTAAATATGTCAAGAGGTAAACTCAGTGGAGATTTTAACTGAAAGTAATTAATCCACCTACAATAGAACTTCCATTCTTTCTTAATATTTGTATCTAAAGAGCAGCATTTTTTCACCCCCTCTGAAGCATTTTTTTCTGCTCCTATTGTAATACACAAGAATTCTATTGAAACCTGCTTAGGATTGGCTGCTAGTATATGTATTGGTAACATCCTAAACAAATGGTTTACTGTAACATCTTCTTCTAAGTGCACAATTCCTGACTCCACGACAAGAACTAGTTGCAAATTATTTTTCAAGTAAAATTCTAAATGTTCATTCTGATCTATAGATCTAGTACCCAAGATCTGCATGAAAACACAGATCATAAAATGCAGTTAAACTACATCTCTGTGATGAGAGGTAGATTTTGTTCATTTGATTCAGATACTCAGTGTTTGAGTCGAATAAGCTTGCTGGCAATGGCCCCATGTAAGTGCCTAACCAATCTGTTTGAATAGGCTGAAGGGGAAGAAAAAGCATGGTTTTGGTGTGCCATTCATCATATTAGTTTGTGTGTTCATACTAAAGAAAAAATTGTATTGCAAAAGGTCAAGAGATGTTCCTTTTGTTATATGATGACTTTAGTATTTAAAAGGAAGCTTTAATTTTTTAAAATTTGACTAAATACAAATAAATGGCAAAAATATTTATAAAACTAAGTCTTTTATTCTCATTCAGTATATGGAGATACAGTGATCAGCAAAGTTACTTACATATGTACAGCTTCATGAGAAATCCTGATCTCCTGAGCTCAAGTTTTTCTGGATCTGGTGGTTTATCTGGCAGACAACTGATCTGCCAGTTATTTGACTACTCTCCATAGCCTCCCTTGTCAGTCTGGCACAAACAATGAGTGTTGCCACAGTTCTGATATCAAGCTCTTCAAAACTTTTAAGAAAGTTTTGAAACAAGTCTGCATAGCACCTTGAAGGTAAAGAGACAACAGAACAGAGTTATTTTGCCCTGTGCCTAAAAAGCTTCCTCCTGCTTTACCTGATAGGTCTCCAGAAAGGCCATATATTTTTGCTCAGTTCTGGATTTTTCTCAATTTCTGGTTCCCTTTATAATCCATTTTTTTAATATTTGATAAAAGCTTAAGGGCATGACTATGTGTGGAGAGCATCAATAACTTTGTTGGTAGAGGTTTGGTTTCATCAAACCCATTATATCACCACATAGTATATTTCTGTGTAGGATGAAGAAGTCATCACTAGCAGAATGAAAACAACCATTATTTTGAGAAATATTTTTTATGAGGAAAACATATCCAGTTTTTAAAATATTTTCTCTTTACATTTTAATAATCTGTATTTTCAGGGAAGTGGCATCAAGGTGTTAACTGTGAATCCCGCAATGACCATTGCCATCACCCTTTAAATCACGGATTTGACTATTTTTACGGGATGCCTTTTACACTAATAAGTGACTGTCAACCAACGGAAACACCAGAGATGGACAGAGGTTTTAGAAGGAAACTCTGGCTTTCTACTCAAATGATTGGCCTCATCGCAATCACTGCTGCCCTGGGAAGACTGACCGGCTTGATTGCAGTCCGCTGGAAAACACTGACCTGCCTTGCTGGGTTTAGTCTCCTCTTCTTTGTATCCTGGTTCTCAAGTTATGGGTTTGTTCGATACTGGAACTGCATTATGATGAGAAACCATGAAGTTACTGAGCAGCCAATGGTGACAGACCGAACTACGTCCCTTATCTTGAGAGAGTCCATTTCATTTATTGAAAGGTAAAGTGGCTTTTCCTTGATCACAAATTTTCCTCTACATCTTGCAGCTTTTAAACAGCACTTTGCCATGTGTTTTATAATTTCTATAATATTATATAGGATTATAAGTATTATTATGCCTATTCATTTTAAATATTATCAATAAGTATATCATAGCATTAAACCAAAAAATTAGCTGCTGCTTAAGGATGTCCCATGTTCCTCGCTTCACTAAAGCTGATAACATTTCCAAATTTCCATGTGTTGGACTGAATATTTCAGGGCTATATTGGGGAAATCTATCAATGCGACCAACATTGTAGCTTTAAGGAATAGCAGCTAATGTCAGAAATGCATGTGTGGGCCAGGGAAGGAAAAGCAGAGCTGTGGTGTAGCTTTATCATACAGTCTGATATGTGGGCAGCAGCTGGCAGGAGATGAACCTACTGCCTTCACTTCAGTAGCACGGTGGTGGTTTGCAATGGCAGAAAGTGGAGCTTCAATCCAGAAGTTTTCTGTCTATGACTCAGAGGAAAAAAGAGGGTCATTTTATACAGGCCAAACATTATTTGATCAGACAAATCCTAATCACTGGGTATCTACAAACTATGATATCTCTGAAGAGATTGTTGAAATATCTATACACAAGTAATACCATTTTTTATTATGACTGACTTCTGAATGGATTGAGAACCTTCCTCCCTAATAACAAAATGTTGATTTCTGTTCCTTAGAAATAAGCACAAGCCATTCCTCCTCTTTCTTTCCTTTTTACATTCCCACACCCCTCTCCTCACCACAGAGAAGTTTCTTCGGAGGAGTAGACATGGTTTATATGGTGACAATGTAGAGGAGATGGACTGGATGGTGGGTAAGTCACCATAGCAAATAAAAATGTCTCCAACTATCTAATGCCTAGGTCTAAATGCATAATAAAACACAGTTGTTATTAAAAGAACAAGGAAAATAACTAAAAAGAAGTAGGAAAAGGTTCTAAGCTTTTTATGACCATCTGTCAATTTGTATGAGCACTGTTGGCTTATAGCATTGGCTTTTTAATTTCTCCAGTATTGGACAAAATGAGTCTTTCTGTTCATTAATTTTTTTGGTCAAGCGTTTACCAGTTTTAGCCATGTCCCCT
This sequence comes from Platyrinchus mystaceus, assembly GCA_035041135.1. Classification (NCBI taxonomy): domain Eukaryota; kingdom Metazoa; phylum Chordata; class Aves; order Passeriformes; family Tyrannidae; genus Platyrinchus; species Platyrinchus mystaceus. Next base: position 82,351,510 of record JAWWLV010000001.1, read on the forward strand.
TAGCTCCTGTCAAGGAGCTCTCCTGATCTTCTTAGTAAATACTGAGAATTATTTAGTTTTCTGTGATTTATAGAGACAGGGTAATTTCAGCCTCATACGGTCATTTTTGAGTAGGCGATCAGAATATGATAAAACTGATAAGTAAATTAATTCCAGATATAAACCAGCAGGATATTTATCTCTGACTGCTGCATTAATCAGGGTACTGAATTTTTTTCAGCCCCATTCATAAATCCGGAAGTGTTCATAAATTTTAATTGGTATGCCCCCCCCCCCCAAATTAGATTCATGTTATTTTTCAGCCTGTTTTTTTGGAGGGAAAGAGGAATTATTTATCATTCAGTCATGATGGAGGAAAAGGACCCATATTTGCAAAAGGGATAAGAGTTAGGTACAGTTCAGGAAGGATATTGAGGTGCTGGAGCAGGTCCAGAGAAGAGCAACCAGGCTGGTGAAGGGACTCGAGCACAA
>JAWWLV010000001.1:82352080-82384014 GCA_035041135.1 Platyrinchus mystaceus
GTAATCAGGCATTGGAACGGGCTGCCCAGGGAGGTGGTGGATTCACAGTCCCTGGATGTTTCTAAGATGAGACTGGATGTGGCACTTAGTGCCATAGTCTAGTAACCACAGCAGTGCTGGATCAAGGGTTGGACTTGATGATTTCAGAGGTCCTTTCCAACCCAGCTGATTCTATGATTGTATGATATACAGAAATTGGTTTCAGACCTACCTGTCAAACACTTGCACACCAAGAATATAATTAAGAATGTAAGAATGTCAGAAATAGTTCAAGAATTACTTTTAAATGAAAAGGAAATTTATCATTAATGCATATTATATCCATCCGGTAATGTAATGCACATCCTAACTGTGGTCTAGACAATATAAAGTAAGGGTACATGATATTTTTCACACATTTCTCATGATAGCAACCACTGATGCAGAATCTAACTTTTTGGGGCCTTGGATAACACTTTCTTTCCATATTTTTACAGTACGTGGCCCTTTTGCCCTTTACAACACAGGCTGTGACTGTGGTTGTTGCACTCCTTTGTTAAAATACCAAGAATAAAGGGATTACAGCACATCACAAATTTTCTATGCTTTTAATAAGCAACAATATTAATATTAGTTAAATCATAACTAAAAATCTTGATCTCAAAAAACTCTTCTTTTAAACAATGGGCAGCCCTACAAGGATAAGAAATTACACTGATGAATGTTGACAAGTCAGAGGCTAAAATTTATGTAGTGTAAGCTATGTTTTTTTCTTTTTAATACACACATATTCTTGTGTTTACAGGCCAGGTTCTAGATGCTATTGACAAGGAAGGCTTGAAAGATACTACACTAGTTTACTTTGCCTCTGATCATGGTGGATGGCTGGAAAGACAAGAAGACAAAAGGCAGCTGGGTGGCTGGAATGGAATATACAAAGGTAAGAGCTGTCAGGGACAATGACAACCCAGCAACAACTAGTAAAGTACTTTGGACACACCTAAGGCATAAGTAAGACTGTATGCTTAAGGAAAGATAGTATTTTATCACTGAGAAGCAAATTTGTCTCATTCTAATTAGTCATTTAAAAATAAAGTAAATGCTAAACTGGGCAGGTGTTCTTTAAAAGCATGAATTCTCAAACAGTAATTTCCTCATGAGGCAACTAATCACAAGTTAACTTTTATTTAGATTGTATAACTCCTCAATATTAGTTTCATCTTACATCTGAATCCTTGCTTTCACGACAACAGGTATAAGATTGTAAAAGAAAGATGAGAACTAGAGTAGGAAATGATTTTATGCCTGAAAATTTTATCCACACTGAGTGTTGATGGGGTAATGTGTTTGTAAAATAATAGAAGGTAGTAAGAAGAAATAAAAAAAAAGAAGGTCATTCAGGGGTGGGGCTGATCTAGTGAACACACTTTCACTGATGCTGAAGAGAAGGAGCTTGGCAGTAAAAACAAAAGAGTAAAGAAGGCTCGTTAAATTAACATTAGCTTACAATAATATAATAACATTTGTCTAAAATTTCTCTTTATTTTAAATGATTTTTTTTTTTTTAATGAAAGGTGGAAAAGCTATGGGAGGCTGGGAAGGAGGAATTCGTGTTCCAGGGATATTTAGATGGCCAGGAGTGTTACCTGCAGGCATAGTTATTGATGAACCTACAAGCCTTATGGATATTTATCCTACAGTAGTTCATCTGGCTGGTGGGGCAGTGCCTCAGGACAGGTACAAACACAAGTATCTTTACTACTCCTTCTTTACCAAAACATTGGAAAATAAAGTTTGGAAACACTTTCTAAGAGTCTGATGTTTTCTTTTTCAATCCTGCTCCTTTTCTAGGCACATCAGTGTTAGCACAGCTTGGTAATGTCTTCTCTGCATTTGAAATTGAGCCTCTACCCAACATCTTCTACAAGCCTCTTTCTCATTCAAAGTTGCCAGTTCCAGCAAGAGGTTAGCAGAAGGAATGCAGTCCTGTATAGCTTACCTCAGTCTTATGATCTCTGTTTTTTCTGTTAGGATAATTGATGGCCGGGATCTGATGCCTTTACTGCGAGGAACAGTTGCACACTCTGAGCATGAGTTCCTGTTCCACTACTGTGGCATTCATTTACATGCTGTGAGGTGGCACCAGAAAGACAGTGAGTATACAGCTTCTCTCCAAAGAATTAGGTCCAGTCTACAGAAGTGCACACTGGCCTAACACATTTTTTTTCTGGGATTGCAGCTTTCCATGTAGTTCCAGGTATAAGTAAAGAACTTATTAGCATTGCCTGTATTGTATGGCACAAAGAGTTTTTTTGTGGCTTCAAGGCACGTGGCATACCAGGCAGGCCGCTGGAGCTCAGGATAGCTCTCACCCACATCTCCACCTGAAAGCAATGCCTGGGGAGTCCCTACCCTCCTTGTCTCATAGAGAAGTCCTGTCTCAGCCCTTTGTCTGTAGTACTGCTACTTTAAAAAGGAAGCAAGCCATGGAATCCCCAAATCTTTTTTTCATGTTTTCATAAAAAGCAGAGTTAGTGATAGCTGGTACTTGCTGAAAACTTTGGAGAAATTTCAAAATGTCAGAAATCATTTTACATTATTTTACACCTATTTTTAAACAAAATTAAAATACTATAGCAGCTAATAAGTGTAGAGCTGAAGTGCAAACAGAAATGAACTCTAGAAAAATATTCACTCTTCGCTGTGATAACTGCCAGTACAATTGCAAGCCTTCTGTGATTCTTTCTTTCCTGCCAGGTGGAGCCATTTGGAAGGCTCACTATGTGACCCCTATCTTCAGTCCTCCCGGAGCTGGGGCTTGTTATGATAGAGGATTTTGCCCATGTTTTGGGGAAGGCGTGACCCATCATGACCCTCCACTGCTGTTTGATCTCTCACGAGACCCTTCTGAAGCCAAACCTCTCTCGGCTGACACTGAGCCCCTCTTTGACACCGTCATAAGGAAGATTGGAAGAGCCATCGAAGAGCATCGCAGGACACTGACTCCAGTCCCAGAGCAGCTCTCTGTGTACAACGTGGTGTGGAAGCCGTGGCTGCAGCCGTGCTGTGGGACATTCCCATTCTGCTGGTGTGATAAGGAAGGCGATAGTAAACTTGCTGACCTATAAAGGATACATATAACAGATACTTTGTCAGAAATGTATTTAGATTAAGAGTGTTTTCTTTGGGGGTGTTGATCGGTGCGTCATTTGTTTCTCTAAATGGAGCCTTTACATAAGAATTGTTCCAATGAATGGCACAGTATTTAGTAAAGGTGACTATAAGCTGGGCACTCTCAGGGAGGGATTAAGACAGAATGCTCTGAAGACTATATTTTAACTTGCATCTGCTGACAACTAAATGAAATAGTTCAAATGCACTGAAGCAAGTCAAGATTAGAGCTGTACAAGTAATGATATAACTTATGTTTTGATTACGAATGTACACTCAGAAGTTTTGGTTTTGTTTTTTTGTGCTGAATTTCTAAGTGATTCCTGGAATGAGGTCTTCCTTAATTTTGTTATCCTTACCAGTGATGCACAAGGTGCCCCTATAATAAATTTTTGCAAACTATTGCTTCCAAAATAATTAAAAAATAATTTTGTCCAGAAACACGACAAGCTGGGTAGCAGCTGTCTGCACTCTCTGAGAAGGATGGGACTCCTCTGATTGGAGTCAGCCTCTTTTGAGGGAAAACACAAAAGGGAAAGGATTTTCCCTTTCCAAAACTCCCATCCCACCCAGCTCCCTAAGCAGCACTGGCAAGGGCATTTTGGCAATGATGGCCAAAGAAGTGCTGCACTGGTAATGAGTTCAGTTATTTGGGCTCACGATTGCACAGGTTACCCTGCTGCTCGTATCTCAGTCACAACTCATTGCTACTGACAAGTAACAGGTTCAGAAAAGACTCTTTGAAAGATATCAAACACTAACTATGAAAGCAAACAGTAATTTTCTATGGAAAAAAAGAAATGCAAAATAAAGATATTTCTTGCTTCACAAGTTACATTTTCACTCCATCAAAGAGCTAGAGTTACTTAGGTCTATCTCTTCACTCTTAGTTCTTTCTTTTGCTGCAGTTCTTTTCTTTGTATTAAAATAATTGTTCCTATTTAAGTGGCCTTACAGGTAATGCTTTTTATTGTAGGGAATAAAATTCATCTGTTCACATAGACATGTTTACAGCTGTTATATCTGAATATGTAGGCATCCGAGAACAGAATTTGCCCATTTGTTTTATTTCACATGTTTTTAACTGTTCTTCTAACTACTGTGCTAGGACCTGTTTCTCTTCTTCATCTTCCTTGATAAATGTTTGGTTTATTTTGGTTTTATTTCCTCCTTCATTTCCTTCAATTCAGCCATCAGGAAATCTGCAGGTAAACAAAGCCATGCAGCTTAAAAGCAAAGTTTTATTTTATGCACTTCACAGACAGTTATAATTCACCCAGATGCTCCATCAGTACTATTAATGAGAAAGGTGCTCAAGTCTTACTGTGAAAACTTCAAGAGATTCGGCAAATTAATCACTTCACATGTTCTAGATTGCTGCTTAACTTCCTCCATTGTTAGAAATGTCTGCTTTTTTTCCTCATTTGAGTGTATTCTATTTAACTGTTTCTTTCTTGGATAGATTTAAAGGTCTTTTCATATTCAATATGAAGTCTTTACCTGAAATGACTGTAATCAGACTGCCATTTTTTATTTTCTCAGTCATTCCAAGATCTCACTTCCATTCTCAAGCCAGTTTTGTCTCTGGGATTTTACATCCTTTCAATTTTTCAACACCTTTAAAAATATGAGGGTTAATATGATTAAACCAGTTTCTTTTGCACAGAAAAACTTCATGGCACTGTAGGATATCCATTTGGAGCTAGAGGATACCAGAAAACATCTGAGCTAGGATTTGTCTTGGACACTAGTGTTTGTATGTGAAAGCACAGTCATCAGGCCCCGCTAATATTCAAAGTGCCTTGGGATCAGCAAACATTTAGAGTTGGAAAATATGGAAATTACATGTGGAATAGTCATGGGCAATAATAAAGGCTGCCTTGACAAAATCCTGATTGGAGACATCCTAACTGTCAAATACTAATCAGCTTGTTCACATTTCTTTTTTTCTACCCAATGAATTTTCTACTATTTCAGTGCAAATCATTTGCTATGACTGATCTTTACTGCTTAGTAACAATACAGTTTTCATCTAGGTGATCATGCTGGTCATAGTCTAAGATGATGTAAATAGTGTTCAAGATTGAATTTCAATTACAAAACCCCTAAAATTCAAATTCTGATACTGAAAATGTTTTCAAACACTGTAGAAAGCAACATTTTAGCATGAAAATATAATCACCTCTTTTCATTCAAATTAGTCATAAAATATTTATCTGTTTTACTGTAAAGGAGATCTGTGAAGCAGAAGAGAAGAAAAAGAATTCTACCTTTTCCTTTTTTTAAGTTGTATTTGATCTTTTTTTTTTTTTTTTTTTTTTTTGCTTTAGAATAATAGGAGTATTTTAAGCTGGCTTTGAACATGGACAACATGGACAAATGTTGCCTCACAATTTCCACTAAGCATCACATCATAACACAGTATTTTACAACTAAGCATTTTTTCCTACCTAAAAATAGCAATTAAAAATTACTATTATTATTTTATTATATTATTATTATTATTATAAATTGCTGGTAGTATATAAAAAGCAAACACTTCCTTGTCCTGCTTTTCAGGATTTGAGGTCAGTTAGCATTATTTTCTTGCTGGTGCTTCTGTGTTTTTCTGCTGTACACTTGAGTAGCCTCCACAGCTTTTTGGTGGTTTTCTTATAAAGGATTTTACTAGTCTCAGCAGAAGACTGGGATACTTCCAAAACTCAAACATGTGAGCTAATTACAGATTTAACTTTCTGTCATTAGGCAGTTTATTTATTTCTCATTAATAATTGCTACAATTAAGGAACCATTTATAAACTGGTTACTTATGTTCACTCACTCCACGAAATCTCATAATCCCTTCCTAGAGGGTAGGGTAAGAGCAGAATTTTTTGCCATTCTTTCCTCACTACATATTTTCATTTCTCCTTCTTAAAGCTAGCAGAACAAAACAAGAAAAAGATATTCTATTTTGCTTGGAAACACTGGCTCTTCAAGATTCTGGTTTCTAATTCTTTCTTGTCTATGACCTATTTTGCAGAGTGATGGGAACACTTTGCAACTTTTAGAATGTTATCAAGGAAAGGAATAGCAGTGCTGATGGCTGGCATCTCCTAAGCAAGGAAACTTGATTTAAATATTGTTTCTTAATATTTAAAAGCATTCATATTTTGAGGAAACCACCATGAAGGTGCTTACTGTGAATCCACAGTGACCAACGTCATCACCCTTTAAATGATGGGTTTAGTTATTTTTTTGGATTGCCTTTTAGCTTAGTAAACATTTGCCAGATAACAGCCTACAGGACTGTGAGAGCCTTCCATCTGAAGCTCTGGCTTTAAAATTAGATGACTAGCCTCATTATACTCACTTTTGCCTTCAGATGACTTCCTGGTTTGATTTCAGCCAGCTGGAAAACTTTCATTTGCCTTGGTGGGTTGTATTGCCACCAACTTCTCATTATTGATTTGTAAATTATGATGAGAGACTGTGAAATTAAACCATAACCAGTGGGAATATTCTAATATTGATACAAAGGATTAAAAAATGCCATTTAACCTTCTTACTAACTGTGAGTTTTCAGTATTTAACACCAATTAACATTTTTGAATATTAAAAAACTTCAACGAAATTTAACATTGAATCCCTAGGGGCAGAGCCCAATCTCTGTCTCTGTGTTATGTGACAGGGTCTTGGTCTGGAGTTGGGTCTCTCTATATGACAGCAGAGACACCACTAACAAGGAGCTCCCTTCACAAAGTGCTCTTTCTTGGCACTTGAAGGCTTTTTCTACAATTGAAAATACAGACCCTGCAAGCACTGATGTTTAGGTTCTGGGCAAATTGGCCCATTCGTTACGTTTGCATGACTGGAGGGCTGAATTTAAAGCTTTGGTTACTTCTGTATGTCGGGAACCACTTTTCATTTAGAGGGATTGTATTGCTCAGCTTGCCAAATACAGTGTCTTGAAGGGCTAACAACCTTATTGTAAACCCCAAGCTAAAGGTGTTAAAGTCACAAAAATGCCAAAATAACATATAAAAACATGAAAAGTAATACTGGAGAAAAATAGACAAATAGAAAGTATATCTGGGATTAAAATTCAAACTTTTCAGTTCTGTGGGGGCAAAAAACCCAACAACAGATATGTGTAATATAAGCTGATTACGGGTTAAATAAAAAAAATACAAACTAAAATATTAACACAAAATTGACAAGTTAAAATAGTATTTTTTAAAATTCATGTTCAATTACATGAATTAAATTGAGAAATCAAGAAAAATTATTTATAATTAGAAAGTATTGAAGTTGATCTATTTCACCATATTTCAGTCTTTCTCTTGAGGCCAAACTGAAGATGCTGGTGACAAGAAGGGCTTTAAAAACATCACATCACCTTATTCTGCTTCTGATTATGGCAGATGGCCAGGCAGACAAGATGAAAGAGCCTTTCTGGCTGGATAGAGTGAATTTCAACAGATCTGAGAGTTGGAAATGGTTTGATCAGATCTTCTCTGGAGTAAAAGGACCAGACTCAAATCCCTACTTTCTTCACTGTGTCTTTTCAGGGTGGATCCTTTCCTTGAGTCTTGAGTTCAGGAACTTTCTTCTGCCTCCTGAATTGTACCATTTTCACCTAGTTCTTTCCAAGTCCTTCAAAACAAGGAAAAAAAAAATCTTCCTCTTAGTATTTCTTAATCTTTCCTTTAATATCTGCTTCTTAATGCATTCAAGCATCTTCCTTTCCTCAGGAGCGCCCATGCCCTAATTTCAGCTGAAGGTTTCTTCCTTGCAGTCTCATTACTTTGCCCCACTCCATGGGCTTCTCTCAGCTTCAATTACTTCTACCAATTACTTCTTTGAGCAGAATTTCTTGAGGAAAGTGTTGCAGTTACTACTCTTATATCCAGATAAACATTTAAGACCCTAATGTTCCCCTTAAGACTCATGCAATGCACACACCGATAATGCTGTGAATGCCATTGTAATTATCAGGGTCTGGTTAATGAGTTCTGCTTTCTCCTCCTTGCCATGGTATTTTGTATTAATATTTATTTTGGCCTCCAAACAAGAATATGCCTACACCAAGAACCTCTATCCTGTTTTCTGCCTTTCTTTGAATAAAGCCCTTATTCTGTGGATTACAGCACGACACTTTTATACCACCTTTTTAAACCACCATAAGCACACACAGCCAGTAAAAAGAGGAGTTCAGGGCCCCCATGGGACTGTAAAGATGCACGGCAAGCCAGACTGTGCAACCACATCTGTATTATTACTGGAACAGGAGAGAACTCGGAAACAACAGAACTATAATAACATACCAGGGAATTACCAGGCTGCTAGAACTGGCATGCACACACCAAGGTGACAGTACAACGATTGATTTTTGATTTCAAGGGAGCTGGTTGGCATTAGCCACGGCTCTCCCACTTCCATCCAGAGGGTGGTTTTCCACATGGCGTGATGTAGCCAACAGTCTCACTGCCTGGGATCTATGTACTTTCTTTCAGTTACTTCTAAAGCTCTTCTATTGGCCTCTACTTCAAGCTTCTGCTTTAGAGAGCTCTTCCTTACTCAGCACTTGTTACCAGGAGAAGGCAGGAAAGCCCGCCCCTGCAGCAGGCGGGATGAAATGAGTGCCTTTGCCCAGATTTTAAAGGAGACCGACACCTGCCAATTACTCTGATATGACCGTACGAGCCATGTTTTTGATAACCCCTCCTTGGAAGCAAAGATCAGAAAGCCTGAGGTGAAGAGGGAAGTAAGAGCAAAGCTCCTGCAGTGCGTAAGCATGGAGTAAGTAAAAAAATCAGGGGTTTCTTTGGGTTTCTGGTCATTTGGGGTTTTGTTGTTGTTGTTGTTGCACAAAACAAAAATCCCACCCCTCAAAAAAAATCTCCTCGCCTTTGTTTTTCCTCCAGAGAGGACTTTTTCTTCCTTTCTTTATACAAATCTGACCTATCTTTTGGGCAGGGAGTGAACTTGCCGTCACTAGCCGCCAAACACTTTTGCCTGGGACCGTGGGGCTCGAGGTGGGAGTGACCCCCTAGGCCAGCATTTTCCCAGGCAGATTCCAGCCCATTTTCCATGAGGAGGTAGGTACTGGGAAGTTGCGCAGGATCGGTGAACTCTGCCCTGCAGAGCTGTGCACTCCGTGGGGGGCAGTGCAGCTGGTCCAGCAGGTCATAAACATCAAAAACAATGCGTGAGCAGGCTTAGAGTGTGTGAGAGGGGAATCAGCAGAGTACGATAATTAACAAGCTGTGCTTTCCTTCCCCTTTTAGTGTTTCAAGCAAAACTCCAGTTTTTGGAGGCGCCTTTTTTTTCCCCCCTGTGAGTTTATAGGGATGAATACAAAGCATTATTTGCCCCTGGTTTGCTTTGCTATGTTCTTTACTATTCCTCTAGCAGCCACTCCCCTAGTTGCTGCTCGTTTTCTCTCATTTATCTCCCCTCTTTCTGTCTCTGATTTACCAACTGTGTGTTTTGCTCTTGTCCTGGCTGTAAGGAAAGGTGTGTGTTTCTAGATGAGTAGTTTAAAGCCAGAAGGCATAATTAGATCATTTAGACCAAGTAAATACTAATCATAATGTAAAAATGCATAAGCTAATTTACAGCCTAGGGCAAGACCATCCCCTTCTGCCTTTGCTCTGAAGGCAGGGTGCTGCTGTGCAGCAGCAAGGCCAGAACAGGGTGGCCATAATGAATTAAAAAAATTGGGTTACTTGCTATGCAAATATTGCTTACTGACAATGCACAACACTAAGTGGTAATATAACGATGTAATCATGGTATCAGATAATAAGTATTGATATTATTCAAGTCAGTAAGAACTATATCCTCCCAGTGAGCCCTCTTGCAGCTGGCACCTTGAGAGTGCAGAATGGAAAGGGAAAAAAAAAGACAGACTATTGATCATATCCTGATTTTGGCATCTGTCTTTCTTGCAAGGCCATTCCTTGAATTATGGTTGATGAATAGTGCCTCTTTCTGGCTTACCAGCAGCAAGCTCTGAGCAAGTGACTGTGCTCACATGAGCTGGGAGTTTTTGATTTCTTGTTTCACTCATTCCCCACTTGTTGCCTTTCCTCTCCTGAACATCTGTATATCTAGAAGCTATGGAATAGAGAAAAGGTCAACAAGGTGGAACAGTATGTGGCATATGGTATGTGTCATGTGCTTCTTTCAGAGCCATAATGCTCTGAAATTAAATTAAATTAGCATTTTTTAATTGCATTTTAATATACTGTTTAATGAAGTGAAGCTGTTGAATAGCGGGTTTTTATAAAAGGTAAAAAGCAAGTGTTTGTTTTCAGTCAACAGCTAAGCAGAAAGAGACTTCAATACACCACCTGTAAATGCTTGTTTATATATATATAATAATTATAATTCACTTTTGTTGGATTTAAATAAGTGCTAAAGAGTTTGGGGTTTTGTTCTGGTTTTGCATCAGTGTGCAAATAATTTCTTTCAGTATCTGAAGTTAGACAAAGAAAACAAGAAGGCAAATTATTTTGCTGTGTCCAATTACAGGCTTTTAGCATAATTGACAAGAGTTTATTCCAAAATTTTCTGTTGGAACTGAACCTCTCAATATTTTTAAGAATAAGAAATTCCTTTCAACTCTGGTGGATTCCCAGTGAGTGGTGGTAATGCCAGTCTTCTGGGGATAAGGGTGAAACAAGGGATATACCTGCTTCAATAAATATTTTAGTCGTGAGCAGAAATTTTTGAAGTGGAGGTATGTCTTTTTTATTCTCTGTAAGTTTGTCTTTTTTTTTTTTCTTCACTGTCAGATATCAAGAAGGATTGACTCTAATCTGGGAATATATTCAGTAAGTGAAATATTTGGAGGATGGGGGAACTACCTGAAGTCAAGCTGCAAGGGGAGAAGGAGCTTGTTCTCTAGCAGTTTCAGGCTTGCAGCTTGCTTTCTCTAAAGCAAAGCTGAAAAAAACCCAGAGTCTGCACAAGGCAACTGGCTAAAAAAATTTGTTTTGGTAAAGTTTACAGATAATCAAAATTGTTTAACTAGGGGTGAGGTGTCCACACAAAGTTGTGCTGGCCAGTTTCTGGTGTTTGTGCCTCGGTAGGATTTGGTCTTATTTTACAGAAATGTTTAGGCTGAATTATTAGAGTTCTATGACCCTTTATGTGGAGGTATTAGACTGAATAACTGATGCTGTGCACTTCTGGCTGTAAAAGAAATAATGATGTTTTTAGTTAGTAATAATGACATTTGAGAACACTTCAGCTGAAATTAAGTAGTAACAGCAATCAATAATTGGCTTAAGAATAATCACATCTATAAGACTTTAGGAAATCCATGGTTGCCTCTGGTGATTCTTTGTCTGGGGAGACTTCTGTAGAATATAACTTGGTATCATTCTGGGCCCCTTTTGTCTGTGCAAGAACTCATCAATATACAGAATTAATATTTTAAGATTACTTTTGGGTGATATGTACCAGAATTTAAATATTAGGGAGAATTATTAGTATTAAAACAAAAAGCATTCTTGAAATAGAAAAGGAACGTTTTGATGAGAAGCAGCTTCTTCAAGGCAAGGGCAGTTTTCTTCAGCTTATTTGAACTCTTTAGGTAAGAATCTTCAAATTAGCTTTAATTTGGCTCCTTTAGGTAGCTCTAAAAAAGATGTCTCACGAAGTGGCTGCTGAGGAAGATACTATACTAGTAGTTTATATCAGACTGTTGTTCTGATCATGTCTAGTGTAAGATGTTAAATTTTGACTGACTGCCATTCTGTGGAGTCCCATAACTTATGTTTCTTTAGAATACTTTTCTTTCACAGTCATGATTATATTGGACTCTGCTTGGAAACCTGACTGAATAGTAAATAGCCTTGCTTCCAGAAAGTATAGCTTCTTTTGCTTCTCTTCACAGATTTATGCACTAATTAGTCGTTTACTGTATTGTTTTTGACTGAGCTTTTGTCCTCTCAAAATAAAACGTACTTTTTCACTCTTGAATTATTTTTATGTGGTTCTCTGCCCTCTTCTCCAGTTCTTAAACTTCACTTTTAAAATAGTACACTTTTGTTCAGTACACAATTTGAACCCATCAGTACTCATGTCTTTGAGGTAAAATCACAGTCGTTAAGGTTAGAAAAGACCTCAGAGATTGAGTCCAGCTGTTACCCTAACACTGTCCTTAAGTGTCACATCAACATATCTTTTAAATACCTCTAGGGATGGTGAGTTCACCACTTCCCTGGGCAGCCTGTTCCAATGCTTCACAACCCTTTCTGTGAAGGAATTTTTCTCATATCCAGTCTAAACCTCCCATGGCACAACTTGAGGCCATTTCCTCTTGTCCTGTCATTTGTTGATCAATCACTACAACCTCCTTTCAGATAGCTGTAGAGAGAGATAGGGCCTCCCTTGTAGAAGGATAGAGGGATTGACTGATTTTTTTTTTTACCTCTGACATCACACTGTTGATTGTGCTCAATTTGTTCCCTTCTATAAGCTTAATTTATTTTCAGGATTGCACTGCTACCTTGCACAGCCATAGCTGCCATTCTATTCAGCTGAGAAGTTTCTGGGTTCTCCTTTAATGTATTTGTTTGTACTTGTAAGAATTAAAATTATTTGTTTGAATTGAACAACCTTTTTTCCCCCCAAGCAACCCTGCACTCAAATGCATCACTTTTCCTGATGCTTTATTTGCTTTAAGTTTTTGTTGTTCCTTTCTTTACCCTCATTTAGGAAATTAAACTCCATTAAAAATCATATCATCATTGTTTCCCCCCACCCTTTTTTTTTTTAATCCCTCCCTGACTGTGGGCTCCACAGTGCTAAAGTTGTCTCTCCCTTTGTAAAAGCTCTCATGGAAGTAGTCTAAGTTGCAAGGCTCTTACAGATACAGATTCCCTGTAAAATCTTGAATAGAAGGGTGCTATCATTTCATAATGCTGTCATTCTCTAAGTGTGCATTGAGCACAGCAGTATCACCTTAGAAAACAACTCTAAGGCAAACATGGGCACCATATTTTATAGTTTAGTAGGTATTTTTCAACATCTGATTGCCTGTGCCAGTGGCTTCTAATTTATCCTCTGGAGATCATTGTTAATAAGGCTGTGGGAGCTCAGTTATGGTGTGAGTCTATACTACGACTTGTAAACAAAAGTTACCTAATAGTTGCCTGTATTTTCCTAATGTTTTGCACTTACCAGATTCATTAAGCAGATGTTGTAAAACCCCTTAGTAATACTAGCTGCCAAATGTTTGTGTTGTTTTTTTCCAATATCTTCATGTTTTTAAGCAAGGAGATCTGTCTCAAGCGGAAGCCTCTTGCTATAACTCTAATATGATTACTTCCAGAAATAGTATTCTGGGTAATTTTGAAAAGGTTTATGTATTCTCTGTACTCTACTCTTTTTCCCTATTGCTTTCAAGGTTAATTGGTGTTTAGTAACTAAACTTACTTGCAGTCTTCCTCAGTGCTGAAAGATGATCACTTTGAGGTCTAACTATGGTTATTTTACAATGTACAATAATGCTACAGCTTAGGATATGGACTTGGAACTGTAAGCAGTATGTTACTTGAGATGGAATCTGTCCTTGACCCTATATTAATCCACAAGCAGGATTATCAGAGAGATCAGAAAATATCCATCACTTAAGCATGAGAAAACAAAGAGCTAGGATGGGACTGCAGACATAAGTAAAAGCAGATTTCATAATTTGCTGGGTTTTTTTCTCCCCATTTCCTTTGTTTTTAACAAGACAGGCAGAGCTGGAGAGCACTACTCTTGTCCTCAGCTTGGAAAGAAGAATGCCTGAGTGACTGAAATGGGCTTTTTGAGACCTTCCCACAGCAGCTTTAACTGAATGTATTAGCACTCTGGAAGGATTCATTATTCCAGTGTTATGCCCTGAAACTCTTAAGAGATAAAACACTGGCAAATAGAAAAGTCTACTTTCCTTAAAATGAATGCTCTGTTTAGAGATGGAAATAGCCCACAGTGCATGTCATGCAATCTTTCACCACAATTCTGTACATCACTGTTGTAACTTAGTAACAGAATGCACAAAAAATCCCCAAACAACTAGAACTTAGCTATTGGATAATTAAATTCCCACAGCCACTGGTTAATTATTTGCAATTGGTTGATTACAGTCATGTTTATGGATAGTCCGATGTGTTGTGTTTGCCTGTCAGAGGTGACGGTTACTGATTCATTCAAAAATGTGTTTTTGTATAGAGGATCTTTCCATCAAAATGGCAAATCCTGAAAGGATTTGCAGGAGCTGTCTCAGTCTTTTCTAGAGATTTGCTGCTGCCCCATGTCTTGCAAAGTTAGTACATATTGCAATGATAACTGTGTCCATCTGAAAATATCATACCAGGATTAAGTTTTCAGGCTACTGATGAGCAATATTTACTTGGAGAAACACATTCTAGGAACATTTATATGAAAATTCTGGTATGGATGTGTAAAAATGTAAATTCTAGGGTTTTTGCAGCAGATATTTGTTACAGTTGATGCTGGTATGGGGCCTGGTTGGCAGTAGGGGACATGGCTTCAAGTGTTCTTGATTTGTAAGGGAGAGATTGTTTAGGTTTTTCCACTTCCCTTCCAAATTAAAATTAAAACTACTTTACTTACTGGAGACAAGATATTCAAAAAATGCCAGAGTGACTGTGGAACATAACCTGAATTTTTTGAAACATTTTGGAATCTGTGCAGCTGATTCAAGATGTAAATTCTTGAACCAAATGAATGACAGGGTTTCTTGTGCTATACAAAGGCTTCTGTGGCCTCAGTGGCTAGAGTTATTTCAATTGATTAGATGGAAGAAGTGAAACTGGTAAAATTCTGTTCCCTTGCTTTCCTCTGGAAGTGTGGCTGGCCAATAAAGTTTCCTGACACTCTCCAACACTTACAGATTATGTATATAAAAAGTAATTTTTTGTGTTTCAGGATGTACCTCCTAATGTCATTGGCTTCATGTTTATTCTGGAACACATTTGGCTTGAGCGCAGCTGTGGACTCTAAACCCAATATACTTCTGTTTCTGGCTGATGATCTTGGCATTGGAGATGTAGGCTGTTATGGGAACAATTCCATAAGGTAAAATATTTTGTACAATATATTTAACGCTATAGAACACCTGTCCTGGGGAATTAAGCCTAATTATTAAAAACAAAAATTCTTAATCTCTTAATTCAAGACTCTAGTAATTGTGTGTTTAAGTACTTGTATATATGCACATAGTATTGGGGCCTAAATAAACAGTGTGCAGTGAAAGAAAAGGAGTATAATATTTTCATTTTGGTTTTAAGTTTGTTCTGGGAATCCCTTTCCCCTTGACCTCAAAATATGCCAACTCCTCAGCCACTTGTTTTCGTATTACAGTTACTGTTTTCTTCTCATCCATGAATTTCTTCGTTCCTTTTCATGCATAGTTAAGCCTTACAC
Organism: Platyrinchus mystaceus; assembly: GCA_035041135.1. Classification (NCBI taxonomy): domain Eukaryota; kingdom Metazoa; phylum Chordata; class Aves; order Passeriformes; family Tyrannidae; genus Platyrinchus; species Platyrinchus mystaceus. Next base: position 82,367,660 of record JAWWLV010000001.1, read on the forward strand.
TATTCACCTGGTACCTTTCCAGAATCCCTCATACACTTGTTTGCTGCCTTCTCCAAAACACTATAATCCAGACTCACACAGACTGACCCACATGAGTTATTACATGATTATGTGCCTTAAAAACTAGAGGCAAAGCAGGAGTGAACATGCATCAGGGGCACATCTTACGAGCCTCATGTTGTGTTCTCCAAGTGGAGCTCAGATGTTTTGTTGGCATGCTCTGAGTGCACCTCTCTCAAATGGTGTTGGTGGGGTTATACAGAGATATGGGAATGTGCTTGTGGGACTCCGTTGTGCTTCTCTGCTAGTGGTAAAGACAGGGGTGAGGCCTCTTTCACTCTTCATGGCATTGTAGTTCACTCATCTGGAAGAGCTGAGCTCCCATACAAGTGTACCTGCATAAAGATATCAACCTATTATGATATAAATAGTATGATTTAAAACCATGGAACAGAAAGTCTTGGTTTAAAGAGCTCCAGACACCCTGGGAGATGCTCTGGCTCAATGAACTCTGAAACTTAGGGTCCAAATGTTCTGACAAAAGTGATTCGTTGAAAGTATTGGGGTAGAAAATATCAGCCTTTCTTAGATAATCCTTCCTATTTTAGTTTTATCTTCAAACTAAACAGTTCCAACAATGCCTAAGTGTCTTTGCAGTATTGCCAGGTGCATTCTAAGACTGTGTTTCAAGAATGGATTCACCAGTGCCTACAACCCAGTTCACCCACTCTATCAAACTTGTTACTAAACCAGTCTTGGAGTGTTAAGGAATTTTTTTTTTTTTGGGGGGGGGGAGCTGTTTAAAAACTTTAGTTCTTAACAATTTATTTTAACAAATTTCAGATTACCTTGCTTCTATTAAACTTGTAACTGTTTTTTAGGACCCCTAACATTGACAGCTTGGCAAAAGAAGGAGTGAAGCTTACTCAGCATATTGCCGCAGCTTCGCTTTGCACTCCGAGCAGAGCAGCTTTCCTCACTGGCAGATACCCCATTAGATCAGGTTTGTCCCATTTTGAATTACAAACTTCTTTGCATGGTACTGAGAAACTAAAATAGCCAATAAGTACTGGAATAGGAGAACTGAGGCTATTTTCTCAACCTGAGGCAGAAAATGCACTGCTAGATGCTCAAAGTTTCTTGCCAGCTGACAGAGCTTTAGCCTTACTTTATAGGATATAGGAGATCTAAATAATGAAAATAAATAGGTATGGAGAAATACCAACAGCAGTAATACCTGTCACTTTCTTACTGCAACACAGCCTGCGGTGCACTCTGCCAGAATCCCTCTTGATGGTTATGTCTATAGGTAAGGGTTTAAAACAGGGTTCTCAAGAGAAATGGGCAAGTTCATTGCCAACATACTGCAGAAAGTCACAAAACTCTGGTGAAAATGGAGGTTGAATCCATTCCCCACCTTTCTAAGGTGCCTTACTGAGAACTTTATAGATATTCATCTCTCACTAGGTGATATATAGGAAAATTAGATGCCTACTTTTTATAACTAAGTGCAAATTCAGTGCGTATGTTTGGTGAACTGTCTCCTGCCTAACATGATACAGCATCCCTCTGAGTTAGGGAAATGAAACTATTATCTCCTAGTTTAGATTGTTACTCACAGATACTCGTAAAGTCAGAAAACAAAATATACTATATACAATCACCATTGATTTATTATCAATATTTGTGTTGCAATAAAACTTCTGAGTACCTGAAGTACCTAAGGCACACTACTGATAACAGAATGTGACTGCCTACCAGATAGGCTTTGCTTTATATCTTGTGAGGAACTCTGCTGGCTTGAGGTTGAGCTCCTGATGCAAAGACTGGCAGGAGCAGCTCAGGCTCTGCCAGCAGAGACAAAAAGGCTCACAGGACTGACCACAGGAATTTCTGTCAGGGATGGCTTCCAGCAACAGGTACCGAGCGCTGCAGTGGAACGCCGGGTCAGGAGGGCTCCCTGCTAATGAGACGACATTTGCCAGGTTGCTGCAGCAACAAGGCTATACCACTGGACTGATAGGTAAGGGAAGATGTTTTAACATGACCTTGAAGAATGAACTAGTTATATGAAGGGAACTTAGGGGTTGTTTTAGCACAGAATGTTCTGTTAGTCACAGATATAAATCCTCTCCAAAAGGTTGAGCACACATTCAAAGCAGACAACAGCTGCTTTTTATGTTTTGGGCAGGGATAGAGTAAGACATTGGTTTACAGCTTTTTCTCTTTACATATGGAGTAGGGACATGCTTGAGAAATCTTCCTCCTGAGTCTGGTGATCAAAATGTTTGTCAACATTGCCCAAAAGTTCACTGGATCTTTCGGTTATACCTTCTGTATGTTAATCTATGAATTGAAAGTTTGGAAGGGAGCATAATAAAGCCAGCAGTGAGTTAGAGTACCTTAATTCTTTGGTCCTCACTGAAAGGTAATGAAATCCTATCCTTATGTGACCCTTGTCACCTCAGTAGTTGAGAATCTCACAAATTTATCTGTTTATTGTCTGACCACTTGGGGATCACTCATTATGGTGTCCTGTTCACCTGATCAGGCACTGGTTTCACTCAGCATCCTTGTGCACAAGGAGAAAGTATTTACATTCTGTAGAAAAATTGAGTGACTCACCTAATTCCCAAAGAGACACTGACACTGTTACCTTGAGCTCCTTTTGAGTTGTTCACTGCAATGTTCTAATTTTTTTCATGCTTTAAAACCTTCAGGAAAGTGGCATCAAGGTGTAAACTGTGAATCCTTCAATGATCACTGTCACCATCCTCTCAATCATGGGTTTGACTACTTTTATGGAATGCCTTTAACACTTCGAAACAACTGTCAAAAAAATAAACCTCCAGACCTGGATGCAGCCCTTCAAGATAAGCTTTGGCTTTGCAGTCAGATAATTACCCTTGCTGTGCTCACTCTTACTGCTGGAAAACTGACTGGTTTGATTTCCACCCGCTGGAAGATAATTGCCTGTGTTACTTTGATGGGCAGCCTTTTCTTTATTTCTTGGTATTCCAGTTATGGCTTTGTGCAGTATTGGAACTGTATCCTGATGAGGAACCACGATGTCACTGAGCAGCCAATGAGATTAGAGAGGACTGCTTTCCTCATGCTGACAGAGGCAATATCATTTATCAAAAGGTCTGTAGTTTTTGGTAAAGGAGCTGGGATGTGCTGGGCACTTGGAATAGAGTACTTCTCACTAGTAACTATAACCGTATCATGAGAACTGCTTGTTTTTACACTTCATTCTACAAGCCTCATTTGTGTTCTTTTTCATAAACCCTACAAAATACTGAGATAAAATGTATCTGATGCTTGAAATTATTACATGTTAAAATATCAAAACACTTGAAATCTATTTTTATGGATTGAAATGGAAGCCAAGTAAGGTTGCTCAGTTTCTAGATTCAACATTTTCTTTCGCATTCTATATTTTTGTGCATCAAATGTCTTAAAGTACAGGGAAAGTAACTATTCTTCTCTTCTACTTTGTGAAAACAAGCATAATGAAAATTGTAGTGGCCATCTTAAAAAAGCCACACAAATATTAAAGTAAACGTGAGACTGTATCCAGTTGTATTTAATTAAAAAGTCAACAGAGTTGAGCATCTGATTTATTTAAGCATTGTGCAAATTCTGTGCCTGCGTACACACTGGAAATTGAAAATGATCAGTCTGAAAAGGATCTTTCTTGCCCACATTTCATGCAAAATGCCCACATTTCACACAGACACTGGGTCTAAACTAAATTCACATCTAGCGCATCTGTCATCAGTGAGGATACACTGGATGTGAATATAGTCTAGACCCAGTGTCTGTGTCTGTTCATAGATATGAAACCTTTCAAGATATTCCAAAGACACACACAAAATATTTTTTTTTTTTTCTTAAGAAACAGGCACGGACCATTCCTTCTCTTTGTTTCCTTTTTACATGTTCACACCCCCCTCTTTACCACGACAAAATTTCTTGGGAAGAGCCGTCATGGTTTATATGGAGACAATGTAGAAGAAATGGACTGGATGGTGGGTAAGTATTCGTCATGAAGGATATGTTTCAGACACATACACCTGTATATTTTAAAGCAGAAAAACTAATAAGGCCAAAATACCTACAGAAATGTAAGATATTAAAAACTTATGGGACATTGTGAAAGATTATTATTGAAACATTTTAAGTGTGTCTTGTTCTTTCCAATTTGTTAATAGAAACCTTGCTCTTTTCTTAAATTTAAGGAAAAATTCTGGATGTGCTTGACAAAGAAGGTTTGAAAAATCATACATTCACATACTTTGCCTCTGATCACGGAGGACACTTGGAGGCTCGGAATGGGTCTGCCCAGCTAGGTGGCTGGAATGGTATTTATAAAGGTAGGAAAACCATCGTAACTTTACATGAAGGTTAAAATTGGAAACAAGGAATTTGCTTGGATGAAGCTAGCAAAGCTGGAATGAGTTGCATTTTTAGCTTGAAATATAACTGAATAGAGTAACGGCACATTGTGTCAGGACTGGCTGCAGCAATTTATTCCTTGTATCCTTTTATATTCCACCTAAAATCAATGATTGACATAAAATCCAAATGGTCTTTCTGGTCTAAGAGGATCTCACTCTTCACCTCTTGCTCAGCCCTTTCTTCTGTGAACTATATGAAATATGAAGAATGTGAAGTCCAAAGCAAGCAAAGAGTTGAATCTGTTGGATAAAAAAATGTATTACTGCTTGTCTTTCTGTACACCCAAATGAAACAAACCGATGAAGAGGTTTGTGTTTTCCTCTGAGTTCCATGTGTTGATTCATTTTACTGCAGGCGGAAAAGGCATGGGAGGCTGGGAAGGAGGGATCCGTGTGCCAGGAATATTTAGGTGGCCAGGAGTACTACCTGCAGGCACAGTTATTGATGAACCTACAAGTCTTATGGATATTTATCCCACAGTAGTTCATCTGGCTGGAGGAATATTGCCACGTGACAGGTATGGAGGTGTTTACCAGAGGAGAGCTAATGACTAAAAATTGACTGTTTCTTATCATCCTTGGAGATCCCACAAATCCTTTGCCTCAAGCCTAGCCTGAGATTTTAAACTAGTGAGTAAACTCTCACAGCTATACACATAGGCGTGCATCTGGTCAGAGCAGTTATTCCTTCCAAAGACCTGGTGTCAGTTTCAAACACAGAAAAAATTCGGTGGCTGAGGTTGTTTTGGCACCAACTGACTTGATTTACAGACACTTACATGTACCTCCTAAGTTTGTAAAACCCATCTTGCTCAACAGGTTTCTTTAAGTTCCCTTGAAAGTCGCAAAATGTTAACAGTTAGGAGATCAGTATTGATTTAAGGAATAAATTACTTCTTTCTACCAAGCTCTAAATGTTGTTTATGTACTGCTAAATGAAATTAGTTGAGCCAGATATTACAAGAAATAAAATAAACTGAAAAAAAATCTAAAAAATCTAGGGATGTAAATATTGTTTTGGCAGTCTGCTGGCTGCTCTAAATCTATGACCAAATTATTCTGTATGCTCTCTCAAGCACTGGTGCAGCCAATGCAAAAGCAGTGCTAAGTATGCAGTTCACTGTCAGGTTTGCCCCTGCCTGACTGTGCTTCTCTCCATTATATTAGGGTGATTGATGGACGAAACTTGCTGCCTTTGCTGCAAGGAAGAGCTCAAAAGTCAGATCATGAGTTTCTATTTCACTATTGTGGGTCCTACTTGCACGCAGTGCGGTGGCACCCAAAGGACAGTAAGTATAAATGTTTGTTCCATGGTAACTGCAAAACATGAATTTTTTCCTCTTGCTAATTGACATGTTTCTTGTGTGACTGTTGTTTTTCAGTACTGTGGATAGCCAGAGATGTCTTAAAGCAATGAAGTTTTTCTAAGTAGCAAAGGGAGTGCCTTAAAGTGGGATGAGAATACAGGCAGTTTACTACCACACTGAAAATTCAATGTGGGGTTTTTTTTCATATTTATAGAGTTTTCCATCTTCAAAGTCAGTAGTCTACACAGATAATCTGATTTGTGGTGTTGAGGGAGCCAGGTCACTTCTCACTGTGTGAGAAGAGGTCTCCTTAGTAAATAGCTGTATTCCTATTGCTTCAGGGAACGTTCCATTTTTCTCTACAGCCTTGTAGTTGTGCCATAAGATTTCTTTCCTGCCAGGTGGAGCTATCTGGAAGGCTCATTTTGTGACCCCAGTCTTTCATCCACCTGGGGCTGGAGCTTGTTATGGAAAAAAAAATTGCCCATGTTTTGGGGAAGGCGTGACCCATCATGACCCTCCACTGCTGTTTGATCTCTCACGAGACCCTTCTGAAGCCAAACCTCTCTCGGCTGACACTGAGCCCCTCTTTGACACCGTCATAAGGAAGATTGGAAGAGCCATCGAAGAGCATCGCAGGACACTGACTCCAGTCCCAGAGCAGCTCTCTGTGTACAACGTGGTGTGGAAGCCGTGGCTGCAGCCGTGCTGTGGTACATTCCCATTCTGCTGGTGTGATAAGGAAGGTGACAGCACACAAATTTTGTGAGATGTGTGTCTAATGACATGTCCTGTGGCACTGAGTCCTCTGCTGACAGACAATAATTGTGTCTTTTCTTTCTCTGGGAAGCAAAGTGGATGAAAATAAAGAAAAAAAAAAAAAGCAATGTTAATCAGAAGTTTTCCCTTTCATTCTTTGCCACTGCAAAAGGTTTAAGGAAATCCTGGGTTTGCAGTTTTGCATGTAAGAGAAAACTGTAGAGGTACATGCCTAGTCTCTGACTAATGCCTGCTCAAGGAAGACAGTTGGAGAATGCTGCAGAGAGCCTAGTGTACACTGCTGAGCAGGCGGCAGTAAGAAATGCTAAGTTCACATAAAGCTCCAGATGTTTGCAGTTGTGTCTCTGTTGTCCACAAATCATGGTTGCACTCTATCCAAACATAGTAGTTTGAGTTGTTACTGCTTCCTGTACTGCTCTGTTGTCTCTGTAGAAATATTGTTGAGATGTTGAACAACACCTGAGATGGAGTGAATCTGATTTAGTAAGGGAGTGTCCTCAAGTTGTGAACCTGTGATTTGAAGCTTTAGCTGGGTAAAAATTACCTATATCACAGACATTGTGAAGTAAAAAATGTTGATGTGCAGTATACCTCTGCAACAGTTACAAAAAAGAGAGACACACTTTTCGGAAAGAGGTTCTGTTGAGTACTAATTTGGCAAAAGTAATTTTATTGCATTTAAGATGCTAATAAAAACGTTTTGGATTAATAGTTTGCACTGTTTCAATGCAAATCCTAGAAAAAACAAGGTTCTTCTGAGTACTGGAGTAAAAAAATATTCAGTAGCAGTATATATATTTTTACCAACTACAATTTGTATAAAGAGATCGTGCCAATACTAGTTAAAAACCCCACAAAATAAACCAAAACTAACAAAACAAAAAACCTGCAGTGCTGTTACCCTAGCCTGTCATCCTAAGAAGACAACTTTGCACTGCATTTTGCAGATTTTAGGGCTTTGAACTATATTAATGGCTGTATTTTTGCAGGAGCAGATGAAGTCAGAGTTCATTATAAGCATCCTGCTAGAATTCTAGAGAAACTGGTGGTTGCATTTAGTAAATGGAAAAAGATTATTGTAGTTTGTTTGTTGTTTTGCTTTTCCCATCAAATATCCCTGCAAACAGTGTAGTTGTTCAGCTAGTTTAGTTGGTTAAGACTTTTCTTCTTATCTCTTAGTGATTTTTTTCCAAAGTGTGGCATAGGAATGATTTTACAAAATTTTCTATGTCATTTCAATATTTATGTTTTTCGCTACTCTAAGTTCACTCAGAAAGCTTGTCAAAAGAAAAAGGGGCTAAATGAATGCCAGGGTTTGCTTTTAGTACTCAGACGTGCAAAAAGCCAGAAAGAAAACATCAGTATAAAGCACACAGTGACTCAAAATAAGTTTTTGCTGCCAGAGGATTTTCCTGTGTGAACAGGGAGTAAACAGCAGCTTCCTGTGCTCAGGCGCAGTGAAAAACTGGTTAGTTGAAGAGCAGGAAATACTGCAGAGCTCAAACTGCAGAGATAAAAATCATCTCCTCTCTGCTTCAGTGTTACTTCTTTACTTTTTTTTTTGTTGTTAGAAAAAGTCTTTGTTTAAAATTTAGTTCTGTTGAGACAATGAGTAATCACAGCTGTTATCTCTGTACCGAGTCACTAACACAGTGAGTGAGGAACAGAATGCAAGGTCTTTGCTTCCAGAGAGTTTTGTTAGCAGGAAAAAATGTAAAGGGGTGGGATTCTGGGTGGAGGGAAGGGGTGGTGGGTATCAGTTTGCATTTTTAAGTCATGCCAGCAACAGCATGGGCACATCCTCAGTAGTGAGCACATGCTGAGAAAGATGTAAATAGCCTAGAAAGACTGAAAACAAAAGTTTAGTCATACTTTGGATCAAAGCCAGGTGAAAATTAATGCTTATGTTATTGGCAGTGTTGAAAGATCTGCCTTTCCCAAAGTATGATGTAATTTGTCAAAAGGATAATTTTTTCAAGAAAAATCTTTGCACCAAAAGCATCAGAAGCTGTTAAGCAATCATACAAAATAAGTATTATAGTCAAATAGATATGAGTAAAAGTAGCCCCATGTGACAACTTACACTTCATTCAGTTATTTTTGTAAGTGCAAGGAGGTCAACAAATAAAAAACCTCCAGCCCTGGGCTTATATGAATCTGATAGTTTAAGCTGCTTCAACTTTCCACCTCACTGGCTGCTACTGACTTCTCTAGAACACAGTCTTAAATTCAGCAGTCACTGTATTCAAGTAAGTTGCAGAACCAAAATGTCAGCAAATAGAAAGAGCTCCTCCAAGTAGTTGCTAAGACCTTTTGAACTGTAAAATGTATTACAACAGAGTTAGGATCTGAAAGAAGGGAGGTGGAGAATAGATGTTCAGTTTTTGGGTGTAGGGGAAGAAAACACAATTTAGGTATGTCTACCTTTCTAGAAAATGCAACGTGAACAAAAAGACAACGTGATAGAAGAAAAGAGAGAGGACAATCCTTTTATCCCATCTGGAAGGCTGAAAAAGCTGTGTGGGAGAACCAAAACCCTTTATAGCATCTCTTGTTATTATTTATAGCATCTCTTTTAAAGCACTGAAATAGAGAAGTGAGAGACTTCATACAAATTTGCACAAAATAAACTGGATAGGGAATCTAGAAAAGGCAGTATCCATGTTGTACCAGTATTTCAAGCATAAGGACTTTGTACTCTGCCTGGAATTCATGTAAAACCTGCATAGCAGTTCCAGTTTGCTGGTTGTTGCTGGCAGGGATCCCAGGTGGTGTCCATGCTGGAGGGGGGGGGAGGGGGGAAGGGAGAGCAGGAGGAAAAGGAGTAAGTCCCAGCCCACTTTTCCCCACGCACTTCTTAGAGGATCAGGACTGCTCGGCACACCAAGGAGCAAGGGGGATTTCAGAACAAAAAGTATTGAGTCAAGGGTTTGTTTGTTTTCTACATGTAAAAAGGGGTTGGCCTTTTTTTATTAGTCCTGATGATCATTTATCATGGCTTACCAGCTTACAGAGGGAATTACTATCTGACATATTCTTGGATTTCTCTAAGAAATTTCTGATTTCTGGCGGCTGCTGTTTGATTTATGAATCAAGTTGGTTTTTTTCATTTAACAGCTAAGGAAACTGGACAAGCCCTAGGGTGCAGTACTGGGTTCATCACATCCTAGCGCTGTCAGTGAGAGCTCTACTTTCAGAAGGAATCAGAGCCTAAATGAGAAATGTGAATATGCATATATAAATTATGGGGTTTTTTTAATGTGTGGTACTTCTTCTACACCTTCAGTAAGAGCAATGCTTCTAAAATGGCTTGCAGTAAATCAGATGGTGCCACAGCCGATGGTATGGATCAAAGTATCATTTTAATACCACCAGTGCACCTCCCTAGTTCAAAGTTCACAGTTTTCCTGAGGAGCTGTACAAAGTCTCTGTCTAAATACTGACATGAGTGCTGTGACCAGCTGGCTGTGGTGCAAGAACCTGTGGGGAGAAAGTGGACAGCAGCAGAGCTATTGTAGCAGCTTTGAAAGCTTATCAACTCCCTGGGAACTCAAAGGATTTCTTAGGTGTTCAGATCTGTCTGGTTCTTTTGCTCCACTACAGCTCACAAGGGGTATGATGATCCTCTGCTACTCGGTATAGACTGAGAATATTTTCATTGCAATAGTTTTGGTTTAATCATGTACCACAAGCTCTTTAAATGCAATGCTGTCTAACAGTTGCTGGGAAGGCAGAGCTCAGACACAATTGTTAAAGCACCTTAAAGATATCACCACTATAGATGATGACCAGAGCCATCGCTCGTTCTTTATTCTCACATGCCTTCATGCACTTGCCGGATCATCACCCCAGCTCTGTCCTGTGGGACCACAGTTCATTGGGGTTTCAGGGGAACTGCAGTCAGGCTGTGATAGTGAAACACCACTACACTGTCATCTCAAAAGGATTTGAGATCCTAGTAATTAGTCCTTTGCTTTTCAAAGCATGATATTGGGCTTCAGGCATCGGCATCTGCAGTAAGGTCTTGCTTCAAACAGTCTGACTCAGCCAGTGGGCAGGAAGGATGAGCTGTCAGTAGTGTCTTTCAGGATCTTGCCAGTAGCAAAGGGAAACATCAACCCTACAGAAAATTCCATAACTGACTGCAATCAAGTTTGTTGGGTTTTTCTTGGTTTTTTGTTTGTTTGTTTAATTTTTATTTGTTTGTTTTATTGTTGTTGGGATTTTTTTTGTTGTTTGCTTGGGGTTTTTTCTTTTGGTGGGTTTGTGGTTTTCTTTGGGGGGGGTTGGGTTGTTTTTGGTTTTGGGGTTTTTTTTTGCAGTTGTTTTGGTTTGGTTTTTTGTTATTGTTGTTGTTGGGGTGGGGGGTGTGCTTTTTTTGGTGGTGGTATTGTTTTTGGTTTTGGTTTTTTATTTCCCATATTGTCTCAGCCATAGCCAAACAAGCAACCAGATGTTACCAGATGGAAAAATCATAAATGGACCCCAGGTTCTGACTCTTTTAATACTGTTCTCCTGGTCAAAATAAAATATCTGCAATTTTTTAATCTTATGGTTCATCCTTTGAAACATACAGGGAGGATTACACTCTGCTCTGGCCAGTTTAGTATTCCTTAGACATTCAAGGTAACACTGTTATCTATTAAAGAGGCAGAAAAAACATTGTCAGAAAATACTATATTTTCCTGTTGATTTTTGGAGGAAAAAATCCCACAAGCCTTTCATTAGTCAAGATGGAACTTTTCAATTCTCTGTGTTTAGAAGTGACTGTTTGCTTACAAATGGGGGTTGAGTTGTTATAGAAAGTAAATATTATAATTACTTTCGATCTGTTCCTTAATACAGCCGACAGCACTTTTGTTCTTGTGCTGTTTTGAAATGGAAAGACAGGTTGAAAAGTGGGGATTTTGCATGGAAAGGATATTTCAGATTTTTCTATCCCTTTTCACAATGAGGAAATGAATAGCACATCTAATTTAGCACAGTGTACACCATGAAGGTGAGCATGTGCCAATCCCCAGTGGAGCCAGTTTACATACTTCTGAATGACTGTTTGCACAATTCCAGTGCAACATCTTCTGAAGATCCCTTAGGCTATTCACAAGGAAAGGGAGTGCATTTCCCAAGCCATTCTTTTTCCAAAGAGACTAGGTGTGTTCTCTGTTTCAGCAAATGTAGAAAATCGCTTCCACTCATAAAGTTTGCCTTGTGAGACAAAAATAAATATTTAGAAACTGAAAGATTATTTCTAGATTTTTAAAGGTTGAGTACTTCTTTAAATATTCAGGAGCTCCATCTACTGGCAGTATTTGGTTGTTGTTTGCACCTATACTGAGTCCCCATAAAACTTTAGGAATAATAGTTTAAAGTCTGTTGTAAAACTTAAAATTGTTTTCTGCAATATTGCTTCTTTACTTTTACTTTTAGGAGCTGTTTAAACATTTGGCTAATTTTATGCTTGTTTCCAAGAACCTGTGGATCAAGTCCTACAAAATCTAATTTCTTACTGATACTGGCTGATGATTTTGGTATCGGAGATATGGGTTACTATGGCAATGACACAATAAGGTATGAAATAAATGATCTCTTCCAGGTGAAGTTAAGTAAAAAAGGCACTGATGACAGTACTTAAAAAATTCAGTATTAATTGATTAGTTTATCTAGATACACTTCTTTTCAAACTATGTACAAAATAGTTGCTCTACAGTAATTCCTACTGTAGTCATAATTATACAGGCATGCTTGAGAAACTTTCTTGGACTTAGAACTTTGAAATTGTTTCTGTGCACTGTATTTGTCAGGCACGAGTATAATGTACAAATTTCCAGAATGCCAGGGCTGAAATATGAAGAACTGAGATTAGAATTTAATATCAGTTAACAACTGTAGTAGGCTTTTTAGGAAATTACAGCTTAGACTATATTTATCCCTAGTGCAGTTATCAATCTGTATATAGATTGATTGAGAGAATGATTGTAGAGATATCCTGTCTTTGCTCTAGCCTATTATAGTCTTGGATATTGTGTTGTGCTGTATCTAATAACAGGCTCTTTTTCTCTATGCTACATGAGATTTTGATAAATATCTTCTCTTCCCCCCCCCTTTTTTTGATTATTAATAAAAATATATGTATCCATGGAAAATTAATTTCTAAGGAGTTAAGGTATCTCAAAAATATATATAACACAGAGCTTTTCTAGTTGCGTTGTAGGTAAACAGATTTTTGTAAATATGATTGTGATGTTCTCCACAAAACTAAGAGGAGTGGGATACCATGAACTTCTGTGTAACATGTTTTTATCAGAGATGGGATTTTTCTCTTTAGGACTCCTAGCACTGATGGCTTGGCAAAGGAAGGAGTGAGACTTACTCAGCACATTGCTGCAGCTGCTGTCTGTACTGCAAGCAGAGCTGCTTTCCTGACTGGCAGATACCCCATCAGATCAGGTTGGGCTGCTCGCTAATGGTTTGATGCAGTTAGTCTAGTCAGTGTTGATATTAAAAATCCCCTTAAATAAATAATTTTAAAGACTAGCTAATCTTGGGATTTGGAGTTTCAGTGAGATGAGAAAAAATAGAGATGACTAATGATTGATTTCTATGGGAAAATGCCCACATAAAGCACATATAATGTGGCTAAATGGATGAAAATCTAAACAGCACAAAGCACCTAGAGACAGAAAAATGAAGAAGAAAATTGTGCAAATGCTGTCTGTTTAGTGGCACCAAGATTATATTAAACGTAATATTTTTAATATCCTGGCAATTTTTTCACAGTGTAATGTGTCAGACTGTGGACTAGTTCTCAGTTTTTATGTTTTAAAACTGATTTACTTCAGCCATGTAAATTCATGACAGAAAACTTCAGCCACCGCATATGGCAATAGTAATCAGTGCAGCACCTCTGATGTGATTCTGATTTGTTCAAGGAGAAACATAATCCTGAACTGTGCATTTCAGAACTGTGTACCCCTGACTCTGTAAACCTTTTGTTCTATAAAAAACTTATTTTTTTTTAACAATATATTTTGAGAGAACTTTGATTGTAAGGCATTGCCTAATGTCCAGACATAGCTGTCTTCCTGCCATTTGTAGACACTCCAGCATAGCTGAGGCATCTGCATTGGGGTAGCATATAATGACACGGGACTTGGAAGAGACATAACTTTGGGGAATATTGGAATATCCCAGGCCATAGTAAGTGGCTTATAAAAAGGCACTTGGCTTAGACAACTGAGTCCCATTCATTAGAAAGCACAATCTGAGCACAATTAGAAAGCACAGATCTGAAATCTGGCTAGTATTTTAAAGACTATTATTCCTCTGTAGGCATTGCCTCCAGCACTCAACAGCAGGTTCTCTTTTGGAACGGGTGTTCCACCAAATGAAACTACTTTTGTCAGAATACTGCACCAGCAAGGTTATTCTACAGCACTTGTAGGTACAAGACAGAGCAACTTGTCTCCTTTTCGTTGCTTCTTATTCAAATTGGGCTGATTCTGTAAATACATTTCTTTTCAGCAAAATGTCTAGGATCAGTTAAACTAGATTTTCTTGTATGCACAACTTTCAAAATCAGGGTTTTTAGAATGCTACCCACAAGTCCCAATGTCAGTAAAGTATATCTGATAGATCCAAAATGAGGATATATGGAATACATAGATACACACTGCAAATGGATGTAAACTCAAAAAAAATAATCTTGTTTGCCTAGTCCAGATTGCTTTAAGATGAACAGAGATTTTTACTGATCTGTTAGAGCAGAAAAATATTGTCTGCTGATTGGTACTGAGACATCAGTGGTCTTAATTTTATCAGCTTCAGCACAGTGGTCTAAATTATATTGACTTCAGCAAAGTTTTTGACACTATCTCTCACAACACCCTCATAGGCAAACTCAGCATGGACTGGATGAATGGACAATGAGATGGATTGAGAACTGGCTGAACAGCAGATCCCAGAGGGTTCTTATCAGTGGTACAGGGTGTAGTTAGAGGCCTGTTACTAGTGATGTCCCCAAGGGTCAATACTGGGCCCAGTATTGTTTGATTTATTCATCAATAATGAAGATAATTAGGGGACTGAAGCATTTGTCTTATGAGGAAAGGCTGAGGTAGCTGGGCCTGTTCAGCCCTGAGAAGAGACAACTGAGATAGGACCTCATCAATATGTAGAAATATCTGAAGGGAGGGTGTCAAGAGGATGGATGAAGGCTCTACGCAGTGGTGCCAAGCAATAGGACAAGAGGCAATGGGCAGAAACAGATGCACAGCAAGTTCCACCTGAAAATAAGGAAGACCTTCTTTACTGTGAGGGTGACTGTGTATTGGATCAGATTTCCCAGAGAGGTTGTGGGGCCATCCTCACTGGAGATATTCAAGAACTGTTTGGATGTAATCCTGCACAATGTGCCAGGACAACCCTACTTGAGCAGAGGTTGCACCAGATGACCCACTGTGGTCCCTTTCAACCCTACCCATTCTGTGATATCTGGTGGCTAGATTTTCTGTTATTTAAGCATCCTGCTTATTATCACAGTTGGGATGCTAAAAGTCCCTTTATTTCTGCAAAAGGAAATTCTTCCGAAAAAAGCTCAAAGAATCCCATTTGCTTCAGTGGGCCTTGGATCAAAATACATGTCCAAAAAAAAAAAATCCTGTTAACTCTTTGCTAATTTTGACTGAACAGCAATTAAAGGCTGTGTGTTTCAAGCACATCTCCTTTTTAAACTCCTTTTGATGTAGTCAAAGTTGTAATGTGCTTAGTTGTAATTACTGTGCTTTTCACACCTCTGCTCAGCTCTGCACACTGAGGTGTCATTTACTTCCTAAATTGAAGCAAGTCTCAGTGATGTACTGACTTCACACACTACTCACTGCAGTCTGATATAGCTAATACTATAAACTACATTCACATACACAAGTACAGGACTGGTCATCAGTTCTCAGAAGTTATTTGTCCAGGTAATAGCTCCTAAGCCCATGGTTATAGACTGTCTGCCCTTCAATGTCAGGATAATTACACTGCTCTGTAATATGACTTAATTAAGGTTCATTATCAGTGTATTACATATTCTGATATATCCAATTGTACTGGATAATTAGAATGGCCTATTTCTACTACTCATTTTAGGACGAATATGGCCACATGGCGCCAACATATACGTCTTCTTCCTGAAATTTGTTCCAGGACTATGAAGGTCAGATAGAAATTGTGTGTAAAATAGTTCGTATTTTTGCACTTAGCTTTTTCTTGTTTTGTAGAATCTATGATTCTATGATTCTTTTGACACAAGGATTTCTTCAGTTTCTCTCCACCAGATTACCTGTTAATGCATGGCTACTTTATCATGTTAAAAATAATAAGCACCAACTATTGCAACCTTATTGGTTCTTTTTGAAGGATGTGTCTAAGCTGGGTCATTGCCCTACATGGAATTTAAACAGATAGGCGAGGAGAAGAAGCTGTTCTCGACAAAGTGCCAATGCATTGTTGCTCCCTGAATCTGTCCCCATTCCACACCAGCTCCTCCCTCAGCTGCACCTTAACTGAGCGGTACAACCATCCTCTTAGAAATACAGGCAGACACACCCAGGAGTTATGATGTTGGATTTAAGATCTTTATTTTATATTTTCAGGGAAGTGGCATATGGATGTGAACTGCAAAACTTGCTGTGATCACTGCCACCATCCTTTAAATCATGGTTTTGACTATTTTTATGGCATACCTCTTACCCTTGTGAATGAGTGTCAAGGCACAGATGACCCTGAACTGGCCAAGTCTTTGCAAGATACGTATTGGCTTTAC
>JAWWLV010000001.1:82384114-82412779 GCA_035041135.1 Platyrinchus mystaceus
TTACCCTTGTGAATGAGTGTCAAGGCACAGATGACCCTGAACTGGCCAAGTCTTTGCAAGATACGTATTGGCTTTACACACAGATGATCACCCTTGCAGTATTTACTCTTGTGATTGGAAAACTTGCCAATTTTTTCCCAGTAAAATGGAAAATAATCATCTGTCTGGCCATCTGTGGTCTCCACTTCCTCTCCTGGTTCTCCAGCTATGGTTTCACCAAGTACTGGAATTGTATCCTGATGAGAAACCATGATGTCACTGAACAACCTATGAACCTAAACAAAACTACTTCCAATATGTTGAGGGTGGCAGTTACATTCAACAAAAGGTAATCAACAAAAACGGCATCACATTTTAAGGGGGTTTAACAATAATGTCATTATTATGTCATATACCACTAGGTTGGGTAGCTGGCATGCTGAACTCTCCGTCCTAATGCTGTCCAACAATTCGTTAATTTCTGGCATTTTCCTACCTGTCAGCATCCAGCTGCTGTCCTTTGTCTTATACATCTGTCCTGGTTCTGGCCAGGAGAGGGTTAATTTTTGCAGTACCCAGGAGGCATTGCGTGGGTGTGGAGAAGATGTCTCTCCTGGTCGAGTAAGCATGGCAGAGGGAGCTGTCAGATAACTCCTGTTCTGAGCATTTCGCATGTGAATCACTCACATCTCTCGTGTACACTTTCATTATTAATATTGTTGCTGTTACTGTTCATTTTCTTATCTCATTGCTGCTTCCAGTAAATTGTTCTTATCTCAGCCCGTGATCTTTACCTTTTGTGCCTCCAATCTCCTCTCCAGTCTGCCGCAGAGGGGAGAGAAAGGGGGAAAAGGGGGCAAGCAGCAGTGTGGTTTGGAGAGTCTCAGTGGGAGCACTAAACTGAGTACCATTCCTAAACCATGACAACATCGCTGGTCAGTTCCTTGGCAAAAGAAAGATGATTTTTCTGGTGTTTGTGTTTTGTTCAGCTGATACAAAGAGGTCCTGGCCAAGGACTGTGCCTTCTGTCAGTAGGAACAGAAAAATGTTCTTAGACTGGTGAATGGACTGGTATAGAAAGTGTCATATGAAGTTAATATCTAACAAACAGAAGAGTGATAGTAAGTTCTGTTTAGTTTTGTGCTTGGGTCTTTTTCTTTTTTTCCAAAAGGTGTCCTTCATTTCTACCAGTAACCTCAACTGGAATTGAACAAACCACTAATTCTTTAAAAGTATTCATGTGTTAAGTCTGGGAACATCCTTGAAAAAGACTATGCTCTTTCTGTCAGGGTTTTGGGGTTGTGTGTTTGTTTTATCAAGGAAATTGGAGGTAAAATATATTCCTTCTATAAAACTTTGAGCATAGGTAATCTTAGGTTCCTAGGATATCCTACCTGGCCTGATGATGAAGGGATCACAGTTTCATTTTGGGTACAGTGTAATATCTGGCTCTTCCATGAGGACATTTCAAATGCTCAGTGGCATACATCCATGTTTAAGTTTAGGCAAGCAAGTCCTATTCTCCTTGTCTCTGAGAGTGTGTCAGTCTCTCGGCTACAACCTCTCCTAGTTGCTTTTTTAATGCTCTAACATGTCTAATTTGGAACATGAAAAAGAAAGGGCCCATTACTGTTTTGATCTTAATACAGAACAAACATCTTTGAGAGTGTTTTAAACCCCTCTGTCTCCCAAAACCTCAAAAGCAAAAAGATTTCAAAATAAAATAAAATAAAATAAATTTTGTTTAGATCACAACAATAATAATATTTATTGAGACAGTAACTACAATACCACTGTTATATTTTGCTTTGAGCGACAGTTTGAAGAGAAGTGACCCTTGTTTTATTTCAGAAACAAGCATAGACCATTTCTTCTCTTTGTCTCCCTTTTACATGTTCACACCCCTCTCACCCACCATCCAATCCATCTCCTCTACATTATCTCCATACAGGCCATTCCTGCTTCTTCCTTGAAACTTCTCTCCGGTAGTAAGTGTTGGTCTTGTAAGAGAGACTGCATGGAGGAGAGAATTTAGAAGACCGGAGGAATGCAAGAGAAACGAAGAAAAATTCTTTGTATTACCTCAAGACAATTTCAATAGAAATGCAGGTGGAAAGTCTTTGTCACTGCAGCATATTCAGAGCACTTCCCTATTTAATGCATCGGTTCTAACCTCTTCCATTTGGGACCACCTCAGAGCCTCCCTGGGACTGTATTCTCCTGGAGGGCAATCAAATATTATCCTAATTTCCCTCACTGCTCTCCAGAACTGCAATTAATTTTGAAATGTTCTTGCTGTCTCTGATTGGGAGCTGACAACCAAACTTGCCCCATGTTAATTTCCCTTCCTCAGGCACCAATTGGGGCTGCAACCTCTATTCTATCGACAAGTCAGATTTTGCTATTAATTAATTAATTAATTAACTATATTAACTGATATTTTATTAACAGATTTTTTTTCTCTTGGGCATGTTATAAGGGAATGTGGATAGTATTCTCATACTTGAGTTGAAGTGACCTTCAACTTAAGCTCTGGGTCAGAATGACTTCTCAGGCATCAGAGGGTGGAATTGTTCCTCTTCTGCCAAAAATGCTGCTTAGTAGTGGGTTGTTATATGTGCACCCAAGAAAGCAGTGTAAAATAAAGATATTAATAAGACTTATTTTTGAAGAATAGAATTTCCTTTGTAGTCATTCTACCGTTCTCCAGGATTTAGTGTGTTCTCTAACGTTAAAGTTACATGAATATTCTAAAAATTTAAAAACCTTTTATTATACATGCACAATGAAAATCTAGTATTTCTTATTCTTTTATCTTTTTTTTTTTACATTTCCCCCCCCTTTATCTAACAGATGGAAAAGTAATGGCAGGATGGGAAGTAGGAATCCGTGTTCCAGGAATATTTAAATGGCCAGGAGTGTTGCCTGCAGGGACAGTTATTGATGAACCTACAAGCCTTATGGACATTTATTCTACAGTAGTTCATCTGGCTGGAGGGGCAGTGCCTCAGGACAGGTACAGAGGTGGCTTCATAAACCATATTTGCTTCCCTTTCTTGATTTAAATAAAAACTGACTAAGTCATGCATCCTGACAGCCACAGGTTAAATTCTGATTGTTTCTAAACCAGGCAATTCTCTAACTTTCTTTCTGCATAGCCTTCCCTGTCTTGTCTGCTTGTATGGAAAAGGCAAAGGAAAAACCAGTATGTTTTATCAAGGGTTATTTAGCTAACTCAGTCCTCCAATCACCAAAAGGCAATGTGGTTGATTTGGGGCACTAGGATGACTGTAAAAAAAAACCAACAAAAAACTAAAACAAAACCTACAACCAAAGCCATCCTTTTTAATTTGACTTTTTTTTTTTAATGAAAAATCCACAGACTTTCACAAATTTGTTTGGTCCTGTTAGAGTATTAGGACAGGAAGCCTAGGAAGCCCAGTTATTCACAACTAGGGAAGGCGGAGCAAATGGCACATGACCTGCATTTTTCTGCCAGTACCAAAGAAGTAGATTCCTCAATAGTAAACAGCTTGTAGCATCTATGTTAGCCTCCTCTAAAGGACATGAGAAACCATAAGCGGCTAAGTCATTTCAGCAAAAAGCAAAAAAAGTACTGGTGGTGTGTAAATAAACAAACTCTTAGTCAATTCAGTAGATGGTTTGGGTTTGTTTGTTTTTTTTTTCCTACAAAGCCTGAATCTCACAGAGCTGTCAGTGACTTCAGTGACTTCCATTTTGAGTAGCAAAATTAAAACCTGTGGTTATCACTTCCAGAAAATTACAGGAGTGGTGACTTATCTCCCCTGGGCAGGACACATGAACTAGCTACTGTATTTGCAAAAACTGCGAGTAAGTGCTAATTCCTGATCTCTACCCATTCACACAATTAAAAATCTCAGGACTCATTAGCAAAAAAGTACCTTGGTTGAGAGTTGACACTTGAAATTCTAATGCTGCATACACAGAGTGGGTAGAGCTCGTGCTCCAGCTGCAGACTGAAATTCTTAAGCAGTCTGGTGACTCCCGTTCTTCAGGGTAATTGATGGGCACACTTTGCTGCCTCTGCTGCGTGGGACAGTTCGGCACTCCAGGCATGAGTCCATGTTTCACTACTGTGGTGTATTTCTGCAAACAGTGCAGTGGCACCAGAAGGACAGTGAGTATAAACATCCCCCTCCAGCAGATCAGAGATCATGTAATGACCTCTAGCTCACAAGAGTGTCATGTAAAAACATACATACATATATCTGGAGTAAGTTTATTGTCTCAAACTCTCAGTTCTTCTGCAAGTTGCAGAATGGCCTCATTGTTAGCTGTCCTGCCTTGCCTGGGATGAAGGGTTTTGCTTCCTGGGAAGCATAACTACAAGAATCCCCATTTTGTTGCAGCGTTTGTATCATTTTTGATGCAAAAGCATGCGGGATCAGATCTAGTGTAGGATTGAAGCAAAAGGAACTGTGCATTGAAGTTCTTTATGTTAAGCAGTAGTTTCTTTCTTTTTATTAGTCCTATCTTATTTCATTTTTTTCAGCTGCGGCATTAGACAAGCTGTAATGCTGCAGTGCTTTACTGAACTTCCAACAAGCACCCAACAAGCACCACTGGAACTAGACCATCTTTTAAGATCCCTCCCAACCCAGACGCTTCTGTGGGTCTATGATCAGCAGAGCCAGGCCCATAACCTAGCGCATCAGACAATCCGCCTTGGTTCGGGGTTCTCTCCCGCCCGGCCCCGGGAGCAGCGGGGGGAGCCGGGCCGGGGAGACAGCGCGACTCCAGGGGGCAGCGCGGCACCGCCGCCGCCACAGCCTTAGCGGGGAGCTTGTAAACAGCAAAACAAAGCAAAATGAAACGAAACAAAACAAAACCCTAACCCTCCCGGCCCTTCGGCGCAGTCAGCCGCTTCGTGTTTCGTTTTCACACCGCGAGGCGCCCCGTACGAAAGGCCGCCCGCAGCTGCGGGAGAGCAGAGGGAGCGTGGCCGGCCGCCGGTGCAGGGGTGTCGTTCCCAAAGCACCGTGGCTGCTCATGCCCTCCTGGAGCCCCCACCCTGTGCTCCTGGCCCATCCCTGGCAGAAACCTCAGGACTGCCGATTTAAACCTCCATCCCCATGTACACAGCAGACCAGTGAGTTAAGAGACCGACGATTAGAGGAGGAGAGCACAGCTCTTAGAGCTGCCGCAAGAGATGCGAGAGATCAGTTCACCGATAGACTGGTGGCAACCTGACCCCACACCAAAAAACTACCAGTAGGTCCGGGCTTCATCACATCAGTTTCCTCCCGAGTAATGCAAACGGACAAAAGGAAATGGCCTCAGGTTGTTCCAGAGGAGGTTTATATTGGATATTAGGAAAAATTTCTTCATGAAAAGGTTTGTTAAGCATTGGAGCGGGCCACCCAGGGAAGTGTTTTTGTCACTATCCCTGGAGGTATTTAAAAGACGTGTAGGCGTGGCACTTGTGGACATGGGTTAGTGTTGGACTTGGCAGTGCTGGACATGATGATCTTAAGGGTCTTTTCTAACCTAAAGAATTTTGTGATTCTACAATCTGACCCCAAGCACAGTCACTTGTTCACATTACCTAGAGCAGAACAGCAGTCAGAAACTCAAATGTTCTATGTCTCTAAATCAGTCACCATTCTTAGAGATCTCTCTTTGTTTCTTTTTAACACACATTTTTTTTTTCAGAAAACAGAAAGTTTCTGGGCAGAGAAAGCTGTGTCTGACTGCTGGACTCCTGGAGAAAACTCCTGCTAGAAGAGTCATGCCACATTTCTCTACTAAAAGGCTAAATACATACTCCAACTCGAGTGCATTTGAAGAACTGCTTTTCGATTTGAAGGATTACTATTCTCCTTACCCAGCTTTCATCACTTGTTCTTCTAAACTACATAAGTTCTACATAAGTAGCTACACATACTTATGCAGATGCAAGATGTATTTGGTGCCATTTCATGATCCTATGAAGTCACACGCACAGCTAGATTTCCTATGCATGCCTTTCTACAGTTTTTCCCATTGAACCTCAACTGCTCATGACAACAGTCCTGAAAACAATGCAATGTTCTGCATATGAAAGACTAGCTAATCAAATATGTGGCTCGGCTTTCAACCAAGATATAAATTTTGATTCTTTGTTCCAACTGCCATTTCTTCTGACTGGGCTGACAGACTCTTTAGAGGGTTTTAGCTCATCTGCAAGTAAATCAGTCATTTTATGTATTTATTGTCCGTTTACATCTGTCTGTTGGTCAGCCTAGATATGAAGCCATTGCATCTTGATGTCACCCAGTCAGGATCCATCCTTTAAGCCCTTCACTGAAGCCAGAAGAATCCTTTGTTTATAAGTTAAAGAGTCCTTTCCTTTACCCCAGCACAGTAAGTCTTATTAGTGACAGTACATTTCTTTCTGCTCATTAAACTGATTGATTGTTACCAGATGGGGTTGAGAGATGTTTGTACTGAAGCAGCAGGTTTCCTTTCCCTTGGACATATTAAATTAACATGTTGCCCTAAAATTCACATGCACCTTCAGATTCTGTCAGAGCCACTTCAGTAGAAAATGGCATATCCCTGTTTGCCTCTTGGAGATGAGTGCAACCCCCACTGCTTTTATCAGCACTGATTTCTGCCACCTTTTTTTTTTCTTTTATCCTTCTGTAACCCAATTGTCTGCTCAGCTCACCAACACAGGTTAATTACAATCAGCCTCTCTGTATCCTTCAAAATGAACTAACAAGGACCCGGCTGTCACTCACTCTGCATTTTCAGTAATTATTTGCAGCTGTGAAAAGTGAATGTTAAAATTTAGCAGCATCAGACACTCTACACTCAGTACTCCAAATTTTCATACAGTGTATAAGGAATTCAGGCCAATTATTTATAGAGAAGAAAGACTAGTTAGTTAGTTTTTTTCTGAACATTGATCACATAAATTCCTACTTACAGCTAGATAAGCCTCTCCATCTTATTTACCTAATAAATGGTTATTTTACCAATATCACAACAGCACTCCAACTAAGCCAGATACTCAGAAAAAATGCCTGTCCCAGAGTGTGCTTATTTAACTCCTTGTAGCAAGCATCTGTGCTACCTGACCAACAAACAGAAGACCCAAATCCCATGCTCTGGGAACCCTATCAAAGAGGATGCTTGCATTTTTGTCACGAGACAAATGTCCTTTTAGTTACAAGACAGGGATAATCTGAAGGACGTGGAGCTCATCCAGCCAGCAGCAAAGCACACACTCCAACAGACCTAAGGAGTATCTGTCTGTCCTTAGTAAGCCGTCAGAAAGTGAGCCCAATCAACCTTCATCATCTTTTCTCTCACTATTTCAGAAATGGAGATATCTAACATTTAGAAATGTTACAGAATTATTATGCCAAATCATTTCAGAACCATTGAGACGTCATCTCTGCACAGAAGTGCAGAAGCATAGGTTAAGCAGGATGTGGAAACCACAGGGTGAAAATAAATAGATACACAGCCAGCTAGCAACTAGATATTTTAAACTAAAATAGTACCTGAGCCTTAATATCTGTTATTTGTTTCCCTTCACCTTTTCAGAAGTTTTAAAATTTATTAACAAAATAGTGTTCTAATAGTGACAAGATAGAGATGAAAGAATAAAGCTGCAGGCTCCAGACATAAAGAACACCTCTGGGGACAAAAGAAGAAAGGAAGGAAAGTTCAGCTGATTCCATTGATCAAAAAAGAAAATTCCATGTAGGGACAATGCAGTTGTCAGCTATTTGCGCTCACTGGATTAGAGAAGTGGCTCCAAGTGTTAAATGTCCCCTTTCTTCTTGTCTCCTTCTTTCAGACATAGTACCTAATTGCTGTCTTCTTGCTGAGCACAGAATTACCTCTGAATTAAGTGTACTGTATTCTAAATGTAGGGTGAGGAATAGGAGAAAAAGGAGGAGGAAATGAAGTGTGCTGATGAGCTGCATTCAGATTTAGTCTTAGGCATTTGCATTTTTTTCATTACAAGTTACAGACCTGTGCTTATCCTGTGGCCAGTGCAAGAGCTTGATGATGTGCAAGCTCTAAAGCTGCAAACTACCTGCCTTCATCATGTTAACTCAAAAACTAGACTCCAGATTTTACTCTTTTCTCGGTTTGCAATTACCACCCTATTTGAAAGTGTCTTGGAACATGAACATGGAAATAAATTGTGATGAATTTCTGTCCAGGTGTACTTCTTCACTCAGATATACAGAGGCAGCAGAAGCACCTACAAGTACTTGCACCCAGAAACTGGGGACTGCATTCTCCACTTTCCCTCCCCAAGAGGCTTGTAGAGTTTTAAAGGGACACAAAAAAGTGTCAGACCTGCTCTTTATCCAAGATATTAGGCTAACCATTCACATTCTGTATAGGGCCCTGCACGTACCCAGAGCCAAAGTGTTCCCATAAGCCACAAAGAACATCTTAATCCCAACAGCTTCCACAGGACCCCTTCTCCATATGTGACATAAGCTTGCCCTACAAATGACAAAGCAGATGACTTAAACATGAACCAAACTTTCAGGACACGTCCCCCACCCCTCCCAATTCCTTATGCCATTAAGATGTTTAAATGTGCTTCTTCTGTGACAGGTGGCACCGTGCGGAAAGCTCATTTTGCTACTCCAGTATTCCAACCAGAAGCCTCTGGAGCCTGTTTCAGAAGAGGAATTTGCCCATGTTTTGGGGATGGTGTAACCCATCATGACCCTCCACTGCTGTTCAATCTCTCACAAGATCCGTCTGAGGCAAATCCTCTATGAGCTGACACTGAGCCCTTGTTTGACACTGTGATGAGAAGAATAAGAAAAGCTGTGGAAGAGCATCGCAAGACACTGACTCCAGTCCCACAACAGCTGTCTCCTTACAGTAATATATGGAAGCCATGGCTGCAGCCATGCTGTGGGACATTCCCATTCTGTTGGTGCCACGAAGAAAATAACAAAGCAGATAGCATAGTTTAATACCAAAATCAAAGTTAGCTTCTTTAAAGAAGTTGATAGTTTTCACATTTGCATGACATTTACATTCATAGAGGAATTATAGATATGGGTAAAATTACACTGGAATAACTTAAAGAGATACTATTGAGGTTTTTTTGTTCAAATATTTTTAATACTCACAGAAATTCATTAAGCCTGTAGTTCAAAAATTAGGTGTCACCTGTAAAATCTACACCTCAAGTGCATAAATCTGGATTAAATACCCAAATAAATAAAAAAAAATATTTCTTTTCTCAGTGATTTTCAATTCAAGCAAATGATGGCTGATAAGAAAGTAAACTTTTCATTGCAGATGCTTGTACAGGAAATATGCTTATTAAGACAGCAGTACTAAGCCCAAAAGGGTATCCCTATTCAGGGCTTATCTTTTTAATGAAAAAAAACCTGTTGCACAAAAATGAAATTATGATGACAGGGAAAAAAAAAAAAAAAGAAAAAAATAGCATATTTTATTTGGAAACACACCAAAATGCATTTGCCTCTCAGAAATAAACACATACTAATTTACAGCAATTTTTTGCCTCATCTGTACATTCATTTTTCTATCATGTAAGAATTCCCAGGGAAAACCAAACTGACAAGTATGTTTTAAAAATTAGATAGCTGAAGTTAGCATCTCAAGATCAGAAGCAAAGTACCTGGCTATTCTGAAAAGATAAACCACAATTCTTACCAAAATGCATTTTCTATGTAGTTAAGTCACTTGCAAGAGCATTGAAAATCATCACCCTTGAGAAGATAGGTCCCAAATTTCACAATCTGAGGCCAATTGTTAAGCTGCATGTCCCACTTGAGTGCCAATGACTCTGATTTCATATGAGGGCCATGAAAAATGTACTTTGGTTTGTGAGAAAGCACTTTGTTTTCAGTAGGAGGTGTTAAAAAAAAAAAAATTCACCTCACACACTAATCACTTCTGTGTACAGGTCATCTTCTCCAAGCCAAAGAAGCATCAGCACTCTGTACAGTCATTAAGGAAAGGGAGGGGATTAAAATATGTAATCCTGTCTTGCTGCCCTCAGGTTAAATAAATTCATCTCGCAATATGTAATCCTAACCATGCTCTTGCCAGGTTTCGTGTCAAATCCGAATTTTAAGTGGAGGTTTCTGTATTTTTGCCTTCAGAAAAAGTAGATTGCAGGCAAGAAACTCAGATTCAAACTTCTAAGCCTTTCTGAACACTGTATGTTCACTTGTACCACACAGCTAAAGGTCATCCAGATTTTAAAAGTAACAAAGGATGGTAAGAGCTGCAGAGCAGGTACTTCAGGTGACCTATTTCCTTAAAGCTAGCAGACTTGCAGAGCCACAGCAGTGCAGCTCTGTTCAGCACCAAGGTTGCCTCTGTGTCAATGTTTGCCTTTTAGAAAGAACAAGAAATAGGAAGGCCCGCAGCAGGTCCCTCCCTCAGTTCTTGAGCTGCCACAGCAGATCCCAGCCCTTTCACCAGCCTCAGGACAGAAGCAAATGTATGTCTGGACTATGCACCCTTTGCAGTGTTTTCAGAGAACCTCCTGACTTACACCTCCAATGTGGCAGGTCAGCAGTGTGGTAAGTCACTGCTGTTTTGCTCTAAACATGGTTGTGACCATGACGTAACACCAAATGCAAGTCTCCAAAAAGCTGACTGGGTATTTTTTCAGGTTATTTCCCATTTCATCTTTCCTCTAAAAGGTCACCAAGAAGGTTATGTGGAAAACATATAAATCAAAGGGCACTTATGACAATGAACTGATTGGATGAATCAATGTTACACTTGACAGGGGCATCTAAAAATACATTTGTTCTCACTGCTTGATAGCATCTAAATCCACATCAACATTACTAAGAACTTGTCAGAAGATTTGACATTTTCCTGTGTCTGACAGGGACCAAAACCAGAGCAGCTGCATTTCACTGGATTCATGCAGGGAGAAAAGAGCATAAAAGACCATGCATTTTAAAGCCAGTTTGGCCGATTCAGAGATGGAGGACAAATCTTACTGCTTAGTGGGGAACAAAACCAAAAGCTGTTCTCTAGAGTCAAGCCAATCAGTTCAGTAGCATCTACATTGTCAGTTAAACACAAGGATAGGCTTTTTCTCAGTTCACCTCAGTGCCTTCCCCACTCACCCACTCCATTAGATTAGATATCAGGAAAAAGTTTTTCACCCAGAGGGTGAAACCGGAATAGGCTTCCCAGGGAAGTGGTCAGAGAAACAAGCCTGAGAGTTTAAGAACTGTCTGGACAATGCTCTCAGGCACATGGTGTGACTTTTGGAGAGTCCTGCATAGGGCCAGGAGTTGGATTTGATGATCCTGTTGGGTTCTGTCCATCTCAGCATATTCTGTGATTCTGTGATTCATACACAAGAACATGCCCAGTCCCACACTAGGTTATGACAAGAGCTTTTACCGGGGGATGGGAAGGTGTTCAAGCACCCACTCAGCATGTGAGCATAGAACTCTAGAAAGCCAGACTAGGAAGGCCAATACATCAGAAAAACCCTAAACTCCATTTCCAAGCACAGTGTGAAAAAAAATCACCCTGTATAAATGTAAACATTAAACATTTGTGTAACACCTCATTCTTCTGAAAGTTAAATTTGCTAAACTGCCATACAGAGTCAGATGCTAAGGAGTCACGTAGATATCCATGTTGCCTTCCTGACATCCAAACATAAATAATTTTATCTTGGCTGGCATCTGTGGAAAGCCAGAGGGGCTTTCAGGCAGGAGGAGGACAAATTAGGGCTGGCAGCATAGAGTAACTGGCTTTTGTTAACTCACTGTTAAGAAACCCCAACCAGGCAAAGAGAAATGTGCTTTTCCCATACACAGAGGGAGAGGGCAGACAGGGCACACAGAGGTGATCTGCAGGCGACAAGGAGAACAAAGTAATGGAAAATTGGTGAATAGGATGCACATCACTTCAAAAAACATGAGGGACAGAAGAGAATTTCAGTCCTAATTTTCAGTCCTAAACTCCTTTTACGGCCTAAATCTAAATGTATCTTAAAATATAAAAATTTTGAGGAGGCAGTGGTAAGCAGGGAAAGGAGGTTAATTATTTCACCCATTTCATGCAGATCCTAGCCAGGAGTGGTTGCAGATCTCTTTGTCTGTATATACTCTAACCAGATCATATAAGATCTGCACAAGCTATTATGCTGATCTCCCAGCAACTGTATATTCACCATAAATCAGGTGAACCCAACATCACCCAAGTTATCCTCATGCACACTTTCACATAAAATGCATTAATAGGGAAAAGAGCTGTTAAAAAGACTGCTTGAATAACACTGGAAGGAAGAAACTCTTAAATCGGTTCCTTAGGTTTGCTTGAAAAGTCATCTATAATGATCTTTTGCAAAATATATTAATATTAGAATAAAAGCTAATTTATATGCTTTCTCCCTTCTTTTCCTTTTTAGGAAGGAGCAAGGACTACATAAAAATGGCCTGTTGGGAAAACCTGAGACAACTGATCCATCTTCAAGCTAGTGTTAACCATACCAGAATGTGCCTACACATGGTTCAATATGCACACCATAGAGAGGGGAGTATTACTCTGTAACAAATTAAGTTTGTTTTACTGGAAGAGCTGTGGCTGTACTGTGTAAATGTTTGACATTCACGTTTTATGAAGCTGACTTCCACTTAAATTGTTTGATCATTATTAAATGACATTTGGAATTGTTGCATTAGACTGACTCAACAGAGTAATTGTCAAGTCTCACAAGAGTGAGACAATAAGCTTCTAAAAACCTTCACTTCACCATGTTTAAATATTAGACACATTGCTTTGCTCCCTGCTGGGACTCAAGGGAATGCCAGCATGTGGATCACAAGATCCCATCATTTAAGGATGCGAAATAATTGTTTAACAAATAAACTCAGAAAAGTAATTTGAGCTCAAAGCTCATCCAGCTTGAAATCCTTGAGGACTCTGAGTATATTTGAGAAGCATTTACATAAATGACCAAAAGGAAGGAGTAAATACTAAAAAAACTTTTGCTCACTGACAGATTGTAGGTTAAAATACACACACACAGGCATATATATAGTACTGAACTCAATAAAATACTGAAGATTTTTTAAGAATGTTGTGATTGTAATGTTAAGTCTAATCAAATACATTAAAAAAATCAAATTTATTCAAAACCTGGCTTCTTTTGGATTACCATACTACTGCATCATTAAGATTTTTTGAAAGCAAGAAAAAAACATTAAAAAAAATCTCAACTCCCCATGTTGAAATAAAAGGTATTATTACAGGATCCAAACAACACTGACTTCTCTGCCATTTGTCTAAAAATTGTAAGTAAAAGGCTGGAAAACAGAAAGAATGTATGGAGGTTTAAAAATTTAAAAAAATAGTCTCTAAACAAAAGATAAAACAGCTACCCATCCATCACATGCAGTTAGTTCTGTTCCAAGTATTTAATACTATGAGAAGGCTTTGAATATCTTATTGCTCTAAAATTAAACAAATAAACTGTTTCGTGTATTTTTCATTGTTCAGAACACTGTACAGTGCCATAAAATGGAACAAACACTTTTCCAAGGCAGCTAACATCATACCATCCTGAAAATCCTAAAATAATCACCACTCAGAGGTTGGCTGTCTTGGAATTTTACTTTTTTTATCCATCCAGTTTGTTGAATTTGAAAGGGCTCTGACAACAGTCAAAGTAAAATTCAGGAAAAAAAAATTGCAACTATTTCCCCCCCTTATTCATAGTATATGATTTTCAGTTTTCTAACTATTATTATTTATGATGTTTGAGTCAAATAGATATCACTGTACTTTTTTTAAATACCTTTGATATGATTATGTTATGATGTTATTACAAGTTGAAAGTTTATACCAGGATGCAAAGTAAAACTTGAATGTCACCCCTTTAACTGGCAGGACCAAAGAAATTGTTATTTATGAGCCAGCCAACTTCAGATGAACAGAATATCAGCTGAAACATCTTGCAATCAGTACACTGACAATGCAGACTACTTCAATGACCACTAACTGACGTGTATTTTTTCAGGCTACTTAAGAATTTACTACTATGCATTTAATCTCATTTAAAAGGCTGATTAAAAAAAAAAATCAAACTACAGAAATAAAATCCCAATATCACAAGAAAATTGGTGGGGAATTGGAACGTGAGATGTGAATTAATGAGATGTGACTTAAGAAAACAGGCCTATCTCATGTTATTTTCAAAGTCATAGGAATCAAAACAGTTTAGATTAGGAAAGCAACAGAATCACATCCATTAAGGAATAAGCAGGCATGCTGCACACTTGTTGCTGTTGAACAACTAGATATTTACAGGAGCACACAAACATATATTGCCACCTGCTACTAACCCAGCCTCCCATTCATGGACAGAAAAGTCAAAGTGAAAAAAACCACAAAACAAAATGAAACAACTAGGCATTTTTTTTTCAAATATCAGCTTCAGAAAAACAACTGTGAGCTGAATGAACTAGAGAGACAAAGAAAACTTCTTATTTACGAAGAATAACCCAGTTGGAAGAGTCCTCACAAGACACCAGGCATTAAGAAAAGTGATATTTCAAGAACAAAAATCTCCTTTTCTGTGGGCTAGGAAAGTGCATTAATCCACATGTCTAACCCACACTATCTCCTGTTTATACACAAAGAACACCCAATAAAATTGTTGTATGGCAAATAAAATTACCCTGCAAGTCAGGCTATGAATAACTCCAAGCACATGACAGAAGCAGTATCAGCATGTTCTCTTTTAAACACAAGCTGTCCTCTTTAAATACAGTCGGCCACACAGCAATAGGTCATGGTCTGGCCTTGTTTCAAGAGGAATAGTGCCACCCACCAAAAAGCCTCTGCTTCTTAACTTTCTTCATCCTAAAAATGCTTGGGGCTATTTCCACAGTTTAATGTGGAAAAATTCCAGGTAAAGCTTGGTAAGTTTTTTCTCCTCAAGTTATGTTTCGACTTAGGTAACCTCAGCCCTGTGATTCATGGCAGCATGCAGCCCATAACACCCCTCAGACCTGCCTGTGATCTCAGGATTTCAGCATGACATCCATAAAAGCACAGAATGCTGCCTGAAGCACAGGACTTGCAAATTCTGGAGTCACATACAAGATTCTCCCTTCTCACACGTTGGTGACGACAGCTGTGTGCTAGAAGCCACTACAGCACTACATTATGTGTAACTAGTTCAACTTTTTTTTAGTGTGAAGACAGGACATAAAAACTTGGGCAGGGCCTTTAACAGCGTCCCTTTTCCATGAAATACAATAAACAAAATACTGTTGTGCTAATTCAAGAGATCCTAAACATTATAATTATGTATGTCTGTAGAAATAATTATAAGTCTAACCTTTTAATTCTGCTCAGCAGGTAATGCTAAATGTCTCAAAAGCAATTAAATCAAATTTAAAAAAATTAAAGTAACTAGTCAGTCACAAATAATAATCCCTGGCACAGTGTAAACAACCTGTAACAAACTATCATCTGATAAGTACATGACCTCATATGTCTTTTCCATTTCTTTTATTTCCATTACATTAATGTACATTCTTTGCAAAACATTGTATAAGCCACACAGTACCATTTTACATACTAACAGTTTGACATGTCCAGTGACAGCTCCTTTTACTACATACACCTATTTAAAAAACCTTTCAGTTACTGATTTCACATCGGTAATTTTTCTCCCATAATCTAATTAATATGCCCAGTAAGATCTAATTGTTACTGTAAAAAGTTCAGCATGAGTTCACACTGCTGACTAGTTTTATAGTCTTCAAAACCTGTTTGAATTATGTTAGCAACAATGCTTATGAAACGGAACTTTCTCAGAAGTGCAGAAAGATCACAAAGAAACAGGGCTAATCAGCAGATCAAATGCCACGTGAGTAAGAGGACACTGCAGCTGCTGCCATCTCCACACAGTGCTGCACTGGGCCACAGCACCAGGAGGTAGAATGTACCTACCTGCGCTAACGTGTGAAGGTCACCTACCCAGAAAGGCTCAGGCTATCGAGGGTCCCCAGGTTAGTCAAAGAGAGGTGATTCTTCCCCATTTTTCTGTTTCTCTAAAACATCTAACTTAACCTAGAAGCTTGAATGCAGAAGACACGCCAATGAGATTCACACTTTAAGAGTGCTTAGAATAAATGAGAGCTAGATAAAAATCAGAAAAATCCTACAAAAGTAAAGGCAAATCCACTATTATGAATATTAGAAAGTAATTCTAAGATACTCAAAGATATGGTTTTCTTCTTTTAAAGGACTTTTTGTCTCTTTCATTAATTTCCTAATTTGTGCAAGTTATTCTCTGCCCCATCCTCACATTCTTTTTTGATGGAGGAAAAAGAAATAAAAATTTCTTCTTCCCTCCTATCCTGCTTTTTTTTTGCACTAACATCTATGGTGATCCCTTTTATGCATAATGTAACAGTATTTTTAAACAGAATTCCCAAGTTATTTCATTATGTATATCTCTACCAAAATTGGTGACATATTAAAACCAAAATGTTTCAAGTCCTGCATCATCACTGCAGAATTTTTATTCTGATATTGAGTGAGGTTACAGATAACTGTGTCAAATAAGTTACCATATTAGCATGACTGTCAAAATCCTTTCTTTCAATGTTTTTTACTTTGAAAGAAAGTACTTTTTCTTGTTTGTTAAGACAAACTCGCTGAGATGAGTCAAATTTAAACACTCAAATTCACAAAACAATGCCCCATAATTAGCCTTAATAAAATTGAGTCTCATCAGTAGATTCTTTCTGGAACAACTCTCACAGATTTATTGGTTCTCACACACAGCTATTGTTTAAAATATCTTCAAAGAGCCTGTTTACTAAAACAAGTGCCAGTTGTGTTTTCAGTTGCACTCAAATTGCCTGTAATATGGGGCTATCATGCTGAGCAGGAAGGAAGCCTTTTTCAGCTGCAGTTTGAAGTACTGTAAACAAATTGATATAAAGCACCAGAAGGTTTACACCGTACCATCCACGTTTCTTCCTCTGACTACACAACTCAGAATACTCAAGTAAAGCTAACAATATTTTATAAAGCAACAGTATCCTATAGCAACAATATAAAAGGTTAACATACATTACCAGGCTGTCTTAGGAGTTTTAAACCACTCTTCCTTACACTAGTTATAAAGCTGAGCATCTTCCTATAAACAGACAAACACAGAACATCCACTAGTGATCTCAGATGAAGTCTGAAGTTCCTCTAATCCTAATCATATTTAAATTAAGAAGGTTTGTTGCAGACTCCTATGAGGACAGGATTTCATCTCCTCACTTTTTTCTCATATTGATGTCTACATCATGGTTGCCCTTGAAAGCATTAATTTGGTTTCTGGAACAAGTCTTTTATTTAAATAGTTTTATAGCATCTTTAAGTACTTCAGGAATAATCTCAGTCTGGGAAATAAACTCAACTTCCAACATGTTTCCCACTGTTTCTGCAGAATGCTATGGGAACAGGGAAGAGTGATAAATACACAAGATCATACTCAGAGCTTACCATTCATTATTCTTTAGAAGGCACTATTGGAGAACAATGAAGATGAGACAAAAGTAACAATAAAGATGAGGCACACATCGGTTAAAAAAGAAGAGTCTGTATCTGTTAATCTCCTCCAAGGATCTATGAGGATCCATAATAACCTCTGGTGTCAGGTAAACTGTTAAGATAGGCACGAATTCAAGAACTGCATTTACAGAAGAAACATGTATCATGATGGCCTTTACAGTACACTCTATCTTAATGTAAAAATGCATCCAATTTCTTTTTGATATGTTCGAAAGCATCTTTCCCCATATAGTCCATGCGCCCTTCCTCCCATTTTCTCCGCTCATCTTCCGGAATTGTTTTTGCTGGTTTGAGGTTAATAGACAGCTCTGAAACAGAATCTGCAACCTCGTTCTGTGGGAAGAAGCAGAACAGTGGGAGAACAGTCAGTTGGTTGTTCTCATTTCAGTGTCGTGATGTTAAACCTTAAACGTCAAACTTCTGCATTGTACACGCCCAATTAAAACAATAAAACAAACTACTCAAACATCCATTCTTGTTTTGATAATGTGAGATCGTTTTCCCATGATTTTACTACTTTTCATAGCATCTTTCAACATATCAAACTCTTATATTACTGATCTTAACTCAAACCTTGGTATACGCAGCAACAACGCAATAAAAATTTTACAAATATGGCCTGTTTAGAGTAGAATTTCTCCTACAATGAAGTGTAACCATTTATCTGTGCAAATCTTGTTTTCAATAGGCTTTCATGTGAACATACATTTCTAGAATTTTTTGGTCATTTGCTTTATCTGAACACCAGTGAGATCATTATTATTTAGCAGATGTGAGACACATGCCTTGCATAAATTAATTCAAAAGACTGACACTATTCATTATACCAATGGTAGTTCATTTTGAATGACAGTCCAAAACTTGACCTTGAACCAGCACTCACAATTATCATAGGTGCACAAATGCAAGACATTATTAGTGATAATTTCAACCACATAAAAGAAAAATTTATGCCCATGCTTGGCCAAGGCCAGTAAAAAGGGAACATCACAACAATTATAATCTGTAATAAAGGTGAAATATAACAAGGACTAATCAAGGCAGCCACTGAAAACCTGCTTTCAGTACTACTCGAAGAGGCTCAAAGCCAAACAACTCATCTCATGTTATAAACAAAACTGAAATCAATTAGAATGACCTTCTAGTGAAGCCCTCAAAAATTCAATATACAAGTGTTTTAGAATAGAACTTAATGGGCAGGAATCAGTGGCTTAAACTGCCTAAATGCCCTGGAATATCCATTACATCTGTGAGTTTTGGGCAGACAAGGCACAGGACTTGTTCAAGACAAGGTAAGATATTTCAAACAGTCAACATGGCACTATATGCTTAGATAACTGCATCCTTCCATATGTATCCCCACCTGCAACCAACTCTAAACATAACTATACTCTGAAGAGCATGCTTGCTCCCTATATATGCAAATATGCAACATGCATTTGTATTTAATTTTTGAGCAGCAGTAATGCATGAAGATTCCTTTCTGTATCATGAGCAAGTCTTATCAACAGTTCTGGTTGCAATTAACAAGAGGACTGGAATGATCATGTGTTTAGAAATGAAGAATTTTAGCCAGGGCCCAAACACCCCTGGCTGCAGGGGAGCTACAGGTGTTTTTCTCAGTCTTAAAATATTTCACCACAGTGCTTCACAATCATACAAAAGGCCTCATTAGGAAAATGGCTGCGTTGTGTACCTTACAAGTCTTTGACACCCTGTCAAGCCCATCAACACCAAGTCTGTTCCTGTTCCCACACCGCCTGCATGTGCAAGTGCCCGTAAATGCAGTGCAACACCACAAAGGAAAGCCTGGTCAATTAGGCTACTGTAGATTCCCTTTCCACTTGCTTGGAAATATCACTTCAGCAGGTTAAAAAAAAACCAAACAAAAACTCCACAACCAAACAAAACAGAACAAACAAACAAAAAACCCAAACAGTTTTGCTTGTATTAGTATTGGAGAACTAAAATTAACACCATGCATTGATTACTTGGGGTTAGCACACAAAAATACCCATTCAAAAACTCCAAGTTTTGAAAAGAACACTAGGAAAGGGATCATACCCCAGTATTGGAAGCAGTCAAGGAATTACATAGCTAAAAGATTAAAGAATTTATCTGCACACTGTATCATAATTAGTTGAGATTTCCCGAAAGTTATGCTGGCAGCCAAGACACACATGCAATCACCAACAGATGTACAATGCACAGAGCTACATGTACCAGTTCTGAGGTTTCCTGAAACGCAGGATGGGACACAGGTTGTTCTGAAGGTCTGTCAGGCTCAGAGAGATGGATGCTAGAATTGCTTGGTTCAACTTCGTATACAGGTTGCTAAAATACAGCCACTGAGGTTTAATTAGGAGAATATTTTTTTCCTTCATACAATACAATCGCTTTCAGTCTTGGGGTAGGGGAAAGTAGTGATGGGAGGAAAAGCGAGGCAGCACATTATGACCAAGGAGAAAATTCATCTCACCCACCTTTAGCTATCAAAATGGCATTGAATCGAAATTCCTACTATAATCAATCTAGGACAAATACCTCCATAGGGCAGTTCATCTCATCCTAAGATAGGTTCAAAGTGGCTGTCATTCTTCAGTGACTACAGATACAGCCTGGAAAGTGAGCTTACAGTAGACGCCTACCATTCTTGAGGTCAAACCTCAACAAGAAAACTCTCATTTTAGAATAACAGCTTGCTCTATGATGCGTAAGCATTTGATGTTTATGAAATAAGGACAGAACAATGTATTTCAAAACAAATAGATTGCCCAAAAAATATTGTCCCAAATATTTGCCTTTTTGACAAATACCAAAACATAAATGAGTAGGCAGACCCTATTCTGAAGTCTTTTCCCCAAAAACAATCCCACAAGACTACTGAAGCAAAGCGACAAAAAGTGAAGTGATGGTATTGCTAAATAAGAAGAGAATCAGCCTATTTCTTTCTAATTAATATGGTCTTCTGATAAACAATCCTAGTAATTTAAATAATAATAGAAATTTAAATTTTAATGAAATTACTTTAAGTGAACATTTTTATTTTTTTATCCCAAACAAACACCTTGATAATGTGTTCCTATTTGGTTTGAGCTTTCCCAATGGAGTCAGATGCATGAGGCCCACAAGCAAATACATTCTTTGCAAATAAATTGTTTTAAAGTTATAGAGCTGGAAGGCTCACAATTTTCCTTAAGCCCCTGGAAAGGGAAAGCAAGACCACAGTTTTACTTTATGGAGTAACTACAGTCTGAAGAGATGAAGCACTGAACATATTAAAAGTTGTCTTCATCTTCCTAGAGAGTAGTCCACAAGTTACAACAGCAGATGACATTAGAACACTAATTTTCTTTTCTCCCAATTGTACCTTGCGTAGCACAGATTATCATACAAGGTGTAATGACTTACACCTGCAGAAGCATTCTGCTATTATGTCCAACTTAATTCCTGCATACAAGAAGGGGACCCAGTGCAACAGAAATACACAAATACAAGAAAAGTGACAAAAGACAGAAAGACTGCACTGTTCATTAGTGGATTCCTTTCAAGACTCTCCTTGTTGCCCAATTCACAGAAATTTGGGGAACAGTTTTCTGGGTCAACACCTGAGGGGAAAAAAAGTTCTACAGAGGAGTAATAGAAAGGGTTCCAGTTTTAAATATATTAATTCACAAGACTATTAATATTCAAAATATTACTTTGGTAACAGATTTTTTTATATTACAGTTTATTAAGTACCTAACAACTTTGAATAAGTACCTCTTCCTAAAATACAATGCAAACTCGCTCAACCTCCAGACACCTCAAGCATGCATGACTTAGGATTAAAAAAGAAAATACTCTTTAGACTATTTTTGATGCCAGCGAGAAAATTCAAGAGCTACAGCTAAATTGAAGATAAAATCTCCCAGATCAGAAGCATAATGAAAGAATCTCCTTTTAGTATATAATTTTACTTTGTTAGTGCAAACAGTAATATACAACATACTTACAGCTTTGAAAGTGAGTTCCTCAGGTGAACACACTGTGGGATTTATTTCATTTGCCTGCTCTGGAAGCTCAGGCATTTGCTGCGAATTAGGCATACAAGGACTGACCTTCTTCAGTGTAATTTCAACTCCACTGAAAGTGTGCTAACAAAACCAAGAACATCTCACCATTAAAATACAATTTTGCAGAAAAGTAATATCTTATCTACAACAGCTGCACTTCCTTAGAGGGATTTCAGCATGAAAGGAATAAGTTAATGAAAAAAAAGAAGTGGGCAGTCCTAGATGCAGAGCACATTGCAGTTTAGATTTTTGCACTCATGAGCATGCTAGCATAATCAGGAGGTAAATCTAACAGGTATTTCCACCTTCTTGGTACCATATTTGAAATATTTCTTTAATGCACAATGTCTTAAGAATAAAGCATGTTAAAGTATGAGATCAAAAACTACCCATTCCTTGCTCTGCCTTCCAATTTGTCATGATGTTAACAAACTAAATTATTCTCTGATGCTTTGATGGTAATTGTTCAACTGATCCTATGGGACTATGCAATTAGTTCAAGGATGGTAATAATTTAACATTACAAAACATTAAGAAATATTTACATATACATAAATGTGATCTAATTTGTCATGTCTGGATACAAAATTAAAAATTGTACTTCTTTACTTTATGCTGCTGGTCCCCATCTATTTACCAATAGATTTTTTTATTCTATTCATGAAAAGCATAGATTGATGCATAACCTTCAAAGAAGAAAAAAAGCATAAAGAGATCAGTAAATGTTTGGTGACATACAAGTACTATGTATAACATCCTAAGTGTATTTAACTCTGCTTTTGCAATCCTGATTTGTTATGACCATCATGAAACAAGTTATAATGCAGTTCTGAAAAGGTAAAATTTTATTACAATTCAAGGATTAGTCTGATGGTCTGTATCAACTTAGGTTCAAGAAAATCTGGCTGTGAAACAAACAGACTTTTGTTTATCACCTTCCTCAGCTAATTTGTACCATACTTTAATTTGCAGAATCTATGCACATACATTCCCATAAAAACTATTTATAAATTAAGAAGAGGGCTGCGGTAAATCTTCAGGAAGGATTTTTAGTACTATTTGCTTTCCAAACTGCTACTTTGGATGCTTCTACAAGCAATCAGTGCCGCTACCAATCAACAGACCACATGTATTGGGATTACATGGCAAGGTTTTGATAGTAGGGGGGCTACAGGAGTATCTCCTGTGAGAAGCTGCTAGAATCTCCCCGCATGTCCAATGGAGCCAATGTCCACCGGCTCCAAGATGGACCTGCCACTGGCCAAGGCCAAGCCCATTAGTGACAGTGGTAGCACCTCTGGGATAACAGCTTTAAGAAGGAGGAAAAGTTGCTGTGCAACTGGACAACTGCAGATGGAGGAGTGAGAGTATGTGAGAGCAACAATCCTGCAGACACCAAGGTCAATGAAGAAGGAGGGGGAGCAGGTGCTCCAGGTGCCAGAGCAGAGACACCCCTGCAGACCATGGAGCAGACCATGGGGAGGCAGCTGCCCCCCTGCAGCCTGTGGAGGTCCATGGTGAAGCAGAGATTCACCTGCAGCCTGTGGAGGACCCTATCCTGGAACCAGTGAATGCCTGAAGGAGGTTGCAACTTCATGGGAAGCCCACACTGAAGCTGACTCCTGGCAGGACCTATGAAGCCATGGAGAGAGAAGCCTGCATTCAGGTTTGCTCACAGGACTTGTGACTCCATGGAGGACCCATGCTGGAGCAGTTTGTTCCTGAAGGACATCACCCCATGGAAGGGAAGACTGTGCTGGAGCAGTTCATGAAAAACTGCAGCCCATGGCAAGGACTAATGTTGGAAAAATCCATGGGAGGGACCCCACACTGGAGCAGGGGAAGAGTGTGAGGAGTCCTCCCCCTGAGGAGGAAGGAGCAGCAGAAACAACACATGATAAACTGAACACAGCTCCCATTCCCCATCCCCATGTGCTACTGCGGGGAGGAGGTAGAGAAAATAGGAAGTTAAGTTGAGCCCAGAAAGAAGGGAGGGATGGGGAAAAGTTGCTCTAAGTTTTTGGGTTTATTTCTCATTACCCTACTCTGATCTGAATTTGATTAGTTTCCCCAAGTTGAGTCTGTTTCACCTGTGACAGTATCTGGTGAGGGATCTCTCCCTGTCCTTATCTGGACCCATGAGCCTTTAGTTGTATTTTCTCCCCCTGTCCAGCTGAGGAGGGGAGCGATAGAGTGGCTTTGGTGGGCACTTGGGGTCCAGCCAGGGTCGACCCACCACATCATATAATTTCTTCCTCTAACAAACATAAAATTTTCAGAATTTTTGTTTTTGATTTCAACGTATTCCAACCAACTCCTTATCAGTTACCTTGCATTCCTCGGATTCCGATTCTTCCACTTTTTGAAGTTTTTCTAACAAAGGCAGTATACTGACACTGTATATATTCCACCAGAGGGCAAGAAATGATAGCTGATGAAAAGATCCAGAGGTGGTGCCATCCTGCATAACTCTCTTTGTCTGAAGGTTGTATTTGTAGTTCCAGGGCTTTGTCGCTCCCAAGAAGTGAACAACTTTGGCATCTCTACCAAAACTGTAGAGATCAAACATACATACGTTAAATATTTTTTTAGCATATATAAACTCCTAAAGAAACACACTTACTCTCACAGGTGAGGTAATTGGACATTTTGCAACAGTAACACATTCAAGATGAGTAAATATTTTAATTTTTTTCTATCTTATTAGTTTAAGTCATCTCATTTAAAATACAAAAATATTGCATTGCCATTTGCTTCCAGCTGCTCATTCTAGTAGAAAAGCTCTTGAAGGAAACTGACAGGCTCACAAAGTACCATTTCCAGTCCTCCTGCATGCTCTGTTCACAAACAAATACCACTTCAAATATTAAATCAACATAATTAGTTATTACTGATTTCATATTTAAAATTACTACTAAATACATTGACCTAATTTCACCTACCAGTAAGAGTGTATTGTGCAACTGGAACAGAAATTCATAACACCCTAAATCCAACTTTCTTTTTACTTGAAAATTTTTCAACTGCATTGTCTGAAGTCATATAATTAGTAGCATAAATTTCATTTCACAGAAGAACCTAAGAAATGGTTCAAAAAAATTTAAACAACAACTCCAACTGATTCTCATAGAAATTACTCGAAATGAAAGGAACAAGTTTAAAAGTAAAGCTGTCAGAACCTAATGCCAAAGTAAAT
This sequence comes from Platyrinchus mystaceus, assembly GCA_035041135.1. NCBI lineage: Eukaryota > Metazoa > Chordata > Aves > Passeriformes > Tyrannidae > Platyrinchus > Platyrinchus mystaceus. The sequence goes on from JAWWLV010000001.1 coordinate 82,408,955, forward strand.
ACATCTTTTCAAACATGAAAGAAGCTTCTCTGAAAGAACATGAGACAGCATAGAGAACTCTGGGACTCTCCCTGTGTCCAGATGCAAGACACTCATATTGCATTTAGGTTTCTATTGCATGGCTTTTATGTGAGATCATTTGTTACTACTGTAATTTATCATCAAGAGAATATGCCACTATAACTCTCTCTTACAGAAGGATGTTTTTTAACAAACTACAGAGGTTTACAATCAGTTAGAAGTGTTACCACTTACTGATTGAAAGCAGGAACATAGGTGTATACAGCACTGCTGCTTAAGTTGTAGAGGAAAGGTAAGTGTTTGCCGATATCTGCTGTTGCCCAGTTGCTGAAGAAGCTATTCAACAATCCTTGATCACCTCCTAAAGAATACATAAAACAATATTACCAGAATTATGTATTATGTGTACACTCAAATTTATATCAAAATTTCAAATCCAAGGATGGGAATGAGACTGGTGTGTTCATGGGAAAGCAACTTGGGCTTGAAAATATGGCCATGTGAGCAGGTACAAGTGAATAATACCTGATTCACTCCGATGCAAGTTCAGTGCAAATGAAGTTCTATTGTAATATATGAAGAAAGGGTTTGGTCTTCCTCAGAGCAGAAGACTGAAGATCAGCTGTATTTCTCTCTCCTAAGCCAGACAGCAAAATTAAAACTTACTGAGCAAGATTCAGACCCAATGTCCCTTCATTGCCCTCTTCTGGGAAGCACAGTCCACATGAAATCAACGGGTCTTAAATACAGCATAAGAGGCAAAGTTCTGCACCTTTAATTCTTGTGGGACAGAATTACATAAAGCGCAGAGAACTCCTGCCTTCCTCTTTTCTGCCTGATAGCATGGAAACCATGACCTGCACTTCATTCCTTATGCCTTGCCCCTTACCATCAAAGCTGCCATGTTCAGCAGCAAACTGGAGCAGTAGGTTGTAAGTTTTCAAAGAGGGACGGAACACAAATACTCCACTATTAAAGCAGTCAGGCCAGCCAGAATCAGGAGCTGCTGAAAACTCTTCTCGATCAAACAATTCATCAACATTGCAAAGTACCTTAGAGAGAGCAGGAAAAGAGAGAAAATGTTAGAGAAAATGTTTGTCTAAAACATGAGTTGCTAAATTAGTACTAATGCAGTAAATTGGTAGTTTGGTCTAGTATATGGCTTGCAGGGCATAAAAGCATTGGCAGTGTAAAATATTCTAGGTGTCAGAACCACTATTTTTAATACAATAAGGCAACATTGATTGTGGTTCTCCATGATGAAAGTGCAGAGCCTGCGATATTATTTCATGAACCTTGGAGACCATCTAGTAGGTCCTTTAAAATATTATAACACACCCTGAAAATACACAGTTTCCTTCTTTCTTAGCTCACCTTTCATAATTCATTATTCTCAGTAACTGCAACAGACCTGAATGAAAACTGGGAATCTAAATAATTTGAGCTAGCAACAGACTGACTAAAGGGGTAGTAGAAAAACTATATCTTGCTACCAGTTTTCTAATGTAAGTTCTTTGTTTTTTAAGCTTCACACAGAAATGAGACAATCAATCAGATTAAGGCCCAGATCACATTTAAAGTTGGTGGAAAGAGAGCTGTGCAGTCACTGGAAGTCAAGACCCCACCTACAACTGTGAAAACCAGAAGAAAATTTTTTTAGGAGAAAGATTACTTAATTGAATTTAAAACAAAGACAAAAATTTGCCTTCCTCCTTTAATGTAAATCAGGAAATCATAAGCCTCTCTCCTCAAGAAGAATAACTTAATTTGGTTTCTAATTCAAATACTGCCCTATTAAATTAAAATGCATCCCAGTCTTTCAGAGTGAGCCGTGAAAGTGCAAGGGAAGGCTGACATGATTGCCAGTGTCAAAATTATGGCCATTTTTTATCTCTATACTTCTAAAAACTATATATAAAAAAGTAATTAATGTTTCTGGGATTTTTTTTTTTCCATTTTGAAACCAGCCTGCCTTCCTGACCAGAACAATTAGAAACAAAAATATATGAGAGAGATCTATTTTAAACATCTATAAGAAGCCTCTGTGCATAGAGTGAGTTTGTGATCTCTTTTGAGGACAGTCCTGATGCTACTTTCCTTAAGAATGAATTTATTTTTATGCAGACAGCAAAATTGTGAGCAGCAAATCTGGTCACTTCATGGGCCAATAGGCTGCCTGACAAGGAAGTATCCCACACTCAGGAGACAGACAGAAATGTTTCCACAGCTCCCACTCTACTCACCAAAGTGTCTGCATCCATGAACACACATTTGCTGTATTGAGTAAGAGTCCAACAGTGAAGTTTAGTGAAGGTTACACCCAGTTCTGGCCTCTGCATCAGAGCCAAATGAACTGAGTCAGCACTGTCAAGCACATCCACCTGGATTACTTCATCAAATACATTGCGGAGGACTGACCTACCAGAGTGAGCAGTGAAGAGAAAGAAGGGCACTTAGACAACTTCAGAGTTCACTTCAGGCATGAAAACAGTGACACATAGTACCGTATTAATTATGGCAATAACCAAGGCTAGATTGATTGGTTAGAATAAGAAGTCAAAAGTGCAAGATCCTTGCAAACAGTCTGCTGAAGTGACAGCTATCAATCAGACTATAAACCATTGCCTCTTCCGCTAGGGGGGGCAGCACATCTCAGAAGCAACAGCTACTGTATGAAGGAGAAAACAATCCTTATTTAAGTCACTTGATCTCTTGTATAAACACCAACAGAAATTAAAGCAGCTTTCATTCTGCACAATTGATTCTAAAGAACGGCACCATACTTTGTTCCCTCTCCGCTGAACAGCATGAGACATGCACTGCCAGCACAGTCATTTGCACCCATTATGCCCAAGTAAACACAGCTTCAAAACTGCACCTTTTCAAACTGGCAATATATACTTGCTCATTACTACAAATCATCTCAAATGAGACTTTTAGGAAGACACTTTATTTCTATGCATGTCCTTCATGGGAATTTTATAGGTAACACTGAAGTAGGTAATTTTCCAACAAGAAAAAAAGTCTTTTAAACACAGGTTATGTATTTGCATTACTGCAAAGTTACTGGATATCTTAACTGGATATCTTACTGGATATCTTAACTATGTTAACTGCAAAGTCCTGGATATCACACAAACACAGAAAGAGAAAAGCCCGTGCTGTTTGAAATGTAGATTTCAGGGACATTAGCTTTTGCCTGCCTGATCTTCAAGGGACAGGAGTTATCTGAGAAAGATCTAAGAGTGGGTACAGATTTTTAGAAGGATAGTTCAGTGATGTACTTTTTAAAAAATGCTATCTTTGATTAAAAATATATATTATAAAGGTTTTTCTTCCCACTGAATGGGAATAAAAAAAACCCCTGTGGATTTAGAATCAACTCATGTGTCAAATGGATACAGTATTCCCTCAGGAAGGTGACAGTGTTCTGACATAACAAAATCCATACTTTAAAAAGTTTGTAAGTTTAAAACTTTGTAAAGTTTGTATTTTTGTGCATCCGGTCACAGAAAAATGTTCCTTGAGCCAGATGCCTTGCAAATACATTTCATATGGCATACAGAAATCAGGAGCTCGCACACTGCCTAAGCCATAACAGAACTAAGAGTTTAAGTAGCTATGGCATGGCATGTTCCTTTTAGCAAGTGACACAGTCCTCCAAATAACAGGGCTTGAGTTCAACAGACCTCATCAGATTGGTGTAAATGTAATTCTGTAAAAAACGATAAACGTGGCCAGTCTTCGCGAACGAAGATCTGGGAAAGGTCTTTTTACCTTTCAAGCCTGCGCAATGGATTTTTT
>JAWWLV010000001.1:82421639-82450364 GCA_035041135.1 Platyrinchus mystaceus
AAACCATGCCTTGCATACAAAAGTAAGATAAAAACACAGTGATTTCCTTATGCTTTAAAAAGTTAGCTAAAATGGAAGTATTGTCAGTAAACTAATAGTTTTGTCACCTTTCATCTGTATTTCATTTGCTTGCTGTTATTTTGATTCAGTTAGCTAAATGAAGGCAGAGAAACTGGAAGAGTGTTAGTTTTTGTGATAGATTTATCTACAGAAGGACATTTGTGAGCACATCAAGGTTGATCAGGAATGAGGCAAAAAGATGAAACAGTTTTGCTAGAAAAACTATGTCAACCACACCTCCACATATGTATAAAGTTTAAAAGTTGTTGTGATTTAGATTTTAGAGAATCAAGTGTCACAAACTCATTCTCAATGAATCAGAAAGCTTTGTACCCATTTTCCCTTTTCAGAAGCTATGAATAATACGTTTTTTTTTTAAAAAACATCTTCCAGATTAGTGCATTCAAAGGTTCCTAGAGTAGGGCCTAAGTTTTCAGAAAGAGAAACTAAATTAATGTGAAATTCTAGTTCCTGAGAAGAGCTAAGCACCATTTCAGTAATTAAGTAATTGAATAAATAAATACATAAATAAAATCAGCATGTGTTTCTCTTTTTTTTATTTTTAAGTGGTTTGTCAATATACATATTCTTTTCAATTTATTATAAAATTAAGAATGAATTTTCTACCTATAGTTCCTTTCACTTTGCTAGAATTCAGACATAAATACAAAGTAAAGGCACTAAAATTTTTAATCCTTTAGACAATATAAGTTTTCCTTAAATATTATAAACATTACAGAGATATACTGAAGAAACCCAACATGCATGAATGGAAATGGCAAACTCCTTTTTCCTACTCTATCAGAGGGATTATTTTTCGAATAATTTTGAAAAGAGAAAAAAAAAATTTGTTCGATGACTCAAATACTGACAAACCCAAAACTTTCCATTTTTACCTTGTAATGCACTTGATTTCTTTGTTGTTTAAAATAACTTCTGAGTCAAAATCCACATCCAACCTTTATAAATGCAGGTCAGATAGTGCAATGCAATCCCTGGACGTTTTAAGCATATCTTTGATGGCATGAAGCTCAAGGCGCAAAAGTGACATCAAGTTAGAGAGAGCAGTCTCAAGAAAACATTCATTATAAGATTTTTTTTTTTGTCAGAATGACACAGTAGAATGTCACCAACCAAAGGAGCCTGTGATCAGAGGGCAACTCTTCTTTCAGTGATTTACACTGTAGCTCCACCTGAAAAATTAAGATTGAACATTCAGTATTTCCACTGTGAGTGCTCCTTCCCAGCGTTTCAGTCCTTTTGAGACAACAGGTAGAACCTCGTATCCCCAGACACACATGGACAACCTTCCCCGTTTGTCTCACTCCCCATTTCTAGAGGGCTGTGGGATCACTTACCTGATGCTTTAGTTACATTCTGGCTATAGAAACGGACAAAAAATGAGTGACTTTAGGGCCCCTGAGGGCATAAACAGCCTTCACAGCCCTGACCAGCCTCCCCAGGGCATTCGGGGCTATACTGCAGCTGGATTTCCCCTATGTAACCCTGGAGCCTGCCATGGTATCCCTAGACTGAGGCTTCCTGAAGTGCCAGAGCATTACACAGATCTCTGAGAAGTGCTCGTGAAGCTGCTCCTGAATTTCACTGATGTCTTAGCTATTAGTCTCATTAGAGAAAAAATAATGTAAATTTGCGGTTTAAATTGCCCGGTATGATGGCAAAGGGCCAGGCTGAGGCTGTTCCTGCAGAGCCACGAGCCAAGGGCAGCCAGCACAGAGCCCAGGCTGTTGCCTCCCTGGCAGTGGGTGTGCACAGAGGGGTGGTGATGATGGCAGCTGGGCCCCATGGATGAGCCAGCCATCATCAGGTGAAGACAAGGAAACTAGCCAGGCCAAAGGCCAAGCCAGGACATCCAGCTGGCCACTTGGACTCAGGGCTGGGAAGGTGTTCGGGGATGTGGCGCAGCCTGGGGCAGGAAGCCTACCCAGGCCAGAGCTAAAATGCGGGTCCTGGCCAGAAGGTACATGGGGTATCCCTAGTGAGGCTGATCTGAGGCACCCAGGCTGTTTTCCACGTGCACAGCCACAATAGTCAGGCACTACTGTGGTGTCATAGACCTCACACCCTTTACTTTGTAATTTCTTTGTAATTTCCTTCACAAAGTGATGTATATCCATCTTATGGGCATGTTATGGTTTCCCATGCTTGTCCTTGATGAAGAATATTAATTACCAGTGTCTCTTAGAGGCCAGTGGGGCTGTTTAGGACAAAAATTTTAAATGCCTTTATCCCTGCCCCGTTTCTGCCCCCACTCAATTTGTTTGTCAAATTCCCATCTACTTTAGCACTAAATCAGTTGGAAATTGATTTGTTCTTACCCTGTGGTTTGAAACAAAGTCTCTTATTCTTGTAAGCAGAGTAGGCTGCTATTGATCCAACAACCAATATTACAAAGGCAGAAATTACAGGAGATGTAACTCCAGCTATTAATCCTGAATCTGTGGAAAAGAAAGAGGTTTGGCTTTTATTTCAGAGGTATTGAAATAGTCTGACTTAAGCATATACTAAAGTGTGCTTTTACCAAACTATGAGAATTGTTTGGTGAAACAATAGAATTAAGAAGATGAATAGAAATTATGTTACATTACAGCTGGTGTGAAAATGTTGTCTTAAAGCCTAAATTAGTATATATGCTACTTTTATAAATATAACATTGTTTTTCTATTTCATTATGATCAGAAATAAATTGTAGAATAAATGATTTACTCTATACCTGTGTTTCCTCCATGATTGAAATGATGCTCCTGTTCTCCTGGAATAGAGGGTGAAGTTTCATCAAAGAAATGTTTTTCATCTTGTTTTGAGAACTCAGCCTTTTGCTCAGCAAAGTATGATTTTGTATAGAGGGCAAAAGGTGCAGCTCGACAGGACTGCAAGAGAGGAGCTCCCCTTCTAGCCCTCACTGACAGCTGTGCTGGCTGGAGGAATAACTGTTCATCCTCCCAAAACTTCATTTTTGGAGAAGAATATTATTATCTAATAGAAGTGTCATACCTAGCAGTCTACATCAAATTGATTTCACAGGGAGTGGGAAGCCAGTATGCTCTGGCTGTTGTGTGCTGCCAGACAATCAGATGACTTATCTGTAATTTAAGTCAAGATCATAGGCCCAGTGCATCTGCCTTCAGTTCTGGGCAAAAACCCCTTGCTTTGGGACTGTCCTAGCTGAGTTCAAAGGGATAAATCCGGCAGGGTTCTGACATGTGCCAGGATGCTACAAAATGTTTAGGAATATGTTTCAAGTTTTAGCTTCAGGCTCATAACCATGTTTTTTGGTGAAAAATAGCTAATCTAGATAAAAATGTCCCTCAGAGACAAACAGATTACCACTAAAGCAAAACCAAATAGTTCTGATTTACAAGTGTTAGGAAGAAGTTGCAAGGGGAATTGGGAAATGCTACCTGTTATGACCGGTGGTAAAGGCTTCCCATCAAGGAGATCTGAGTCATCAAAACCTCCTGCAAGACGAAGATGAAGATTCTGGTTGCAAAATTATCCGATGAATGTAACCCCTCCAGTCCCTTTGTCCACTCCTTTTTTAATGTTCTAGGGAAGGGTGAGGGACCTTTGAAATCCCAGATTCGACACAGTAGATGGGTCGTGTGTCTTGCACTGAATGGTCACCTACCCAAATTCACCTGAAAGCTGAAGCACTAATACTGTTTGTGTCGACCTGTTCTGCACCTGTGGGATATGTGGACTTGGGCCCTCAGTAGCACATATCCTTATATAATACTGACATCTTGAATTCCAGTGGTTCCTGAAGCAGAACAAAGACTCCAGAAGGACTCCAGAAGGGCTTGTCCATGGCCCTCACCACTACAGTCATACTAGAAGTAAATACAGGATACATGGTGGTAGCCAGGATAGATATGCCACTTTCATTTTATTTAAGTGGGTGTCCAAGACCACATTCAAAACAATACTGGTTTACATCCCTCTCCCCAGTCCCACTAGCTGTGTGCCCTAGGGCCATCTCAGATGCACATCTCAGTATAGATTTGAACACGGGCTTATCCATGTCCCGTGGCTAGATGTCAAACTTGAACCATCTCACAAATGCCCAAAATGAAAATGTAAACAAGCACTTAGGAGCCAGTATCCCACATTTTGGGCAGACAGAAAACATTTGTGGTACCAACACTAAAGCTCAGAAAATCTTTCCAAAGACTGGAACAGTGATTAAAAAAGGGAGATGACGGGAAAGGATGATAAAAGCTATTAATAAGAGAGTAAAGTCTTAAAAATATCTGCTCTGAACAGCTCATAGGGCTAGATTTTTTTAGGAGAAAATATTCTTACCAGAATTACTGTAACTTCCTGGTCGTGGTGGAAGAGGTGGGTATAAAGGTTTTCTTGAGATGTCACCTATTGATAAATAATATTGTTAGATAGTTGAATGGGCAAAACTGGGACCTTTAAATAAAAAGTATGATAATTTGAGATTTTCTACCTATTTCTATTTTGTCCTCCAGTGATTTAAGAAAAGGACTTCGTCACTAGTTAAAAATCTTAAGCATTATATCAACAAATAGCTAGGTAATAAATCAATTTGGAAGTGAACAGGGAATGTTTTCTAAATTAAAACACACAAAGAATTCATGAAAATGTTGAAGGAAAATATTTCATGTATTTCTGGCAATTGCTAACATTGTTTAATGCTGACAGCTGGGAGACACAGTGTTGTTACTTTGGTGTCAGTGGTTCAGTTTTGCAGAGCTGACAGAGAAGCTGGTGTTCCAGGCTGGCCTGGAGGCAACAGGTCATGTCTGTGCCATCAGCAGGTATTAATAAAATCTGCAGATTAGTTTCATCTAACAGATGCTGAATTTATCTAATACATGATGGAATTTCTGCTCTTGAACTGTGCAAAATGAACTCAGACTTCAGTTTCGTTGTTTTTTAGGACTTTGTGCTAGCATTTGCCAAAGTATTAGAAAGAGATGCACTGGCTAGAGCAGGAGATCTGACTCATAGCAGTTTCCAAACTGCACATACAGTGCTGGAGTAGCAAGAGCTCACTCAGGTCAAAACCTGCCAAATTTAATGTCCAGGGCTGTTGCTCTGCATGTATAGAGTAAGTCCTCTCTTGCGATTCTCTCTTCAACCAGTTCAGCCACATATCTAACTGTTCTCATAGTCAGATAGAGAATTCAGCTCTGAATAAATCAAAATTAGGTCACAGAAATAAATAGAAATTTCCCTCCCCCTCCTTAAATCTTTCTTTCACCTTACAAACACTCCAGATGCCCTTTTATCATGTTTTCTCGTGCCTACCTGCTAAATAGTATGCTTCTGTTTCTAAGTAGCATTTAGGTTCTGATTCAGCAAATTATTTAGATCTGTGCTAAACTTCTTTTGAGTGTAGCCCACAGTCAATGGATTTTAGGTAAAGTTTTAAAACTTTGCTGAATCAGACTCCGTCCAAATGAATTATATTCAATAGAAGAAGGGACTTGCTCTGTTTCAGCTCTCTGTGTAAAAGCAGACAACTACCAATCCCATTTTTCATTTCTATTGTGTTCCTGCACCTATTCAGCCTTCTCTAAGGGTAAGACATAGTCTGTGTCATAGCTAATGAAAAATAATGTGTTCAGAAATATTGATAATGAGATACATACCCCTAATCTCATTATACCATGTATGAATGTCAATAAAGAACCTGAGCTGAAAATGGAACAAAGAAATAAAAACCAAGGGAAACATCATTTGCCATCTTCAGAGTGAAAACATTGGGTTTCTTGAAGATACTTAAGCTATTAATTGATAATTTACTTAATATACTTAACCCATCCTCTCATAACAGTACTCATTAATAACTTTCAGGAATTGAACAGTTAGTATGAGCAGGAATAAATGACAATATACACACAGGAATTTTTAATAAAATTAGAATAATCTTTGCAATGTGTGGACTAATAAACCACAGGCATGAAGTGCCACTGGGGAACCTGGAAGTGGGAAAACACAATATAAAAGGTGTCATTCTCTAAGACTGAAAAACTACTAAACCAGACCACTGTGGCAAGTTCTGTGTGATGGGCTGAGAAGTAATTTTTCTTTTGTGTGACTGTGATTCAAGTGGAACTTTAAGCTTTGAATCAATATTACTTGCATTTTGGATAATTTGAGTGTACAAGAACCTATCTAGAGTACCTCACATCCTTGGTATATCTCTAAACACACTAAACAAGTGGTGTAAAAATTCCCAAAGTCAAGGATTTTATGTGCTTCCATACAGTACAGTGTATACTTCCTAGGTCAGGTCTGGGTGTCACAGAAATACCTGGAAGTTAATAGCATGTTACAACAGTTTGACTTCTTCAAGCTGAAGCTGTATCAGCAGTGCTCATCTCTGAAATATTCCCTCCTGAATTTCTAATTTGCCATCACCAGAGTTACAAGAAGCTCAAACCTCTCCATCCACTGTTACCTCTGATTCCTAATCTTAGGCAGACTCATTTTGGGTAGCTGAAGAATCTACAGCCATCACCTGTTGTTGACACCTTCCTGAACCATCACAACTGAATGGGCCAAGGTCCCTCCTCCTAGCCATTCCTGGGGTGGTCTATCATGGTAATTTAAGACACAGCTGACTTCAGTTCATGCAGGTAGGCCAGTCTGGAAGCTCTCAGGTAGCTGGCAACCAGATGCTGTCCCCACTCTGCATGATGGCCTCAGGCAGAAGAGCTGCATGTACAGGAGTTGGAATGACTCTCATTACCATAGCTCATATTGCAATCTCTTTTCACAAATTAGGCAGAGTTGAGAAGAAGACTACAAAAAATGCCAACATTATATTTGAGGAAAGAAGAGAGTACTCACCCCCGCCAAGAGCATCTCCTAAATGTAGATCATTGTCTAAAAACAAATAGGAGGAAGATGCAGAAAAATGAGTTACACACAACTCTTGTGGGAAGTGAAATTTTAGTTTTAATAGAACATATACAACTGAATGTTTGAGAAGCACCTTTTTCAGGTTAGTCCCACAAACTCACCTAAGCTATTATACTTTTCTTTAAAACCGTAATAGAATCTAGTAGTTTCCTGCACACTAAATGACAAATGATACAGTATTTTCTACTCAAAATATGAAAGTTTTTTTCTGCTGTAAATTATGTAAAAAAAAAAATCTTATAGTTGAATCAAGATAATACCTCTAATATAGCTGCAAGTACATAAATAAAAGAAACCTATTTTCTAAATTGTACCTATTTTTTTTTAAATATGCTAAATTATCAACATTTATGTCTGTGGTTAAAACTGGTTTGGCTTAAGTGTAATTTATTGAACTGCAAAAACTGAATACCCATTTCAAGAATAAATACTAGGAAGCAATAAACCTACTTGGAGAGAGATATTGAATCAACTAATCTATGTAAGGGTCATGGTGACATAAAAGTTTTGCTTCAAGCAATCCAATGCACCTGTCTGAGGTTGGGTGACAGTCTAGTTTTTCTTTGTCTGAGCTATAAAGGTTTTAAAATAGACTTAAAACGCGTGTGGGTGTTACACAGAAAATCAACAGGTTGCAACCATTGCCCCAGCACTGTACACGTGTCTTGCTGTATCTGGGATGGAATTTTCCATCCAATAAACAACTTGTATATGAGCTGCAGATGCAAAAACAGGAACTCTGTTTCCAATGTACAGATGTGGATACGAGTGTGTGGGTGATGTTTTAAGGTGTATATGGAATGATGGCAAGTTCTGGGAGAAATACATTAGAAGGATGCCATAACTCCAAGAATCCCTTTATTTACACTTATACTACAATAAATCAGAAGAAATGGGACAGTAAAACCTACCTAAATTTTGACACCAGTGCTTATTGCCACAGACAATTAGATAGACTCTCAAATAAATATCTTTTTCATTATAATTGTGTTAGAATTCCCAAATCACTATCCAGAAATCTGCCTTTTTGTGCTCTTTATATCCAGACGGAGTGAGAAGCTGCTTTTGCAGAATATCTAGTCGTCTAGTCTCATTTGTGTAGCAACTCAGAAATGCTTTGGTGTCACGAGGAAATCTGGCAGGAAAGTGATCAAATTCATACTACATGATCTGGTTTGTTCTTGACAGGTGTCGATCCTCCCTATGTCCGGCCAGAAGAGAGTTGCATTTCAAAAATACCTTTACCTGTCAAATGCTAACACTGTGAGAAGGAATAAATTGAAAACCGGATTCAATTTATTACTGAGATGAAGAATTCAAGTAAAATTTAGGGTTCTGCTCTGGAGGGTTCATGCAGAGATTTGTTGCATAAATGCTAAGGGTGATATGAATGAAACACAAATAGAAATGCATGTGCCTGTAGGGACCATAAAAATCAGCAAAGAACACACAATAAAGGTCACCATTCTCAGCTGTAAAACTGAGGAATGTGTTGTTTCTGTCAAAACCAGCTGGCCTGTATTCCGATAAGATGACAGCACAGATGACTTGACAGCAAAGGAAAAGCAGAAAGAATTTCTACACCAAAGGTTGCAGCATATCACTACTTTTCCTGATCATCCGTCCAGAAAATAAATCTTGGACATATCTGTGTGTTCCAAACAAGCAAAACTAGACAGTGGGCAGCAACCTCACCTAGGGTTCACAGACACTGAAGTAAGAAATATTATGAGGCAAAAGAACCTCTCCATAATACCTGATTTCTCCTAAAGGATATAAAAGATCTGTACATAAACAAGCTTGTAATTTCTGATCAAGAAGAACCACAGAGACAGGATAAAAGCTGGCATACCTTGTCCCATATTGCACATGATGCTCACCAGACCTCCTAAGCACATACATCTTGGTGCTCATGAGCACATGGGTTTGAGGATATGGCTGAGTTAAATCAAATGCAGTATGAACGTGAGTGGGTAAAATCAAGTTATTTTGAGATTTTGTAAATAAACATTACCTTCAGCTAAATTTTGTGATGAATTTTGTTGCACTAGGAAGGTACCTACTGGAGAGCTTCAGCTCATGAAGAGATGTGTGGGATGCCCAGAGGACATGGCCTGTGTAGCAATTGGCCTCAACTGAACAAAAATCTCAGCCAGCCTCACTTCTCAGTGGTATTGACTGAACGAGACATAGAGGCAACCCTGACATTAAGGTGAAGCATTAAGCAGATGCTGAAACATACTATTCTTTCATCTTTCTGCACTTTCCAAATCCAATAATTGATTTTTAACACTGTGGATTTGGGATTTCTAAAACTCTCTGCAGTCCTCTTCAGTGCTGAAAGAGATTTCAATATGGTCTGTAAAATGTGGAGTTCTTCATTCCTAAGAATTAGTGAAGTGGATTCAAATAATTTGGCAGTCATATCTCTAACAAATTTATGAGTCCCTAAAAATCAAATTCATTTCACCTGACTAAGACAGCTTTGGTGAAGATATTGGAATCCCTAAGCTACCTTTAAATGTGACCAGGGACAGAGTATTTTAGACACAATTCAAGTAACTTACTTGAAATATTTATATTAGGATAAGAACAAATCCACAATTAGTGCAGTATTTTAAACTAGACAGACACTTCTAATCTAGACCAAACACGAATTTTCTTTGCCAAATGAAGTGGGAAGGAATAATGCAACCATTAAAGGCTGTAGTAGCTACCACATTCACAAAATGCTGCCTGTCTGTTCAAAGAGCAAGCCAGAGAATTGTATGGAAAAATAACTGCTTTTGTGTATCTTAAGTCTTACTGCATGGTTTATCCAGAAAAAGACCTAAAGTTGTTGCGTGGGCTAATGTTATCCAGCATTTTCCAATTCAAACATTTTGTCTGATAGACAGGAATTTATTTCAGTGTTGTTTAGGTGAAAAAGTTCTATGTTATTATAAGTTGTTCCATCAAAAATATGTTTTTTTCAGCATTAAGAAGTGTTCATTGGAATTCATTGTTAGGCATTCTCAGGGCTACAGCTAAAACCTTTTTGTTCTCTCTACTGTCTAGAGCCCTTTTTCCTTTATGACACAGGTTTTGTAGCAATCAATACTAGATAATATGAAGCAAATACATGGTGAGAAGAAAGAATACCCAATTTACTTCTGATTCTTTTCTGAGTCTGTCATCAAGCATCATCAATAATTATGCAAAAAGAAAAAAGAATGAGGAAAAAAGTAGAAGAACAGTTATCCATTTTTAGCAACAGTTACCCATTGTTATACTCCTCGGGGAGTTCAATACAGTCTGGAAACGTGTGAAGAAGATCTTCAGGAAATAAAGTATCATCACTGGCCAGTTAGGCCATAAAACCTTATTGAAAGTGGTAAAGACATGTAAATGGTAACTGTCAAAACCCCATTACTTTATGTAAAGACAGCTATTATTCAAACAAATTATCTCAGCTAAAGTACAGCAGCAAAAATGATCAAGAATCTCACGAGACAGTTTTTTACATATACAAAATCAGTTTTATGACCCATTATTACTCACTCAGCACAGGCCTTGTGGGTCTTCTGATCACTGTAGGCTTCCTTGTAATTATGTCATCTGTTGGACACAATGACACACCAATAAACAATAAGCTTCAACTTAAGAAAAGCAGATATCTGCAAATTTAGACAGCTGCTTTCAATAATTTTTTGTTTATCACAGCAGAAGCTAAAAATGAATGGATGTGTTTTCAAAGCCATTTTTTGTTTGTTTGTTTTAAAGAAATCTTTCATTTTATGAAAGAAACATCGAAATCTAGCATTTTCCAGTTCTGTATCTCTTTAACTGAAGTAGTAACCACTTCATATTCCATTCCTCAGGGAAAAAGACTTAGGATTTATTATTGGCTGTAAATGCCATAGTAAAATAAGGATGTGAGATTTACATACCTGGGTGATCAAGGGCATCAGCTAAATCAAAATCGCCTTGACCTGTAAGGAATGTGACAGAAGACAAGACACTAAGTCAGTGGACAGGTTTCCATGACCTCCAGACCCGACGGCTCTGGACAGAGCCAGAACACCAGTAAGAGGCAAAAAAACCCCCCATCCAAACTGGAGCAGGCACAGAACAAGCTGTTAGCTGTCATCCCTGTGCTGTGAAGTCCTGAATGACTGTGAGAGATGCCCTCATTTAGTTCAAAGAAGGTATTTGTTCAGGTAGTGCAAGGAGAAGCTGCTCTCTCATGTTATCTACATTCATCTGCTGTGCAAACATGCCTTTGAAGCACAAATTGCCTGTTATAGGGCAGAGGGCTATTGCCAGGAGACAGCTGAAAATAGCATTCAGTGTGCTACTTGCAAACCAAAATCATTAGGTGAGAATTTTTAATATCTTCATTATTATTTTACTAGCTCAGCTTCAGAGAGCAGCTTTACTGGCAAAACTGCTTTGTGATCACTTGTAAAACAAATCAACTTTCTTTTTTTTAATTCTTCCTGTAACATGGGCCAGAAGCAAAAGATATTAAGATGTGTTTACCTAATTTAGTTTCCCTGTACATTAAAAAGTCTGAAAAGGGAGAAAAAAACCCCCCCTTCCTGTTCTGTGTTAGGTGACCATAATGTCTTTAAATGTTGCAGCAGGGCAATTAGCATCCTGACTTTTGAAATTAGCAGGTGAATAAAACTGGAAAATGTTTAAACTGAAGCAGACAACTTTGAACAGAACACACACAGTTATTCATGTGAGTTTTACTCTCAACTCTACAGTCTGCCACTTTCCTTTTTAATATACAGCCTTGAAACACCTCTTTGCAGAATACGTATCCATTAGTTTTCATCCAGGCTGAAACTGCATCATCTTTGTGTTTGCATTCCAAACACAAGATCAGCTGGCACAAACTGACAAAAAGTCCTGATGTGTCATGACTTCCCTAAACACAAAAGTATTATTACTGGGCTCTATCAAGCAAGCCTCAGGATGCTCTTGTTCTGCATCTTTTTATGTATTTTCCCATCTCAAAAGCTTCAACATTGACGTGTTTTTCTTGATAAGTCTTGAACACTTCACAGCAATAAAGGCATCATTGTTCAAGTGGGGAAAGTTAAGAACAGAGAGAGGCTGTTAGAGGTTCTTCAACTGTGCTCTGGCTTCAGCTCAGCTCCCACATCTTGACAGGTGCTGTACATCTTTGTGGCATTCTTTTCATTAATCACTGTTCCTGAATAATAGCTCTTGCCTGTGTCAAAGAGCTCCCAGAAAGATTAATTATCAGTGGTGAAACACGGTGTGATCCTCAAATAACAATCAGCACAGGAGCATAAAGTAGAAATGTTTTGATTCCTGTGATGATTTTAATGTGAATCTGTGAACTTAATTATAGCTGGGGTATGACAGAAGAGATAAAGCAAGGTTGGAATGCAAAGTAGTGAATGGCTTCTAAAGCAAATCTGTTGCTACAAAATATTATGAGGAACCCATGTTTGGTAAGGAAAAACAGATAACAGCATAAGGCATTCCCATTAATTTTATCAGAGTAGCATTTTATCTCTTATAATTTGATCTGTTCTCAGTGTGTCACCTTATCCGGCCACCTCTCCTTCCCATGCCCTGGCCACTCAGCTAACCTTGCTGAATCCAGTAACCTTAGGACGGGGTCTTTAGGTGGATAATATTAATGGAATTTATAGAATGATTTGGATTGGAAAGCACCTTAAAGACCATCTAGTTCCAACTCTCCCTGCCATAGGCATAAACCAGGTTGCTTAGGGACCCATCCAGCCTTCCAGGGATGGGGCATGACAGCTTCTCTGGGCAACATGTTCTGGTGCCTCATGACCCCTACAGTAAAAAAAAAAATAATAAAAAGGTGTTCCTAATATCTAATTCAAACTTATTCTCTTTCAATTCAAAGCCATTACTAAAGCTATATTCTAAGACACTGACAGGTTGTTTTTTAAGTATGAATCCATTAAATATATAAATATATAAAATAGATAAGTTGCTTCATCAGAATATATTCCCTGCCAGAGCCCTGAGTGCACCACCAGCCTTTACTGGCCCTGAGTCCCTGCCCATGGGCTGTCACACCATGCTGCTCCTCAGCCATGGAACCATTTGATCTTGATGCAGACCACTACCAGCAAGCTGACATCCTGGCGTTGCCTTGACTTATACGGTCGAATAATATTTTTCTGAAGCATTTCTTCAGTGCCAGGAGTATAAGCAACTTAAACTTGACTGTCCTTTGATTTTGCCCTCTGGATCAACATCCTGAGTGCTGGAGGAGGCTGCCTGACCTGAGCCCCGCTGCCACAGGATGCTGCCGTCAGAGCTAAACCATTTCTTGTTGGACAGAGCCATCAGAAATAATTTGGTAACCATAATCAGAATGTGAGTCATCAGAAATAATTTTGTAACACTGAATAGCTGTTGGCAAAACCAGCTTCTTTGTTACAGGTCCTCACACGCAGGAACTAATAATACAGAAAGCAACTACTGAGGTCCTAATGTTGTAAAGAGAATGTGACAAAATCATCTCGTGAAGGAAGACTGTGGAAAACTTCAGGTACAATATTTCTTTGAAGTTAGGGAAAATAAAAATAAGAGTTGGAATCTAATCAGAATTCAAGCAAGATGGTGCAGATGGTTTCAATTGCATGAGAACTAAAGCAAAACAACAGACTGAAACAGTTACTAACATCTGCCCTTCTCCTGGACAACACCATTTCCCTCTCCTATTGTATGTCTGTTCTGTTATCAAAAACCTGGGAAAAGGCAAAAGGAGTTGTTTTGAGACTGCAAGGGAGAAATAGAAGAAAACTACATCAATTTTTTTTTTTCAGATTGATATTTTAAAAATTATTTCTGACAATAAACCTAGCAATAAAAAGAAACAGACACCAACACAGAATGGCTGTTTGGGAGTAAAACAGGAATCCACACTGACATCTCTTTGGCTGTGTAAATATAAACCTTGACAGATGGGCAGTTTGTACGTGGACATCTGTGCAGCATTGCATGTGATATTGCAATAAACCAAAAGATTGCTTGGACTTCCATTCCAACTTCCTCTGATAATAGTATCAAATGACCACAAGGAGTAGGACTTTGTGGAGCAGCATTTTAAATGCTCATTACTATTTCTGAGACTGTACCTAGACATTTTAAGAATCTAATTTTAGAGGACAACAGATGGTTAAATAGCTGAACAGCCCAGACTTCATTCACAAAATGGTGCATCTAAAAACAAAACCACATTAGAGACTCAGAATATTTAGCTCAATAAGAACTGCAGTCACTTCAGAGAACTTTGAAGATAAATGACAAGGAAAATAAATTACTGAAGCTTCTCCACAGAATAAACAGACTGAAAGAAATTAATTTCCCACATATAAAAATGACCCTCTTTTTTTGGATCAGCTTCCATAATAGAAACAGCTGGAAATATACCCATGAAAATAAGAATGAAAGAAATTTTAGTGGGGTGAAAAGAGCTTTGTGCCTTCGGGGTTTTTATTTGATTGGGGCTTTGGTATGTGCTTACTGTTGTTTGTTTTGTTGGTTGAATAAAGTCATGAAACCTGAATAGTTATAAAGATACTTAGCTGTGCAGGTGGTAACAGAGTTATTTCTGTTATTACTACTTTGGGCTAGTGTGCTATTTCTTGGCATAACTTCTAACCTTTCTTCTGGGAGTATCCATGTTTTGACAAAGAAATAAAATTACTGTAATACTGGTTTTTATTGGGTGGTCCTCAATGATTCATAAGAGAGAATTTGAAAATATGCTTATAAGCATTGCCTAACACTGCAAAACAGTCCTTATCTGCAAATGAGAAAATGCAAAGCCAAGAAGGCAAGTCTTACAGATGGATATATGGATTGTATTGAGAAAGGAGCTATTTTAATTATGTTTATGCTAGCTGCTCAAATACAATGAACTATAATAACAGCAGGACTTCTGCTAGCACTGCCAATCTTATTTGGGATGTAATTCCCTCATTCCCACCCAAGATCTGTGGCTGTGCCATAAAAAAAATGAAGTGTAGACCCAGCCTAACCTTTGTGGAAGGCTGGTGATATGGAGACTGTTATGGTTGCTGTTTGCCCCAGAGATACTGAGACAGCTTTAAGTAATTCCCCTTGAATATAAGACACATCCTGCTGAAGCATTGTGTAGCTGAGATCATCTTACCCTGCCAAGGCAGTCGGTCCTCTGCAAAGTCATGTCCTCAGGCACATGTGCATTTAATGCTCACAAACTTTGGCCCACATTAGTTTTCTGAAAATGTGACACAAATATCCAGTAGCTAAAATGCAGACAGCAGCGTCTTTTGTCTACGATTTAATTTGTTACCTAAATGTTAGGTGGATCCATCACCCTTTAACAATGTAGCTGTTTGATCACAAGAGTCTGATGTCCCCCAGCTTTTAAGGAGGATTTACAAGGAACAAGACTGGTTTCTGCAGGTGAGTGTTACCAGTTCATCATTTCAACTGCGGTCAGAAGTTTTCTGACAAAAAGATACTATGACATCACTCTGCAATTTTTAATCTCCCTAAGTAGGCTCAGTCCTGCACTGGATCCATACAAGCACAGTTTGTGGCCCTTAAAATGATGTATATTTAAATAAGACAGCATGAATATTGCTAAGTGAGAATCAGGTTATGTGACAAATGAAATTAAGTTCTCAGGCTTTTACTATGCAGAGTCTATATTAAAAATGAAGCTAAGAAAACGTGGTTTATACCTGCTTGTGGACATACATCTCAAATGCATATATGCACATGTGTTAAATAATTTTGTTATTAATATTATTAAATTATTATTATTAAATTAATTGGTTTTGAGTGCATGACTAGCAGTCATATGATTGGTATGATATTACCTGTGTTACAAATAAATTAGAAGTAACTACCTTCAAATGGGAGCTAGATAGAAAGGGAAAATAAGCTTATTTTACAGGATTTAAAGACATGAACAAGTATGATTTCTTCAGTGTAATTAAATAAGAATTGTTTTGTGAATACAATGAGCCTAAAACACTATGAAGCTGGCAGAGACTGAGGAAGAAGTGAATGACTCAAAAATGAGAACAAAAATTTTCTAAAAGGGAACAATATGTTACCAAAATCACTCATGAGACCCATTTTATGTTCGTTTTAGCTGGAATAGTAAGTTATTCTTTGCACAGACCATTTCTGATTATAATAAAGTCATGAGACATATTTCCTCCATAATGAGAAAATGGGATGGATTTTCCCATGCATGTGATTCAGAACACACCCATTTATTGATCCAACTTTATTCAGAAAGCAATTACGTTTGTTTAAAGGAAATTACTCATTTAAGAAAAGTTGTGGGAGAACATTAAAGTTTACGCCCCAGAGTGGATACTGTGGACAAAATCTCCATTAGCAGGTACTATTTCTTTCATGTAATACCCTCATGATCCATATTTCCTGATGAGGTTACTGTAGCTTGTTTTTCCTTCATGACCCTTTAGTTTCATAAACAATGATTGCCATTACAACCCCTTGATGCTGGGGTGGAAAATGAGTATGCTTCAAAATCTATAATTAAGACCTAAGGTCCAGTATATAGACTACAACATGTGGACCTGATTATTGCCTTCATGTTTTTAGCTTGGCTACTTCTGGTTGTAGTTTGAATTCAAGGGAAATTAAAAGGTCTCTCTCACTTATTCAAACAAGAACACATTTAAATAATTACCAGCAACTTAGATGGGCTAATAAAGCAAGAGTGGCAGTACTGCTTTAGCTTTGTGCAGTGTGGTCTCATCAAACATGAAAGAAAATCTTCTATGATATTTGCTTTGCTCTGGACATACCAAGTACACTGGTAAAATACATGCAAATTACCTCTAGATCTTCAGCAGGGGTAGCCCAGATCACAACAGTGCTATCCTGTAACTTAACATCAAGTTGAATTTGTTTCAGGAATTCCATGCCCCCTGATGTCACAGGAGCCCATCAGCATAATTATCTATACTGCTTCCAAGGGGGTTAGTAATATTGCCAAATTGAAGTGGATGATCAGGGTGCTTTATACAGATTCTTTGCTTGTGTGATTACGATGCAAGACAGCAATGAAGCAAGGCCTGCCTTTGTATCTTTCATGCCATTAAGAACATATTTTCCCGAAAAGAATAACACTGGAAAGATTTGCTGGATGTAAGCAAGCAGGTCTGTTCAGCAACAAAGTCTCAACAGAGTACATGAGAAATACAATTAAGGCTCCCTTCTCAGGGCTGAAGAAACCTCTGCACATGCCACCCAGTGCACAGAGAAGCCTCTCAGAATGACCCTGGACAGAGGGTGATGGAGGATCAGTTTGTATCTGAATTTCAGAAGCAAGAGACTTGGAAGAGGATCTGGCAGCTTAGTCTTCCACAGAGAACTGAAATGAAGAGCCTTGTCATGCAAAATGTTGTGAATATGTTGGGTTGGATTTATGAAAAAAGAGCCAGTTTCTTTCTTTTACCATTATGCTCTGGAAACAAAATAGTCTGTATGACATTCGTGAATAGAAATATCTCGCGTGTAATCTCAACTTCTGCTCCTTGCAGATGGTAGCCTGTAAGATGGACTTGCAGTTTTGATGCAATATAGATTGTGATCCTGGAGGCTTTGTTGCTGTAAACTCAGGACTATTCCTGATGTGGAGTGTATGCCCCTGGTTCCTTCACCACTGGTGTGGTAAGACCTGGGATGTAAGGAAGGACTTTGCTTTAATTTGTCTGCTAATCTTAGCGCCTACTCTGGCCTTTGTTTTCACTTAATATGGTGCATTGTTGCCCTTTAAATATATTGCTGTGATTTTACTTCCTACCTAAATTCCTCAGGAATTAAAAATCTATTGATGACAGGCAAAGCTTATTCAACAGAAGTGAGACATATTTTCATAACCCATCCAAGCAAGACCTTTCTATCATTTGAGATGGTGTTTGCCTTCATGAGATACTGTACTACAGATCAGAATTTAGATAGTATTTTTCCATAACATTCATAGATGTCAGCCTGTGGAAATGAAGGAAGACTAATCAAGGCAATCTGAACCTCTCTTCTCTTAAGGACCTATTTTTATTGATTTCTAATCTTGAAAGAATTCTGACATTTATTTGTTGGGGTTTTTTTAATTACCATCAATGGGATGGAAAGGGATTGACAATTGCTGATGCAAATGAATTAAAATACATACTGAAAACAGGCAGGTTGGGCACTGCTGCAGGCTTGCAATGTGGCAGCAATGTTTGAAAAGTGAATCTGAGAAGCTGAGTAACTACCCCAGTTTTTTTCCGTTCTCAAGCTCTGATGTTGCAACAACTCTGCCCTTAGTGTTCCAGTTACTGTTTCAACCAGTTCAGGTATGTCAGTTTATCACACTGCAATCACACCCTTGAATGATAACACTGACATGCCTACGGATAATCGCAGTTCTGGTATTGGGAGTGAAATAGCTTTGGCGGTCAGCAGGAGGGAATTTGTTGTCTGATACTTCCCTGCACTCGCTCCCATGAGCGCTTCGGCACGTGCACAGGGACCTCACACGGAACGACAGTGAGGGCTGGAGCTGGATGGAGCAGTAAGAAAAACAGGACTGTGTTTTTCATCTCTCCTATTCTGTCTCTTAACTCAAGTGAAAACTACATTATTCACAGAACTAAGTCACATAGTGTCTCAAATCCAAACAGGTCTGTAATTTTCTCCCCATAAAGTGCCCAGCTAATTAACCAAGAATACAATTAATTTTGAGTCAAAAACTTTGTAAGCCTTAGCTGAACAGTGGTACATGGCTTACTGCTTAGGAATAATGCTGTTCCCTTTACCTGCATAGCATTCCATACCCGACGGAGCAAACTGAAGGCATCTCAGACATCATATATCTTTTCACCATCTTTGTTACTAAGTAAAAATGTGACCTATCAGCTGACCTTAAAGACCATGGATTATGTCTATATTGAGGAGCATTCTGGGCAGTCAGTTGTGAGTGGAAGTCTCACCTGCTTTCCAGGTCCATAAAGGAGAGAGCCCTCAGGTTGCACTGCTTCCCCACTGCAGGTGTGCACACAGGTTTATGGTCCGAATGAGACCCACACTATGTTTCCAACAAGTGCATGATCTCAGTTACTGGGGGGCTAGGAACCTAACTTGGGCTGTGCTGAGACACAACTAAGTGGGCAATGTAGACGCAGCCAAAAGCTGGATTGCCACAGTAACTGATGTGGGATGTTAGCATGGCCTTCAGTGGAAGAAGTTTCTGTGAAATTTATTTCATTTGGATTGGGCTAAAAGCCATTCAGGCAATTAGTTGCTGCAGCTCAACTTACATGGGAGCCTTCATGCAGCCTACCTAGGCTTGGAAGTTACAAAAGCCAAAGTAGCTAAAAATGGAAGACTGCAGTGAGCATGTAAGTTTCTGAACTGTATCAGGTCTCACTTTCCTTGCTCAATATGGTCCTTGTTTATGCCATGTTTCTGTTGAGATGTGTCCATCAAGGCAATCTAGCCAACTAACTGAAGATAGCCAGACATAAAGGAAGTGCTAAATGGGAAGAAGAATCATGTCATCTGGTCTGGCTATCCCAGATGGTTACAGCTTAGAAAAGAATTAAGCTCCAATATAAAAAGGTGAATAATGCCACAGACATTTCTATCATGAGGACTTAGACCAGCTTTTTACCAGCATGGCCAAGCCTTTCTCATATCATGTCTTGACTGGGACTGAGAAGTGGTTCCTGTACATGTCCCCTGAAACTTGGTGAATACTTTGATGATAAAATTCAGTGTCTGTTGCTATAGATGAAAACAATTAATTTTGCTCATCAAAGTGGATTAAATAGTTTCCAGAGTCATAAGACTGTGCCCAAAGCCCACAGCAACTGTCAGCAATGACTTCTCCCCCAAAGCAGGGCCTGAACAGGCTCTAAATTAAGACGTGCATAAATCAAGAATGATTAGGCTGACTACCCTTATAATTAAAACGCTAGAGTATATGGAAATTGGCTTGCTAATGCTCAGATTGTTTGAACAGAAATATTCAACATAAGACAGTCCTCCAGAACAAGAAAGTCTGCATGCCAGAGATGAGAGACTGCATGAATCATCACTGCTCACAACATGCTACATGCAGGCCAGCACAGTCCCACTGCTCTGCTCTGCTCTTTCTACGCAACGTTACTTGCTGAAGACCTCTAAATAATTTCTCATTTGCTAAAATCAAAATACTGCACTAAGTTAAGGCAAGGCTTTTTCACTGCTCATCACTGCAAGGTCTCCTAGGGACTCCGTTTAAATCAGGGGTGGTGGATCATCATCAGCAGCAGCTATTTTGGAACTAGTGATTAATGATAGATTTCTTCCTGCAGCCAAACACTGCACTACAAGTTTCTGAAGTAATTCTAATACACAAAAAAGAAAAGATTACAAGTACACCTTACGACAAATGCACACAAGGATGATCCTATTTGGTTTGACATCAACAAAAGTTTAACAGAATGTTTTGCTAAAAGATCTTGTGTTTGAATATAATAAAATTACTAAGTATGAAAGGTTACATTTTCCTATTTGTTCATCACATATATATATATTTATATATACATATAAATATATATAACGTATTCAATTCTTAACTAATCCTGCATGAAAAAATGTATGCTTGTGTGTGGAATGCATGGACTAAGGTTAATCAACTATTAATTTATAATTATTTAAGCATATGCACCAATATAAAAGCAAGAGAATCTTTAAACTGAATAAGAATTTGTTTTTACAAAAAAACTAATATGTTTCAAGATATCAGTAACCAAGAACAGCTTTAAAACATGAAATCAGTATTTTACTAAGGATCTCTTTGGAAACTGTAAGTTCCCCTGGAAGCTCTCATTTTACTCCTTCCATTTAAAAAGTTTATAATCAAATCTAAGCTTGTGAATAATTTTATGGGAGCAACACTACAGAGAAAATAAGAAATTATAATGAACAAACTCCAAGTAGCATGGCTATTGTAAGCAATCATCCAAGAGATATATATCTCTTTAGAAACTGCAGATATAGTTATGTAAACACTCTTGAATGTTTCTCATGAATCGGTAGCAACAAACAAACAAACAAATGCCAGCAAGCATTTCCAGATAAACAAACATATTTGGTTTAGGGGTTGGAGTTCAGGGGTTTGATTTTTTTTTTTTTCATTTTTAATAATCACGCACTATAAAAAAACCAAGGCAAAGGTCACTTACCTCTTACATGGACTAGAAGGAAGCCAAAGCACAAAAGAAAAATACTTCTGAATTTCTCCATGCTCTTCTATGCAGTGCTTTGGTTGTACCAGTTGGTTTTTTCCCAAGTGATGATGTTGCAACAGCAGTGCCAAGGTTTGAGGGACACGCTTAGAATCAGCGGCTCTGCCCAAAGAAGTCTCTCACCATCACACCCAAGCAATGCAGAAGAGAGAGAAGTCCCTGAAAACCTGTTTGCGTACAGGACAAGTAACAAAAGCAAACAACCCTGCTAGGGCCAAGCTGTGAGCAGCACCTGAGGTGCGACCTGTGCGCCAAGAAATCTATTTATTACCCAGGCAGGAAGCATGGAGAGCTGGGGAAGCAATGGCAGCACCCAATGAGGAGGGAGCAAGAGAGCTGTGAGTCCGCCTCTTCCCTGCAGGGGAAAACCAACCTGTTTGACATCCTTGCCTTCAAAGCAGGGTGTGGTGCTGGGAGAGCTCAAGTAGCTTGTAAGGGGAGACCATCTTTCTCTGAAGCATGCTTGAAAGAATCATTCAGACACTCTATCCTCAAAGCACCACTTCTCTGCTTGGTTCTTGGCTGAGCAACAACTACTGATACAGGCGATACTGCCAGTATTAAGCCCTAACTCAGGCTGTCGTATTAGGGAAATGGAGGCCAAGAGTCTGCTTTGCAGAGTCTTGAGAATTGGCTACAGAGGGATGCCAAAAAAACCCTAATTTTTAAACTTAAAATGTGATGTTGGACTACAGAACTGAAGCATACTCAGCTCCCCAATGGATTCTTATCTTCGCAAAGTAAAATAAACATTGCTCATATGGTTTTTTCCACTGACCTGGTTTTGTATTTTTTTTTTAATTATACATGTTCATGCATATCCTACATGGAGAAACATGTCAGCACAAAGTATGACGACACAAAGCTTTGGAAAATGAACAACATTCATTCATTCATCTATCTGTACGTGAACATACTTTAAAATCTCTGATGTGATTAAATGCAGTTCTGTTATAGCCCCTCTCTGGCAAACACATGTGCCAATGCTCCTGTCCTTTGAACTGGATTGCAGCCATCACACTGGTGTCCGGTGCCAGGAGGAGACTGGTGTGCATCCTCTCTTGTGCTGGAGGGTAAGCTGCAGGGGGATTTGTCAGTGCTGTTTTGTCTAGGGCAGCAAATAGCTCAGGACTCTGTTCCACGAATGGCCAATCTGAGCACCTGTGGTGTTGCTCGGTGATTCAGTCTGATGTGGGGCACAGGCTGCCCCCAATTGCATTTGTTAACCAGAATATACAACTGAATTCATGCTTTTATGCTAACTACAAAAAACAGATGCAGCAACATAAGCTGGACTGATAGAACCTGGTGATATCGGATCTTCAAGAAGCTTGAGGTTAGAGTAGGTCAACTCCCCCCGCCCGAATCTGAACCAGCAGAATGGTTTATAAAGGTCTGGCTTATTGTATCACATGGCTTAACTATTTTTAAGCTACTAATAGAAGCTCTAAGGTTCAATTTGCGTATCATCGTTCTCCATGTCAGGGACAACCGCTCCATCTCCAAAAAGTTAAGGACATTTAGGTTGAAGAGGTGACTTTGTCAGCCAGTTAAAACAAGAACTTTACCATGAAATGAGCAATCCAATAAATCCAGTTTATTTTTTTTTTCAAGAATACCAAAAGCAGGCCTGCGTGTGCTAATCTTCATATCAGTGTTGAATTTGCCTGAAAGGAACAGGAAAGTTAGCAAGGCTGAGTACTAGTCCCAGGCAAGTCCAAGCAGCTCAGTAGCTTTATTTCAGAGCAGTTGCTCTTGTAAGTGAAGTCTTCCCAAAATGCATTCTATCACCTGAGAGTGATACAAATTCATTGTGATATTGAACATTCTCAGATGAAGTCTGAAGATGATGCACATCTTGTCTAATTCTTCTGAAGCCAGCTAATGCTCTGTATAGTTAAATAAAACAGTACAAAGGTGGCACTGGAAGGAGTGGTCCTAGCGTAGGAGTCAGGATGTCTTGAATAGTAATCTCACTTCTGTTCTTGGAGGCATTGCAGGAACTTTTAATTTTAGTTCTGTCAAAAACATGCAACTGCTTGCCCAAGATAGCAAATTAAAACCATTCCATATTAAAAAGAAATATACAGCCTTACACCAGACCATAAATAGCAGTTTTAATACTTTGAGATATCATTGACCCATTGTTTTCAATTTAAAGGGGAAAAAAAAGTTCTGCCTACTGTTCACCTGAGAAGGTGGATGAACTCCCATATCCTTTTTTCATTTGTTCTTTCAAGAAAACCCCCAATATTTTAGAAATAGCAAATGAGGGTAGAAAAGGAGCCAGTGTGTTGGTCTATTCTCTATGCCACTTACTCTTAGCCCATCAGGCCTCTCTTAGATGAGAGAAGCTAAAAAAGAAAAAAGAAGACAGTCATAACTCATCACATTGGCAGCCCCATCCTTCCTGTGGGCAGAGGTTAGACATTGCTCTTTGGCATGGGTAACCTGCTGTATGCGTCTACAGGAGATGAAAGAACTGAATTATACAGCAGAACTACTTGGGAAAGCCACTAATATCCTACACTACTCATCTTTTGTCATAAAACCAGAAGTATTTTAATTAAAATATTGAAGCATCCAGTAATATTAGCCATTAATTTAAATGTAAGCGAAACACACAAGTGAATTGTTGATACAATTTCTTGTCAACAGAATACAATTACTATACACTAGCTGAAACTTAATGTTTTTTTCACAAGCAGATGAAGGAACATGTATTTTAGTATTTTATTCTGTGGTGCTTAAAGTAGTCCAAATGCAGAGTTTGAAAAAAACTGTATTTTTGCTCCATTCAGGTCTTTTTTCTATTCCTAATAATCTCTTCACTTCCTTTCAAATGGATCTTCTACATTTGTGTAACAGAAAAGAGCAAAAAGAAAACATTTTCAGTTTGTGAAAAGGTTAAGGTTTGTCTCACGATCTTGTCAAGTGAAAAACACACATAGAACAGTATGGTTTAGATGGGGGCCTAATTAGTGGGAAAAAAAGCACAGAAATACGGCACTGAGAGCTTAATTCAGCCCAAAGTACACTGAAACCAGAGTGCACGAAAATGTTTTTCTTAGCATTCAGAATTTGGCACTCACATTGAAATGAGATGAACAAATAAGAGCTACAGTAAAAAGCTGCCAAATTCCACGCTTAAGAATTGCCTGCTTTCATTTCCACAGCCCGACAAATTTGTTTGGATAAGTATTTGAGATGGGCATCGCAATTGAAAGCCATTAAAATATTTTTAAAGCAGTCTTTTCCACTGATAGCATGAACTAAACTGCCCCCACGTCTACCCTGTAGAAGCTAAAGGGTTGTATTATTCTACAAAAAGATCCTGCTTTGATTATTTTTCCTCCTATTACTGATGGTAACTCCTCCTTGTCCTCAAAGGAGGTAGACTGAAGAGAAAACTGAACTAAAGAGGGTGTGCCACAAGAACGGGACAGAGCTCTTTGTTGCCATCCATTTTAACTCACTTTAATGGTAAAGGTACCTCACCAGGGTAAACTTGCAGTTTGGGCCTAGAAAGGACAGCATTTTTTCATTCCACGATACATTCCAATATATCTGACTGATACCTGTAAAGAAACTAGGACATTAATTCCCAAATCTGGATCTGAAAGTCATCGACAGCTCATAAGGCCATGATGGGCAGCAGCTGATGTGTGGGAGATGACCATAAAACTACTTAATTAGGGTGATGAATAATTTTTAACTGATAATGTTTACTATTTCAAGGAATGGGAGAAATAATGAATTAGGATATTTGGCTATGTAATGTAGGCAGCTGAACAAGGAAGAAACAAGATCAAAGACTCTATGGGTAGTGAGGCAAATAGCAACATAGCGATTAACACCCCAATAGCTGCAAGTGAACTGCTGCATTTTATCCACAGGTAAGTAACAGAAATCCATAAATTGGCAGCCTCTCACAACAAGAGAACAGCTTGAAATTTCAAGCTTTCTCTTTAAACTTTTCTTCCTAGGTGGCAGCAGTGAGTCTTTCTTCCTTCTTCCACAACTCCAGCCTGTGAATCCATAAGGGGGCAAAACCAGACATGAGAGATGCTGAAGTCTGCACTACAACAGCTTTGCCCTGAAAACACTGTCTTTAGGTATGCCTGCTTTGTGAAGTATAGTTGTCCCCAAAACACATGCAGTAACCTAAGCCTATTTAGACTGAAAACAAGAATTAGTAAATTTGTTAGTATTTAGGCACTTGGCAACCCCTGCATTGTCATCTCATTCAGTTATAGTGCTCTCACATCAGAAGGTGAGACAACACATGGCTCTGCAAAAGTGTCTGCTTCTAAAGGATGTGATAATATCTGGATGAGGAACACTCAACAGTGTTAAGTTTGCCCATACCAAACCTTCTATTGCTGCCCATATTTTCAGTAGAGTCTGTGTTATCAAGTCTTCAAAAACCATGCCTGTCCTTCACAGAGATGTCTTCTCTGCACTTCATACTGGTAAGCACCCTGTGAAAGGAACTCAAAACTTTATTGCTATTGGCCAACTTTCTTCTAAAATGATTAAAATATCTGTAAGAAATAAATGTGAACTGCTGATGGAAGACAAATTTTTTGAAGGCTCCTTCTCTAGCTGAGTACGAAAAGTTTTGTATTTTTAGAACTACTAAGGAGAAAAACACATAAACCTTTTTTTTTTTAATTTATTTTTAGAAAAATCACAACAATGATAGGAGGTTTTAATAAGTAATTCTTAAGATTTTTAAGCTTGCAAAAGCTGAACAAGGATTCAAAGTCTGGTTAGCTAAAAGCTATTTTGAGCTTCCTTTGCCATTCTGTTCCTAACAAACACTGACTTATTTCTGGTTTTTTCCACACTTGGCATTGATATACCTGTTTATTCATTCAGTAAGCAGTAAATTTCTTTTCTTTGTATTTACATAGAGCATATGTTTATATAAAAATCACTTCTGCACTCTCAAACACATTTAAAGGTTTTAGCACTTTTGACCAAAAGCAGAAGCCCTAGGGGCAAGAGGTTTACAAATTAATTCCATAACAAAATACTAAAATCTGTGTAAAGCTTTGTTGCAAGCTAAGAAACATGTACAAGAAATTCTTAAATGAATTATCCTTGGCATACATTCATATTTGAATGTACAGATATATTTACAGGTTTAATATCCAAATTCATTAATGACTTCTAAGATGTTTTGTGAAATGTCATCTTCCTGAAGAACTTTGTCAGGTGGCTAAAGCACATTAGTAAGACACATATTGTAAAACTGCATGAAAATTTTTAACAATTAGAATGAAAGCCAACAAAACTGGTCAGACTATTCCTTCCAGACAGAACTATTTATTATTCCAAATTTAGTCCTTTAGTTGTTATGAGCTGCAATTTTCCATGTTTCCACAGATCCTTGAAACCTTCCTTTCACTTTCAAGAGCCACAGCACAGCTCTCAAGTGCTTTCAAATAAGGATGCAATCATAGGTCATCATCCTGAGGGCAGTCCTTCACAAGTCCAAAAGCACTTCTCACACATATGCTATTTATACTGTTCAATGGATGCCTGTGGAGTGGGGTTGGGCTGTTCTGGTCCGTCTTGCTATTTTGTACTTTAGACCTGTAGTACTGTTTCTGTCCCTTCCATGTGTATGATACACCTTCTGAATTCAACATTATTTTATGTTAAGCTTTTCGTTATGGAAGTCTAAAGATGTTAATCCCACTGCCCGTACTTCACCCACAACTGTTTAGACAATGCCAAATATCAATCTTGCCCGATATACAAAATCCAGTTACGGTTCTGATGTGCAAATCAGGCTCTTCCACAACTTACCAGCTCAGTACTTGCTAAGCAGGAAGTGCCAGAAAGGATGAAGGGTCTGTGTATGCACTAAGTTTGTGTTTTCTCCATCTGTACCAGACAGATGCAATGAAAAAAAATGCAAAACCAAAACTGAATTATTGTCCCTTGAATGCTCAAGAACAAGTATCTCTTCCCTGGTGGCTGATCCAGGCAGCTACACAGATTGGGTCAGCAGCACCCACACCCAGATCCATCACTCATACACAGTGAGCCACTTGCTTTTGGGTGCCCACAATATACACCAGGTTGGTTGGTTGGTTGGCACACTCACTACACACAGGATATTAAAAAAAATGTTTGTACTGCCTGAAAGAAATGATGTAACAAAACCTTAATTGCTTATTGTTTTTGGAGAGGTAAGGAAAAGTTAAACATAACGAATGCACTTGAGACACACCCAGTTGTCAGAGGAGCAAAGGAAAGAATGTAAAGGCACAACATACTTCTACGCTCCTGTCATTAAGGCCATGTATTGGTGTGCAACAATGCTTCACAGGGCTAACCATACAGAAGTACTCAGGCCTAAGTCACACTCCCAGAGATGTTTCAAACAAGAACAGTTTTCTAATGCAACTTCAGACTCTGCTGTTTACTTTATGCTTTTTTTGTGTCCTTTTTTTTTTTTTCAGGCAGAATGCAGGCTCTCTATCCAGTTTCAAGATCTGTTCTTCATCACATTTGCTTTAATTTAGTTCTCCAGAAGTGTGCGCTGAACTAAAAAGTGAAAAACAAATAAAGATTAGTACACTGTTAGCATACATTGTAAGTTATGTAATAGTTTATGTGGACAACTAAGTTTCAATAGGCATTTGGCACTGTGTGATAAATTCAGGTAAGCAGAGCTTGATCCTGTGAAGCCAAAACGCTGCACACCAACATATATTACATGCCAGATTTCTCACTCAAATAATCACATTCTACTGCCTCAGGGAAGCTAGCTACACTTGCAATTTCAGGCTTGCAGTTTTTGCAGATGCCAACATGAAAGCGAGTACAGACTGTGTAAATGACAGAAAAGCAGGCTATTGAAACAAAGTGTCTAGGTTAACTATATTTTCAGGAAGTCAAAGATAAGCCTACATAAAAATTTAAAACCACAAATCTATTCTGCTATGCCATCTGACCTGCCTTAATAGAAGACCTCTTTTAAACTACAAGCTGTGTAGGTACATTGACACTCTATCACCAGAAGCAGAGCTGACATGCTGACTCCCAGAACTTAGATCAGGAACAGCACCATTCTGACCATGGATGCCCAGTTTCCTGGCTCAAAACATGATCATGTTTGTCTGCAAAATATAACAGAGGTATGAAATATGGGATGTAATATGACACTGATATGTAGGCAGAAGTAATCATATATGATAACATCCCAAGTTTGACTTTACTAGTTAAAATAAAATATGCATCATCTGACACATTTCACATTTGAGTTCTGGTGAATCTTGGCCAAAATTTTAGGATATCCCAACTACAAACTCGTATTTTTAACTGCCTTTTGTAAAAGTAAAGTAAAGTAAGTGGCCAGTCTTTGCGAACGAAGATCTGGGAAAGGTGTTTTTACCTTTCAAGCCTGCGCAATGGATTTTTT